>CM057810.1:41565659-42165659 GCA_030067965.1 Latrodectus elegans
ATTTTTTTTTACTTTATCCTCCAGTTCCATCTTAAATACTAATTATCTAGAGGAAAAGTTTAATTTTCCGGCACAGATATTGTATAATCCAGGATGCTAAAATATGAATTTTTTTGGCGATGAAGAAATGTTGACAAGATGACATATTGTGGCGTGCGCGATGAAGTAAATACTAGGGTTGCCGAAATAGAATTTTCTGCCTAATTCTTATAGGTATGCATATCTATATCGCAATAAAAACCAGGTTGCCACATACATATAAAAATCCACCAAAAAAATCAACAAATTCAGAATTTGGCATCCTGGATTATATGGCATCTATGCCAAATTTTCTTATTCCCCTTAACACAGCTCTTTATTTTTAATGCTCTTAAGATGAAGAATTACTCTCATTAAAATAAACTTAGATTTCATTAAGATTTAAAATGCAATTTTATGTTACAGGTGTTTTTGTATCAAGAATGCGAGATCAAGAAACTCAAAAAGAGTTGGCTGGATTATTGGACATTGGCGACGAAATTTTAGAAATTGACGGAATTCAAGTCAAGAACGCTGATATAATGGAAGTGAATCGCTTGATGGCGAATAAAAATACACTTCTACTTACAGTTTTGCCTTACATTTGCAGGAAAGACATTTAAACACATATATACTTCCATTGTACATAATTCGCGAATTTATGAGAATATATTACATAGGTTTCGAAAGTTGGGTCACAGTTTTAAAGGCAGTGTAAAATGTATATTGTTATTCAGTGAAGCATTTCAATGACACTTCAGTGCATGGTTTTTGAGAGTGTATTTATTATTTTTGGGATGGAATTACTTTGTAAAGATATTACATATTGCGTGAAATTCATTTTCTTAAACTATCCATATTGTATAATACAAATCTTTATAAAGAAAGTCACAAAATATAGACTGTTGTAATTAACTAAATATATTTTTGTGAAAAAAAAAATGAAGCAATTTATAAAATATTCTTTTATATTTTTAGGCACTGATGTATTTCATATCTTTTTCAGATTTAGTAATAGATTTAAGTTGTATTATATGAACCAATCATTATATTTTTATACACTCAATATTTTTGTGAAATTATTTTGAGAAATTTTAGTCTGTTGGACTCCCTAGTTTTTAATGTAAATAGCAAATTTTACGTTCCTAACTCTAGGAATTCTTTGAACCAAAAAAAGGGAAGGCGCGTTTTTTACTCCTGTTTGTGGTTATTGCATGTTTGTTTCCACACAGAAAATGTAATTTTTTTTCAGATGTCTTAAATCTTAACAATTTGTATCACTTGCTTTTTCCTTCATCTGTTCAATCCTTCAAACTAACAAATTTCTAAGAAAAAGCTCATCTGTTTTTCATGTAATATTTTATTCAAAAATATGCACTTTTAGAATTCACATCTCCTAATTTCATTTTGTAATTGTTTCATTTCAGTACATTGACCATGAAACAAATACAAAGTATATTGTTTCATTAAATAGTGAATTCATTAAAAAGTAATTATTGTAAATTTTAAATTATTGTTATTGTAAAGCTGTTTATAAAATTTATTTTCTTTCTAACAGTCCAAACATCAAATTTTTTTACCACTTTTTTTTAAATAAAATGACTTTTCTACTAATGTAATATCAGATTCATATTTAAACTAATTAAATAATGTTAATTGGCAAACATCTTACTTGTGTGACTGTAAGTGATTTTTAAAAATAGGAGGGCGAATGTTTAATTGCATTTTTAGCTATTTAACTTCAATATTTTGTTTGTGTAGCCATTGCTTTAGTCCGTAATTTTTTATAATTACGTTAACTTAAAGCTTAGGGGAATGTAGCTACTAACGCCTCACTCGCCCTTGCCTATTAACCATTAACGCTGAATAATTTATTCTTAAACTAAGTGATTCAATCATTCATTACTCTTTTATTATATTGATAAAGATGATTTGCACTGTTAATTCAAAAGAATAACTTAAAGAACGATTTGAATAAAAATGTTTAGTGTTTTCTATAACCATTCAGTACACTAACCTTCATTTCTATTCGCTTTTACTGTCATTAATATCTGCTCTTGGTCTTAAAGCTTTTAAAAATTTGACTTGTAGAATCAAATTTTCAAATCAACAAGAACAAAAGCAGACTTTGCAAGATGTTACAGCTTTGTGTCATAAAATGTTCTCGACATCTATTATTGAACCCGTAAGTAGGCACTCGGGCTTGATGTAAAGGGATGCAAAGGCCAAGGGTGTGGTGAAGGCATAGCAAACGAATGAGTAATTTCGCCCTTCCCAAAACTTAATTTCTAAATGATATTTTCATCCTAACTAAATATGTAAAGTACTTTTTTGTTATCGGTGCCAGACTCAGACACCACCAAATCTGCAATATTTGGTGGAAAACTAGGAATAAAAATAATCCCCAAAATATTTATGTAGTTGAAGTGAAGAAAAAACTGAAGGAATTAAGATTCTAAAAACTAATTTTAATGTAATTAAGCATTATTTTATTTCTAAATTTATCTTAACGAAGAGACAATGTAAGATAAAATTTTTCATATTCATGGATAAATATTTTAGTGGATTTAACTTATTAGATCCACTAAAATAATTTTCCATTATATCTTATTAGACTAAAATGTAAATTTATTATAAACGAACCAATAGAGGATTGTAAATATACATTTGGTTGTAAATCTGTTCCCAATGACAAAGTACCCATTATCCGATGAATGCTGAATAAAATAGCTTTTTTTATTTACAATTTCACACCAGCTTCATTCTCTTAATGACAATCATTCATCCAACAAACAAAATATGATCTGGTAACTCTTATTTGGCGAGAAAAAATATATATGTACAGTTTAAAAAATGTAGTTTGGAATGTGACAGAGAATAAATATTTAATCACATTTTAACTGCAAAAAAATTCCAAATATTTTTAATATAAAACTAAGTGTGCATTTATAATTTTTTTTATCTTTATATAATTTATATGAATTTATCATTTATTGTGTCTGAAAAATTAAAGACAGTTTATAATTTCGTTTCTAAAATTTTTTGTTCCAAATTTAGATGGTGTGCATTTTAAAGGGATCGTATATTTTGCTCTAAATGTGTATAAACTATTAATGTTTATTCAATGTTTAACTGTACATTTCTATTGTTTTTATCTGTATTGTATAAAATTATGAGGTTTTTATCTTTTGAAATAAATATATATTTTGTATGGGATGTTTTGTCATTTTCATACCTGACTTTCGCATATTCTGTATGATATTTAAAAGAATTACCTTTATTGAATTAAATTTTAAATTGGTAACAAATTATAGGTCTTTCCTATTTCTTTAAATACTTAATTATTTTGCATTAAAACTATTAAGTTTATACAACAGATTAAAGTATAAATTTTAAAAGTCATAGAAAAATCTTGTATTTATTCTATCTTTGGGATGGTGTTTTAATCAAAACATCCAGAATTTTTCCAATTGACCTTGTATTTAGATATTTTCGTGATAATTTTTAATCTCCTTACAAGTAAACTGCTGTATGCAAAAAGTCACTTGCATCCAATTTTCTTTATCAGGTAATGACTTTAGTATAGCGCATCATTTCACAATGTAATTATGTTAATGCTAAAAATCTCCTTAAAAGTGATTTAATTTTAAATACTAAACACACACATTAATAAATTGTTTCAAGTTGTGTTTAAAGTTTCATATTCATTTAAAAAAATAAAACCACAAAATTTTATCAATAATTTTCAAAAAAAGAATATTTAATGTTTCCAGCGAGTTTCTCTCATCTTAATTTTGATTTAAAATATACTTAAGCATGAAATTTTAAATGTTTCATATTTTGTTCATATTTTTTAGAATCTAATTAAATTTTTAAATCATAAGTTTAAGGAAATGATATTAATCTCATTATAATAACTTATCTATTTAAATTCATTATATTGAAATACATAAAAATAATTTTAAAATTAATTATTTTAATAATTGTAAGCGTAAAATGATGTAAAAACTACGAAAGTAAATGAAGAGCTAATTTTCATCTATACATTCTACAGGTCTCTACATTTGTTTTAAGACATTTCTATCATTAGGCATTTATTGACGGGGCATGTAAATGTTTTCGCGTTTTTAATGTTAAACCTTTTTGTTTAAAATGTCTAATACAGGAATTAACCTTTGTTATACATGTAATTTGATAAGAAATCAAATTTGTTAATCGTTTTATAAAATATGCATGGGGTGACAAATTCGAAACGCTTTGATTTAAATACTCAAATATATTTACAATTGGCTAGCTTTTATCATTAATTGATTATTCTCCGCTAACGACACAAAATTCCCAAAGTGATTTTTTACGATTACCCAATCACTGTTTTTCGATTAAAAAAACCAGTTTGTTTCACACAAATCGTTGACTTATTTATCGATGCGAAATACCGACATCGATTTAAATTAAAAAAAGGAAGTAAAAATAATCGGAGTAATATCAATCCGCGAATCTCGTAGACGCTTCTCCTCATTGACCCTGTGAGACGACCTTCCTCTCCTAATTTTCCTGAGAAGGAACTAAAAACTGCGACATGACATCACGGGCTTATTAGCAAATCATATTATTTGGGTGGAATGGTTTTTCTGGCGGGGAAGAATAATTTTAATCTCGACAGTTATCGCCCCAATGGTAGAAGGTAGGAAATCTTATTTGCATTGTTTCTATAAATAGTTTGAAATCAATATTTTGAGGTAGAATTATATTTTATTTAAAATATGTTATTGTGTTAAATATATATATATGATATATATTTTTAATTGAGTATTTTGTGGGATTAAACTTGTGTGTCTGTCTGTATCACTTAATTATTATACCCGTTGATAGCTACATTATGTGTTAGTTAATTCACAAAAAAATTAAATTGTAAAATAAACTGGCAACTGAATATTTGTAGTTCTAACATTTGATTTAACAGTTAACGAATTCGATTTTTACTGTAACCTTAGTGTTAAGGTTCAGAATCCCTGACGAATTTGAATTCAAGTGTTTAATACGATTATAGAGTGAACCCCAAACCAGTTAGAGCTATCATATTCACAGTATTCTACAATACTTTAGCTATAAGATTTATGCATCTCTCTTAAATTGCATTCTTTATTGGCACCTTAAATCAAGTTGGAACTGGTTTTACACTTACTTGATTTTCATATCGTATGGGCCAAGATAGCAGTTAAATGCTTTAGTGTTCTAAACTTTTTATCAATAGCTCTGAGCTTCTATTCCTCTTACCTTCGGTTCAACAGTTCGTGGGTTCGAATCCCACCTTGGGCATGGATGCATGTAGTGGTTCGGAATCCACTTTAAGCCGTAGGTGCCGGTCTAATTAGCCCTCGTGTGCAAAAAATGACCGTTGAGCGACAAAGAAAACTAAGCTTCTATTCTCATTTTGGGTATGGATGTAATGTAGTTTCTACACAAAAAATTCTGATTGAATTAGTCCTAGCACTCAAACAGTGACTACAGAGTGACACTCATAAGACTTAATTGATATTCGTAGCTGGTAAATCTGAGAAGAAGTCAACTGGTTAACGTCCTTGGCTTTGGTTCAACAGTTTGGGTTGTAATCCCAATGCGATATTCCATATTTGCAGTGGCTCAGAATCCACTTTAAATTATTGATCCGTCTGATTAGACTTTATGTGCAATAGTGATCACTGAGGGATCGGCTACCTTAGCTCCTAAAGTTTGTTAAATTCCTCAATTCAAAATTTCGATCTAGTTTGCAGGTGGTGCAAAATTTATTTTAAATGACAGCGGAGTGACCAATTAGTCTAGAGTTTATTATCTAGAGAAAAGTATTGGTCGTGATTATTACTATATATTCCTTGATCACATTTAAATACTGTCTTTGGATGTATAAGTATTTCACTTCAGAATATCCCCAAAGTTTCTGAAGCTTGTCGTACAAACTTAAATACATAAAGTACCCCCACTTTACCACAAATTTTCTCAATGAAGAACAGCATATGAGTCTCATTTAAATTATAAAATAATCCCCCTGAGAGAAAGAAATATTTGGTGTTCTCAACGCCCTCTTTGTCTAATACTTGTAGTGGTTTAGAATTTACTTAAACCACATTTCTCCTGGTTAAGTAATTTATCGTCAGTTAACAATAGAATTAAAAGTCCAATCCATGAACCTTATTTGAAAGAGCATTCGTTAAAATAAAAAATATATTAATTTACGCATTGAATCTTTGACACTTAGTGACATTGCTCTATGTAAAGCATATAATTAAGGAATTTAATGTATTTCAGAGAAAGAAAAATATAGATTTGAAGTTCATTTAAATTACCAAACATCCAAAAGTCACTAAAACAACTTTTTTTATTTGTGGACATATACTTTATTTAAATCCCAATCCAATTTGTGCTTTAATATTTTGGTATTTTTTATTTTTCTTATAAACAGCAGATAAAAACATAAGAATTTTAGCAATATTATAAATCGTAACTAAGTTAAAATTTTTCACTTTTGATTCTGTAACATTTTTCAACTAAATGTTACTTATGGAGAACATTTACAATGAATACTGATACTTTGATATAAATTTGATAAAATTTTTCAAAAAATAGTTACATTTTGATAATATTTTTGTGGCGTTTGCGAATGCTTTTCTTACGGAGAAAAATTCTAGTTCTGTTTATTAAAAAGCTCATGTAAATTTGTTTTTATCTTAGCGTTCATCATAATGGAATAGCGATCATTTAATATTTATAAAAAAGGCATCTCAACGCATAATATTTACTATTCATATTTAAGTCAGTCCTAAGTATGAGATACAGAATAAATTATCTCTCCGATATCTAGAAGCAAGTTGCTGATTGAATAGAAATGACGTTGTTTACATTTGTGTAGTATTAGTTTCATTTTCAAGCTAAATATTTTCATAAAAACATTAAGCTGTCTTGAGATTTTGCAGCTAAACTTACCGTAATTGTTCTTTATTTTTTTATTGCATACATTTTTGTTGGAAATTTAAATTATTCAATTATCTTCGTATAAAACTTATATTTAAAATATCTTAAGTATATGATGAAAGAAAATGTTATACATACTTAAATTTTTATTCCAGAGTGGTATCGTGTAAACGTAAAATAAAAAAATAATAAATATCACAATACACACACATAATTTTCTTTTATGGGGATTTGATGACTGTTTCCCAAGTTTATGAAAATATTTGATATCTAGAATAACATTCTTCTCGAACACAAATCACGAAAATCTACAAAGTACACAGTTGTCTCGAGACATGTTTTATATAATTAATCTCGTTTAAGCTCTATATTCTCAAAATTTAAATGAGCACTAAATAATTTAATATATAATATTAACATTTGCAAATTAGATGGAAAAAAAATTCTTTTTTAACAGAGTATAGTTCTGGAATCATGATTTTGGATTCTCGTAACAAGCAAAGTTTTACGCACAAAACGTTCATTAAATAAAAAAGAGAGAGAAAGAGAATTAGAGAAGCTTTAACGGATTCCAAGCGAATGTGAAATTACACAAAATATATTAGTTATTCGGAGAACCCAAATTTAATCGGTCAAAGACACAAATTTAAAAAAATAATAATAATTTCAAGACATTTTGGAAGCAATATTACTAAAGATTTGAGAAGTAATTATTTAGAACTACAGGTGATAGTTATAATTTTTAAAATTTTTACAAACTGAAAAAATTATAATTAAAAAAATACTTCTTTATTACTGGTAAATGTTATGAATGGATTCTTTCTCTTTGCCGATGACACTTAGACATTTGATGGTGAACTTCGCCTTATTTGCCTCCGTTTGCTTTACGTAGATGAAACTTTACCTCACGTCATGAATATTTTAAACAATGAAAATTGTAATGAAGTGGTGTAATCATAATCGTAAGTGGAAAGGAAGAAACAACCACTTTATGGATAAAAAAAAAATCAAAATTACAATTTTAGGAATTTTTTTACTTGTTTTGTCACTGTATGGTGACTTTTTATTCAGCTGAGCTAATCCAGTTAGGATTTAGGATCTCTCTAGTTTTTTAATTCAGTTAGGATTTTAAAAGATTCATTTAGTTTTTTAATTCAGCTAGGATTTCCACTACAAACATCCACGCTCAAGCTGATTGTCGAATTAAAGAACTGTTGAATTGAAAGGCAAAACACTGACAATTATACTTCAGGGAAAGGTTGGTATAAGGTATGGAAATGAAATACTAAATAAAAGAGAAAAATCTTCAAGTGTCCATCAACTCCAGAACCCAACTCTTAATTATAATAGTTATTAATTTTTAATAATTGTGATTGCTTCTTTTATTCATTTTCTTAAAATTACTATAATAAAAACAATTACATCAAATTAATATTTAATTTTTCTAAGAAAATGTATTTTAAACTATCCATTATTGTGAAATTTATTAAAAAATTTTCCCAAATCATGTGAACGGTTGAAACTTTGCATAAAACTGATGAAAAGTAAAACTAAGCAAATTTAATGTTTATATACACATTATGAGGTAATATTTATATTATATATGTCCTCAAACTGAACTAGCTGGTTATCGTGTTAACCTGTGGCACTGAACAGGTAATTGAATGATTAACGCTCCATTCATTTTGAAATTCAGTAGTTTATGGGTTCAATTCCCATTTCAGTCATTAATGTTTGTAGTGGTTCCGAGTCTACTTTAAATTGTAGAATTAAACCAAGTACAAAATATGACTACAAAACACTAAATAAATTTAATATCGAAAATCGTAATTTATAACCAATTAAAAAAGTAATCTAAATGAAATTAATTATTTTTAAAAGGAAAAAAAACTAATGCATTTTTATTTAGAAATATTATTTTCACTAAAGTATGTCAAAACACATGATATTGTGAGACAATGTTGTGACAACAACGAATGTGGCACCGACATTTTCTCTTTTGCTTGAATTAACTCGGTTTCACAAATTAAATTGAAACATTCGTTGCAGGTTCAGTTAAGGAATAAGTACAATTTTTAATAGAATTTTTTGCATAATATCAGTATAATTATTATTGTTAAAATTAAAACTTAGAGCACTAATATTTTATGGCAATTAGAATTTTATATAAAAAAAAAATCTAGCTATCGAATCTTTAATTCGTAAAGAATTGAAAATTCGAATCCTAGCGTTTTTTCCTATTTAATAACCTATCTCTGTCTGAACATAGAAATTAACAGAGCATAACAAGGCAAGAGCTTTATGTGGGTCCCGGACAACTGCTCCTGGTCCCCACATCAAAGAGGGACCCAAAATCAAGTGGACAGTTTGCTTGATGTTTCTTTTTTTTTAATGAACTTTTTTTAAAACAAAATATTATTAAAATGTAAAATCCATCAATTTTGTGACAACTTTTTCATTAATCTAGAGGTAGGCCTATTCCTAATCTCAAAAAAAAAAAAAAAAAAAAAAAAAAAATGAATTAAAATAACAACGATAAAGCAAATTTGTGAATAAGTTGTTCAGGAAACGTTACATATCGAACCATCAGACGCTGCATATTTAAATCAAGTAGCTATGAGCTCGGTCAGGTACCTGCAAGTCATTAATCATCTTCAGTAACTCCTATCAGCTGTCTGTTGCGCAAAACTTGCATTTCACAAACCATACATGAATCACGGACACAAGGCGATCGACAATAAAAAGGCTGTCTTCAAAAATAAACAATTCCAGACCCAAATTGCAGAAGAATTGATTTATCCAAATTTGATATCGTGATTGAGGCAGCAATTTCAATGAAACCTCTGTCATTTCACATAGACTAGAAAAATGACAGCAAAATGTGCACTGTTAAGAAACAGTCGTTTGTTTTATAGCGAAATTGCTTCGAACATCTTATAATCAACAACCTTCTTCCATTCCTGCATTCTTATCAGAAATGGGTTAAAGTAAACTATTCTTTCTTTTCGATTTATACGGCTCGATGTTGCCATTTTGTTCACTACGAACCTCTTCTCACCTTAGTATCTCGTCCGAATATCATTCTTAAACTGCGGAAATCAGACAGAACTTATGTTTTTTATTCGATGTAATGCAACTTTCTAATTATGGCTGACAGTTTGTTAAAACAGAAATGTTTTGCCTTATCATCTGACTTTAATCTAATATTGAGTTCATGAGACTAGATCAGCAGGCTAGAGATACCTGCTGGCCGACATCAACTATTTAGAATGTGGAATAATTGACGAACCGTGGAATAACATCAAATTTTATAATAAAAAATTTTCACATTTATAATTTTGATGGAATAATTTAATTTTATGAGAAGAATATTAAGTGTTGGTGTTTAATTTACTTTGCTATATAGTTTGCTTTGAAGTTATAGTGGATGCAAGAAAGAATAGGATCGTTGTAACCTATCGACCTTCCATGCGGAAGGACTGGGTGTGATTCCCAATGCCACCAAAGACCCACCCAGTACATGCGATATACGTGCTCGTTAAATATGTGGAATCGAAAATCCTGTGGTTAGTCTCAGAGCAGTTACCAAGAATGTTCTGAAGAAAATTTCCTCCCCCTCCAGATCAATGTCAAAATTGAGGAAATGGATCTTTTGGTGCTGCCATCTATCGGTGGATCTTAGAGCAAAGACGTGCTTTCACCTTCGTGGTGCTTTAGTTCTACAAAATACACACCCTTCTGCCTTAATTTTGCAGAGCTGTCAGCTACCGAGCTTAGCTTGTCGATATGTCCTAAATAGCAACAACGACAAAAATAATTGATAAACTAATTTCCTTAAAAAACGATTTAGTTTGGTCGATTAGTTTGTCACTCAACTGTCATTTTTAGCACAAGAGGGCTAATTAGACGGGAAGCTACCCTTTAAGTTGGTATAATGAGAAAGAAGTTGTTCTCGTATCTCATTTCAGTCACACTCATGTTTCTCTGCTTAATATATATTGATATGTCCATAGGTATTCTTTTTTTAAATTTATCTATAATTTGCAGAACTGTATACTTTGTAATTATATTTGTGATCATTGCTATAAAATTGGTTTAATATAATTCATTTGAATCATTGCGAATCGTGACAAACCTAAATTTCAAATGTTTTGCTTTACGATTTTCCTTATTTTACGAACTTATTTTCTGTACTTTACTGGTATATATGCATTGGCTTAAAGTAATAAGTAAAATAAAGTAAAACAAAATAATTTTCGAAATTACGAGCTACATGGTAATTTGAGGATATCCAGTATTAGAACAAAATAAGGGTAAAAATGTTAAAATATAAAAGAAAAATTAATTTCTGTTGCGATAAAAATTGTTGAAATAATATTATTTTCAACACAGGTATAAAAGGTACGGAATAACTCATTATGAAGTATTCATAAACAAAGAAGAAAAAAGATAATGTATGTTTTTAATAGAGGTAAATTAGTTTCCTGATATTGCAAAGATTGTAACCATTTTTTTTTTTTTTTTTTTTTTTTTGCAATTTATATCTTTGTTATAATATAATTTCTGTTTTAAAATAATTCAAAATCAAAAGTAAAAATTTTAAGACTACTTTTTATTCAATCCTTAACGAAATTTTTAAATTTCTAATTCAGTTCGGAAATTAATATTATCATTTGCTTTCTTAACAATCCTACTTCACTGAAACAACAGTTCAATAATTAAGTAAATTTCTAACACAAAATTTTAAAAAAATGTTGCCAAGCGCTTGCATAATTTTTATTGTTCTTTTAGGTAGAAGATAAGATGAAGAAACAATGTAACTTATATATTGTTGCAGGGATTTTCCTATGGATATCTTTTTTATGCTTGACATCAGGAGGTAAAAAATATTTTAGGTTCAATTTTAAAATGTTATCATCTTTTATTGTTTCTACTTACAACTTTAGCATCCTCAATCTTGATGAATTGCGATGATCTTGTTCAGATTACTATGCTTTTTTATTAATCTTATTTTTACACTATATACGGCATAAAAACTCTATGAAAAAGAATTTCCTGATAAGTTTCGATTAAAGTTGCATCTCCCAAAGATTAATTTTTGATCATAGAAATCAAAATCCTTTAGAGCCTCATTAAATTTCCTTTAAGTGGCCTTTAAGATCCTCATAAAATGTAATAATATATTTTCATTTCTTGACAATGTATTATAATATGTTAGAGCTGGTTTTCAATAAGAGATGAATCTTATACAAATATAGTCACTTTAAGGATCTTTCCTACTAAGAATTCCAATCTAGTAAACAAAAATGCCCTGGGATTGATTTGACTAATAATAATACATCGAATCAAAGTAAAAGTCATGTAAAATCGAGTCCCTAGATTTTACAGATCGATGTAACAATTTCTATATACAAGATTTGAGGGAGTTTGAAGTTCTTGTACTTAAAAATTCAAACACTTGGAATATTCTAAATTTAATGATCTTGTATCATTAACTAAGTTATTATAATGGTAATTTCTAAAGAGTTGAAATGAATTAAAATCATAAAGCTTATAGTATAAACAAAAATGTTTAGACAGGCATTATATTTCTATTATACTGTACTACTGAAAAAAAATATGTGGATTTAGCAGAAATATGTATAAATTTTCTAAGATTCTACACCAGAAAGAGTAAAAAAATGACCTTTTCTATATATTTGCTAGAAATAATGTAATTGTTGCAGCAGAATGGATTTTAAGTGTCTACATAATAAAGAGGTCTTTGAAGTGTCTTTCAATGGAAAAAATTCCTTTGTCTCCGGACGAGGATAGAGTTAATTTTCATTTGCAATTACTGTGGTTTCTATAAAATAAAAATTGGTTACTATATTGAAAAATATTCTCTATGTCATAACTCTCACAATCTTTCATGACTTTGAGAATTAATAACCTCAAAAATAAAACAACTGAGATAAAAAAAGCATTAAATTCATACGACGAAAGCACATAATTAGAAAATGATACCTCCTGGTTTACAAGATTCACATGTATAATAATTATTCTAAATCTGAAATAAAAAAGAACGACTAATCAAGGTATTCCAAAAAAACTTATGCTAGAACTCTTTTATGTAAGCTCTGAGGGGAATCAAAATTAAATTTGATTGAAATATTAGCATTTATTAATGAAATATTTCAAATATTTTAATTATAAAATATAGTTAATATCTCAAAGATAATAAGGTTGAAATATTAATACTTGCAGCAAGGGAATCTAGTAATCATATCATTTTAAAAGAGGTTAAGATACGATCGAAAATTTTTTCGATCATCGATGGCAACAGGTAACTCTAGATTTAATACTTATGTAGAATGTCCCAAAGAATCTGGAAAATGTTTCACTCTCCTTAGGCAATTTAATGACTAATGATTTTGATTTCTTTTTCATAGTTTAGGCACAGGTGCCATATAATCCATGATTCCAAATTCTGAATTTTTTGGCGATGAAGAATGTTGCCAAGATGAAGTATCGTTAAGTGCGTGATGATGTAAATACTAGGGTCACCAAAATAGAATTTTCTGCATACTTTTTATATGTCTCCATTTTTATGACGTAAAAAAACGAGGTTGCCAGATGCATAAGAAAATTCGCCAAAAAATCGCCAATCCTAGAATTTGGCGTCATGGATTATACGGCACCTGTGCTATAGTTTTTCAAATTTTTGATATCCGTTATCAGTGCATTTTCCTAAAATTCTTTAAATACAACTTATGGGTATCTGAATAGAGACATTTATTTATAATCATTAAGCTCATAAGAAAAATTTAAAAAATTAAATTCATTAATATTATTTTTGACAATCTCTCTTTTTTTTTTGGTAAAAAAAGACTATATAATTTAATGATTTTGATTTTTTAATTTAAAATTATATATGCTTAAATGGTTGACGTCAGCGTTTAGTGTTATCAATTAGCATTGCTAACTTTTCCTTGTGTTTTAGATTGTCCATTTCCGAAGAAAAGAATTCCTAATGGAAGATATTTGTACCGAAGTAGACTCCATTCAAATTTAACGATAGCACCAGAGGATTATATTCTCCGCTTTAGATGCTATCCTGGATTCACTTTGACAGGGTCGCAAGCTATATTATGTTCATCTGACAAGTGGACAGATGGCGTCCCTAAATGTCTAAGTAAGTTCACTTTTCTCTTAAAAACTAAGAAATTGGTAAAAATTGATTTATATTTTTATTTTTTAATTTTAATAAAATTGTTGAAAAGGTTATTTAATACCTCCTAAAAGGAATAAAAACATTTTTCTTAACCATTTAAATTTTACCGTTATATTCCAATAAGTTCACTTATTTTCCTGTTGTTTATCAGTTATTTATTTGTTATACTTTCCAAAAATAATAGTTTTAAATATTTATTTTAAATATTTATTGTATTTTCAAATAAAAAACGCATAATTATCTTAATATATATATATATAATATTTTTTGCATCAGATTTAATGCAAAGTAAATTTTAGGAATGTCTTGCGGCGATCCACCAAGCATACAAAATGGCCGCTACCAGCTGCACACAGGAACAAGTGTTTCACCGTCGATTGGTTCTACAGCCGTGTACACATGTAACGATGGATATGAGCTTGTGAATTCAACCATTTCCACCCTAACTTGTACCCTTCGAGAGAACAATGTCGCTTGGATGGGGGAAATTCCAAGCTGTAAACGTGAGTCACAGATCATTTATTATTTTTGCAAACGACTCTCTTATATACTAGGAAATGCGTAACTGCTAAGAATTCTTTTTGCATCCATGCATTTTGCAAGAAAACAATGAAATTATCTTATGTACTCAAATAATTTTAAATTTTTACAAAAACTTTATTATAAAAATATCTACATTTTGAAAAAAATTATCTTCAACACTAAATTGATAATAATCATTTCTAAAATTCATAGCTGAGTTGGCAGACAAATGCTTTGCTCTTTAACTTTCAGGTCAAGAATCCATATACTTCATTCCCACTTAGGTTGTCCACTAGATTCCAACTTGAGTTGGCAGCTGGAGATTTACTCTCAGTCTTCCAGTTTAAAAGCTATTGGATTCGATTCATATCTTGTGAAGCATCTCTTGCCTTTTTAGTTTTGGAATTTACTTTCAATTGTAAGTCCTGGTATGATTAATCCTCGTGACCAAAAACTACTGAAGAGCGACAAATAAACCATACCTTTGGGCATTTATATTTGTAAAATATCGAAAACCATCTTAAATTGTACCTCCTAGTCGAATGCACTCTCCGTTGGAGAAAATTACTGTAAGGCGAATTAACAAACCAAACCTCCTTTTGTGAATAGTTTGAAGTCATTCGGTCACTTTAACCGAATGATTATGGCCAAGAGAAACAATTTAAATCGTTTTAAACTGTTATTGCTAGTCGAAATAAGCCATCATGTGCCAAAAATGCCAATCGAGAGACAAAAAAACCAAACCCAAAAACTATGCCTTATTTTCAAGGTTATCATTTATTACCAGATAGAGAGAAATTATGAGAAATCATCCAACGAATAATATAGTTCATCGTATATCAACAATAATCGAGTAATAGAATTTAGTGTGCAACGTTCTCTGAGATAACTTGTATTAGGCGATGGACTGCGTTCACTAGAGAAGAAGCCCTAGAAATCGTTAAACATGAATACTAACCAATTAATTAGCAAAAATCAGAATCAGGGTTTTTCAATAAGGACAAGATGGTACTCCTACTTTTAGAAAAAACAATTCTTAAAGTATGATTCTATCATTGTTTTTAATGAGAGTATGCAATGCATACAAAAAATTTTTTTTCACACATAAAATGTGAAAATATTGAATCCAGTACCCGATAGATGGTATACACTTTGAGGAGTTAAATTGGTATCTCCATATAATTTTGAGTTCAAAGGTTAAGATGCTTTTATGTAAGTGCAAGAGACTGGTTCCCTGTTTAGCATGAATGTTATTTACATTACCATTTACAATCCACAACATTTAGACAATTTGTCATTTTTATTTTAACAATATGAACCAATGTTTTAACTTATAAGCAGCATTTTATTGTTCTTGAATAATGGCTTCCTTAGACGATTATTTGTTCCTTCTTAATAGAACTAGGATTTTTTTTATTTTGCAAAGTTAGAACAAGAATTACTGAGCCAAATACAAGAACTCCAGCAATCACAGTAAACATCTACATATCATGCCTGATATCTGCATAAATAAAATCCGTATTCTGTGTGCTATCTGAATTTTTGTTTGGAGTTGATTTGGGTATGGTTTTATAGAATGGAAGAAATGGTTTTGGTTGACGTTTAAAACTTAAGGTTCACTTCAACATTTTGAATACATCATTTGTAATTTATTTGAACTCTCATTAATAATGAGATTTGAACTCATAGTAAAACGGACTTTACTGCAGTGTACATCATTTCGGAATTCTTCTTGCTTTAAAAAAGCAGCAGTATGATTCTTCACCCCATTTAAAATCGTTTGAATTAAAGCAAAATATGTACGGCTTCGAATCCCATCTTCTTTTGACATTCCAATAGTTTAATTTTTTTAAATAAAAATAATGAACTATTTGTTGTTTATTTTTATTTTGAAAAGTAATGCTTTGGTCTATTGTAGAGAGCGTGTTTTCGATTTTCCCAATACACCTCTGATAGAAAAGGCATTGGATTGTAGATGAAAAGAAATCCCGACATCTATGTTTGATAACTTCGCAATCAACATGGAATTTTAATTAGGAAGTTATTTTTACTGATAAAATTGAGTAACTAATCAGATATTTTTACTAGTTAGTTACTCAATTTATTTGTAACTATTTTTTTCAAATCCACATTTATTTAGTTCTTAAATATCTATATAAAATATTTTCTTAAATTATAAAAAGCATTTTCTTAACATTTACCTGATTGGCAGAGAAGGAATCCTGCCCAGACCCTGGCGTCTCCGTCGATGGTAGAAGAGACCGAGAATCTTTCTTTGTGGGGGATGTCATTCAATACACTTGCAATGATGAATTCGAATTAGTTGGACACGACAGAATCGAATGCCTTGTTGGTGGAAGCTGGAGCTCATCACGTCCTCTTTGTAGGCGTAAGTATGAAGGCTTTGTTCACTTTAAATAAATTCTTTAAATTTTTCTCCCGTAGTAATTCTGAAAGGGGATATAAATCATAAATTTAATAATTTTGAATTAATTTTAATAGTGTTTTGTTGAGTTTTGAGACGCATTTTATGTTTGCAATGGTTTGGAATCCACTTAAAGCTGATGGCATTCGGGTCAATCTCGTTTTCCAAATAGTAATCTTATAGCAATAAAAAAGCAATCCAAGCGAATTAGGAAGAAAAAAAAATATTGCGATTACGTCACACTTCAATAATGTAGTGAAAAATAACTAATCTACTAATTATTTTATAATGTTATTTTAAAGAAATGTTTTTATAATTGGTTAAGTAGTATAACGAATTATCCAATCTCAGACTTGTTTCAATAAATTTTGATGAGCATTAAGTTTCTGTAGTTATATAAACGTTAAAATTAATCTTTATTAAAAGTTTTAAAATGTGTAATATGTGTCCTTATAATTGAATTTCTTGACTTTTTTTTGTATCAGAAACGGGCATTCAACAAGGAGACATGAACACATAAATTTAAGAGTGAATAATCATAGGTGACATGAAAAACTTTTCCTTATAATTCTTCTCTAATATATACACGTGTAAACACATTTCTATAACAGTCAATAATTAAAACTAAATTTCCATGAATTATACCAAAATGATTTAGCAATAATAACTTCATTTCTTACAGCAGGGTGTAGTAATTCTTGATCAGAATGACATATTATTGTTCATATTAAAAAAAAAATTTTTTTTTAAACATTGAAAAATATGCAAAAATATGGCTATGATTTCGAATTATTAATAATTATTTTTAAAAAATCTTATACTTCACCTTGAGTTTGGTATATTTTCCATGAGTTTAAATTATAAATTGGTTTAAGAAAAGAAAAACAGAGGGAGATTTCTTTAAATTATTTTTTTTAAAGTTTATTTTTTAATCTTGGAGTAAATTTCATACTTTTTTTATCTGTTTAAGTTAAAACGGAGTAATATTATTTTATTTATTTTTTATTATGGGCAACAAAAAATATGCTGTACTCGCATAAAAATGTTTGAAATTATGATATATTTAAATAAAATAATCATGATACTTTTTTATTACGCATTTATTGATTTGCTATAGTTGTGAAAACCTACATTTTTCAGATATAAGTGTACGAGATATTTTTTGACACATGTAAAAAAATTTATTTAAATATTACGTGTGACACTTAATTTCAAAATTTTAATCATTATTTTTAAAATAACAAATGATAGTATGTATTATTTAACATTCTAACCATGAAGTGTATGCATATCCTTTTGTTTTTCTTTAGCTCAGAGTGACCACTGTGACACCCCACCTAGCATTCCTCACGGGGTGGCCAAAGGAGACAAAGAAGGTGACTACTACCGCCCCTACGACGAAGTGGAGGTGTTGTGCGAACTAGGGTACTCTTACAAAGGACCGTCGCAATTTGTGATGTGCGAGGAGGAGGGAGAGTGGGAGGATGAGTTCGGAGAATGCGTAGGTAAAGTCAATCCACATTGCTTAACAACACCTGATTGAATGAAGCATATTTTGCAGTATTAGATGAGATATCATGATTCATTTGCAATAGAAAGGTTAACAATTAAAAGTTGTTATAAGGCATTTGAACACTTATTTTGCATTATCTTCTGGGAAGATTTTCTCTCTGACAACGAAGCGTATTCACATGTCGCGTGGCAAAAAACTCGGAAAACTTTCATGTACATTTTTCAACATATCTGCATGTCGGAATGTAACGTTTATTTCCCTTTGTTGAAGAGACATTGGATTGGAACTTGAAATCTTCTGTCCTGAAAATCATATTTCTATCACAAGGCCAAGGTGGAGTAACATTTTTCACTTTTAGTTAAGACAGAAACCTGTGTCTATCTTCCATTGTTCAAAAGCAGTTACGTTCAAATCTGAGATTTTAAAATCAAAAAAGCGTGATCCTATCACTTAGACTACGTATTCTTATATTGGGTGGATCGAGGCTTATGGTTCAAGAACCTTATTGATACCGGAATCAATTTCATTTGGTCACCTGTGATCGAATCAGAAATTATACTGAGAAGATTTACACATGTTTAATATTCACAAAACCTTATTTCCCTTTGCTCATGTGGTGCAGACAGTATGTTGCCAACCATGAGTAGATTATCATTCGTAAACACTAGGATCTTGCAATCTTTTGGAGACTTTCTGTCAAGTAGCGTGGTAGGGAATTTCTCAGCTTTCGTCAAGTGTGACACGTGTATACGAACCACTATTTATGAAAAATCTTTTCAAAAGATTGAATATATTCAAATATTTTACCGCCGCATTTAATTTTTAGGTTTGTGCTATACAGTGTAAAATTTTTCATTTCTACATTTGTTACCGGAAAAGAGTTAAATTGTTACATTACGTTGTAAATTGTAAGGAAAATCATTAAACTGTTAATTGTTACAGAAAAAGAATTAAAACTTTAACTAGGATAAAAACTATTAACACGCTCCCAAGGTACAGGTCCGAGGTTCGATCTTTGAGATGGGCAAGGTAGACTATGCCTTTTATTCCTTCAGTGGGTTGATAAATTGAGGACCAAGCATGCTTGGGAACTAAACATTTGGGGTTCCACGTTAGGCTGACCACCTAATCGGATCATATGCTTCGCACCCCAGGGCCCCTTGGTCAGGAAAACAGAGATGAGCACTGTCGGCCTTGGCCCACATGTGCTGTCGTGCCACAGATTTTAATTTAAAATTATTAACAAAAATATTCAAAGATTTTGCTTTTACCCCAAAAAAAAAAAAATCTTTTCTACAGTAATTTATGTTGCTTTGTGAAAATTGCGTCCTATAGTTTAAAGAACATATCGGAATGCGCTAATTTACAAACCTGATATTCTTTCTTTAAATATCAGCCTAAAAGACAATCTCTTGTGAAAATTATAAAGCAAAACTCCCAATTCAAAATGACGACTTTTGCATTTGAAGAGAGGCCTAAGAACATTCGACAGCTTCCAACGACAATTGCATAACGCGACCATACAACGATGATTGCATTTGCCTAAAGCAAAAGCATGTTATCTGGCTTCATTTCCCAGAGCTTCATAAAACCAGGCTCTCTATTTTGCAGTCAAAAGATGTATGTTCTTTGTCACTTGATCTTGTAAGGACCTTATCTGCTTATTCCTGTTAAATTCGGAATCAACTTAAGTTTTCATTTCTTAGAGTATAATGATATATCCCAATGAGATCAACAAAATGAATTTCTTAAATGAGTAATGATGTCGACAAATATTTTTAACTGATTATTTGACCATAAGAAACTATTTCATAATTTTTATATTTTGCATTATTTAAAAAATAGGAAAATAAGTTGTTCACGTGTTTCTCTGGGTTTACTGTGATTAAATCGGAGCTCACCTTTATTACATTCTTTGAACAGGAAGTTCCCGATTTCAATTCCAGTTACTTTTGAACAAGGAGAGGTGGATGTCACGTTTTACTTTCTGTTGCAAATCTAATTTAAATCTCTTACAATTTTTCATGTGTTTTCCCTTGCGATACATCAATAAGGCTTGATTTTTCTATGAAAGGATTTTCAGGAGAATAATTCGCGGTGAAAGTTAAAATATTTTACGATGGCCTCTGGCCGTTAGAAAATCTATCAAGCAAAATATGTTTCTTTTCAAAAATGGACACTATTATTAACCCAATTATAATTTAATAATTCATAATTTATTTTTGTAGGAAATTTTATTAATAATATAATTGTGTGTTACAAAAATAAATTATGGTAATGTTTTAGA
Organism: Latrodectus elegans; assembly: GCA_030067965.1. Lineage (NCBI taxonomy): Eukaryota > Metazoa > Arthropoda > Arachnida > Araneae > Theridiidae > Latrodectus > Latrodectus elegans. The sequence goes on from CM057810.1 coordinate 41,586,607, forward strand.
TCAATTGTTTAAATTAAAATACAACAATAGTAATAGATAAATAATAATAAAAATTGGTAATAAAAATTGGCCAAAAAACAAAATATCTTAAGGTCTATTTTTTTATGTTTCTGTTTCCATTGTCATTAAAGAAACATTATTTATGTTAAAATTTTATTCAAGAAGTTTATTACTTATCAGTATTTATAAGCATTTTGTGGATGTTTATTATGTATTAAAAAGAATTTTAAAAAATTTAATAATGTAATTGTTATATACTTTAAAACATATTTTCTATTCATTAACTTAATAGAAAAATACATTAAATAATTTGCCTTTATTTGATCTTTTATTACATTTTTGTGATTTATTACTCATAATAAATAATAATATCTTTTGCATGATATTTATTATAAATTAATTTGAAATTTAAAAGCCCTAATGAATATTGTAGAAATTTAAAACGAAATAACTTTCTAAAACTTCTTTATCAACATTATCACTTTGATTGCTTTTATCTACTTCCATAGTGTAATACTTAAAATTTCTAAAAACTTTTCTTCCTATTTTATTCAAAACTGAAATAACAATCTTCGAAATATTTCTAACTATATGTTACTTAGAATATTATTTAGAAAACAATGTAAGATAGAGAGTAAATTATGTCTTATAATGAGTAAATTATAGATACTAAGGTTTCTCAAAGTCGTCGTCGATAATGAGTAGTTTTAGGAAGTACTAAAATAAATTTTGAATATAAATAATGAATACATTGCATTTTAACACTTGCTTTTTTAGATTCAATATCTGAATGATAATTAATAATTTTTCATTTACAATTAATATAGTTACAATAAATTAGTTCTTAGAAACAAAATATAAAAATAAAATTAGATCATATATTGTTATCAGCACCTGTTCGATTAACAAATCGATCTAACATTTTGTAGCTATTTTAAAACTCATTTTATGCCAGTTTTACTTTGTTAACATGCATTTTCAAAGATCAATTTTCCTAATTATGATGATTTAAAAGATTTTAAAATATCCTGAAAAGCAATTTTTTTCTCATTTTATGATGTTATATTTACTTAAATATTTTTCCACAGTTTAATGATCTACAAAATGAAAAATCTAGTTTTTGGTTCAGATAATTTTACATAATTTCGCCATCTTTAACCTTAAAAAAACGCTCGCGTTTAATGATTAAAATTAGCCGTAATGACATAAAATATTATCCCAACCCCCATTTAAGCTCATTATTTTTGAATCATTGTTATTTTTATCAGTTCGAGAAAATGTGCCTGAGTGTTTTTTAAAAAAAAATGACTTTTAAAATCAAACTACTAAACTGATGACATTTTCAGCAACAACCATTTTGGCAGTCATTGATTTTTATTTTGTGGTTTACTGGCGAAAAGTTTTTGTTAATAAATTAACAATTTTTAAAATAAATTAAAATAATAACAATTTAAGAACAACAGTTAAAAGTATTTATGTACTTTATAATGAAGGTGATGGCATTAGTTTTTTTAGACAATTTGTAGCTAAGGAAAACTTGGTATAAATGCATTTATTCAAAATAAAAACTGAAAATTTTTATATTTTATGAAACATATATTATGAATTATTTTTAACAAATAACTCATAATAGCTAAGTAATTAATTGATATAAAAGTACCATAAAAAGTCACATTTTAGAAATTTGTTTTGTTTAGTTCCTAAATTTATTAGTGTAATAATCCTCTATACTATAATGCATAAATATCTACTGTGTGTGTGTGTGTGTATATATATATATACACACACACGCGCGCGCGCACACACACACACATATATATATATATATACTGTGGTTTGATTTTAATTAACAATACATATTAATTAAAAATATATGCCACATAAAAATATTTTTAAAAAAATAAAAGATTTATAAAACAATTTGAAATGGAAATCATTATTTAAAAAATATGCGTATACATTGAAAATATTTTGTCATCTATATAACAAAATTTAAACGATAACCATTTTATAAAAATTATTTATTGAATAAGGGGAGGAAATCTTTCATAATTTTTTATTACTATTTATATTTTAGCATTGAAAATTCAATAACTAAATTCAAAAAACTATATTTAAAAGTAAGATCTAATATTCTACCTTTTATTACTTCTTAGAGAGTAAATTCCATTATTGATTGTATGTAAGAAATTAATTTCCTATTATAACCTTGGTTTTAAAAAACAATCATCGTTTTGTTGTATTTAATGTAACTCCTTTCTGATCAAATTTGCCCACGTATGTTAAATATAATTGCTGGGTAATTTTAAAAAAGAAGAAACAAACAATATTAAAATAAATGAAAAAATGAAAGTTATCGATAATTACTTTAACTAAACATTCTTGAACCTTTTATTCTTTACAGATAACCCCATATCTATCTTGAAGATTGAATCAGAGATGTTCTGATATTATTATTCTGTTAGTATAGGAAGAGATAATTTATATGAGATATTTAATATTATATACCACTTTGTATATACTACATGAACGAACTTTTGTTACTGTGAAATATCGGGATATGATCACTGAATGTGTGATTTGGTTAAGATTATGATTTTGTTGCTGATAAATTCATCTTCATGGATGAATTTATTACCTTAATCTCATTTAATTAAACTTAATTAAATATTTCATCAACATCAAATTATAATAAACATAAATAAAAATGATTGGTCGTCAGTGGCAACATAAGAAATAAATATTGTACCGAGCTTCGGGGTTCGTGTGGATTGAGAGTTGATGAAAGCAACCACTCAATGAACACAAGACTTTTATTCGTAAAAAAATTCCACTAGATATACCAGCTGTAACAATCACAATTATACAATTACAATTCATCGGATACAATAAGTAACAGCTTCCGATCACAGGCCTCAAATACCTCAGGCAGAGAACAGCCTCTCTAGACTAGCAATCACGACTAATCGTCTTCATTCACTGACTGTCTTTACAAAAACTAAAACTAACTATGTCGGGCTGCGGTATTTATACCTGACTTGGCGGGGAAATCTACTAATTTCGCCAAGGTTCTGGAAGCTTCAAGGCTATCTCGCTAAATATTGGTCCTAGAGCTTAGGTGATGGATGTTTCCAGAAGTATCTATTTCTCGCCAAGTCGCCAAGTTTTTTCGCCAAAACATCGCCCACTCATCAAATTATTAGAAAACCCGCTTTTAGCATATAACGTGTCTAAATAGCACAATTTTTGCCCAAAATGTGAGTATTTCCGATCTGTCTGAGGTATTTTAAGACATATACAATAATTATTTATAAATTTGTAAAATATCATAATGATTAATTTCCCTCATTCAGATACTTTGAAGTTATCGTTTCAGAGATAGAGACCAGTATAAAAACAAAACACTATTTCAGAATTTATCCATTGATACAACTCTCCCTTGTACTTTTGTCTGTCTCAAAAATACTTCAAGAGGACAACATTACAATATGTATCTAAAATCTATACCCTGCAGTAAATCATAAAACGTAATGAAATTTCCTAATTGCTATGACGCAGAGAAATATTTAAAGTTAACCGAATGTTTTTAATAAATGTAAACAAATTATCTCTTCCTAAGCTAAGAAAGAAAACATATCCACTTGAGACACACTTCTATAACCAGTCACTTCACAAATCTAATATCACACATATTCATTTAACATACTAAATTAAATTGCTCAAAATTTCAGTGATTGCCCAAGATATCCTTTTCAGGCACAGCGTTTTTTTTTTTTTTTTTTTTTTTTTTTTTGCAACTTTTTATAATCAGATATTTTTTTCAAATGTTTTTCATATTATCTGTCATTATAATTTGTACAAAATTTCGTTAACAAAGAAACAGCCCCATTTTGAGATTCTGTAATACGTACTTCAACTTATGTTAAGTAATTATTTTACGTTCATACTTTTTTCTAGGTTGAATAATTGTAATTATTATTACTCGTTCGTTAGTGAATTCATTTAATTTGTGATTCAGTTTTCATATTTGTTTACAGAAACATTCTGTGACTTACCAGAACCTATATCAAATGGAACTATTCCGGAATTAGAGGAGTTGGTGAATGTTACCTCGCTACCTTTCAACTTCGAAATAACTTATATTTGCAATGATGGCTTACGTCTCATTGGAGATAGTTGGAGATTTTGCGATACCAGAGGATGGTCTGGTAAAACACCACATTGTGAAGGTAAATACGGACTTTAATATCATTCTTAAATTCACGCATGAACTTTGGAATAATTTTCATGATCAAATATGTATGTGTGTGTGTAGTGCGGTATATAAAAGAACATATACAAATTATACTAAATATTTGTCAAATATTTAATTACTTCATGGCAAAAATAGGTAGTATTAAACAAATATTGTCCAGATAAAATAAAAATATATAAGTTTTTTCTAATTGCTTTATATCTCTACTATATATTTTGACGATTCGAAATCTTTAAACATACCTAAATATCTTGATTTCATGTCTTAGTATCAATTTCGAACTTAAAAGAACATTATTTTTTACTTATTCTTCACTAAACTGATTTACTTTTCAAAATGTTTCATTATTAAGCCAAAGAATTCTCTTGTTATCGTTCATTTGAAGAGAAAGACGCACATACCAGGCATACAAATTACATTTTAAATGTAAGAACTGTAATTTTTCGAAGAAAAATTTCAATATTATATTCTTTATTGGATGCAATAATATTTTTATGGTAACTTCTGAAACGACTTGCGATAAAATATCAATTCTTGTTATGTTTGAACGAAAGTGCTTAATCCATGAATATCGCCAAAAGAGATAAGTAAAAGGGATTGTTCATTGAACTATGCATTGATTATACTGTGGATATTTGGCTTAACAGAGTTTCAAAGAAATATCAGTTTTAAGCACTAACTATATCTAGGTACAGAATTGGATATGAATTGGGTAACTTTCTAATGCCTAAAGAACACTAGCTAAACTCAAACAACCGAATATACAGGAAGGTTTTTATGAATTTTTTCAAAATACCATAAATAACAAACACTTCTACCAAGTTATAACATGAAAAAACTTCCTGATTCACCTAATGGTAATATTTTTAAACACAATGTATGTTTAAATTATTTTTAAAAACTGCTACTTACCAATTTTCAAATTTTAAAATATATTTATCATCGCTATATTATTTTCATTATGCCAAATTTTACAATAGATTGCTAATAAAACATTTTTATCTGTGTTTTCATATACCTTGATGAAAAAATGTCAACTTGTCAATGCATTATGTCAAACAATTGATTTATTTTTTAATGTCAAACATCAGTTCAGATAAGACATAACAAAACTAAAAACAAAAATCTAATTTTTACTTTGCAGTTATTTACTGTCCTGACCCAGGTGTACCAGAGCATGGAACCCGAAGAGGCAATAGCTTTGGAATTGGTGATAAAGTGATCTTCAAATGTTTTACCAATTACAATCTGATTGGTTCATTTGAAAGGTATTGCATGCCTAACGGACAGTGGAATGGAGAATTAGCAAGATGTGATCATGAATGTAAGAAGAAATAAAAATTATTTTAGAACATTATAAAAATGGAGCACAGTAGTTTAAAAATTACAATGGAAATTTCAATTACTCCCTAATGAAAAAGAAAACTTCTAGGCCGAATAAGAAATTTACTTTAGAACACATAAAATGAATTTTGTGTAAATTTAATATAAATTTGGTGTCTTCTTTTTTTAAGCTCTATTGAATTCAGTTAAAAATAATTTTTTTTAAGTCATTCATATAATATTAGCAACTTATTTTTTTATTTCTGAATGCCAAATGTTAAGTTGTTATAAAGTGTTAAGCCAAAAGGAGAGCAATTATTTTTATTTTATATTTTTGTGGCTTAGGTCATTACATCTACATTCAGTTAAAACTTATCATTAAATTGCTCCATCTTGTCGTTAAATTGCTTACGGTCAGAAAAAGAAACTTTCATACTTGATTTTCTATTCACTTTCATAACAATTTTTAGATAACTATTGCCCAGATCCAGGAATCCCTATCCGTGGGTCCAAGAATAGCAGCAACTACGATATGGGCGAGAGAATCGGCTTCAGCTGCCATCCTGGCTATACACTTCTAGGATCTGAAACTATAGAGTGTTTACCTGACAGGACATGGAGTGGAACAGAAGTAAAATGCGTTGGTATGATGAATTTAAGAGTTGTCCCTTTTTCATTTCTAGCTATTATTAGTTATTATAAAGTGAAAAAGCACGATTCGCTTCATGATTTCCAGTCAGAAAGCTTATAGTATTAGTTATTACTTTAGTGTATAGGAAGTTTCAAAAGTCATAGTTCTCTTTATTTAATAGTCATGTTTGTTTTTTATCACTATTTTGATGGTTTTCAGTGAACGTGTTTACAATCGAAAGTAGAATATTTCTATAAGATATTCTCAAAGCGAGAATTAAATGTGCCATTTTTTCTGTTAATTTTTCAAGTCGAAGACATTTTTCACTTCTAGACACTGCTATTTTGGAAGACATGACACTTTTAATGATTTCCAACTTATTAAACTTTCAACAGAATAAAATGAATATAATTTTACTTAATAATTTCGCAATTGTATAAATTCCAAGAAATTTATACACCTTAATGCAGTTTTTTAAATTTCTTCTCATCAATATTATAATATATTCCTCATTGCCAGCAAAATAAAGGATTTTGATTTTCAATTTCACAAGCAATAATGTTGGAAGTTGTGTTGTCACAATTCTACTTTTAATTATATTTTTGCAATATATATAAACTACTTCTTCAAAAGTAAGTCAGGAATTTACGGTATATTTAAAGGAAAACAGCATAATTTTTGTACTACACACAAAATCTCTTTTTATAGTACAGAAATTACGACAGTCCAAATTTATAACAATGAAATAAGTAGAACTATGATTAAAAACCAATCATACCTCCTATTCAGAAGCCAAATGTAACAGTAAATATTTATCATTTCATTTATTATAAATAATATAAACTTGAAATGACATTCGCATCTTGCGAATAATTTCTTTGGTACACGCACTGTAGCAATAATAAAATAAGGAATCGATCAAAAATAGCATCAATGCTTTTAGTTTTTACTTTCCAGCATAAATATTGGTTAGTAAAGCTTTATATATAAAAGATTATATTTTTCTCTAACAAGCATTGAACACTTGAATTGCATAATGTCCTTAGTTTCTACTTTACCGCATCAGATGTGATTGGTATAGCGTTGTATAAGCAATGATATTTTTCTTTAACGAACAAAAAAACAATCTTTTAACATTTTGCCATAGCATGCAAACTTCGTTATGAGAATAATACTATATATTTGTTTCAAAGAATATAAACTCTTCTTATAGTTCTTTAGGTTTTCAGTTAGATAAAAAACCTTTAGGGAAGTCCTTTTATGTATATAAAATTAATGTTTCCCCCCTTTTATAATTAATTTTTTTTATAATAGATGATACAAAATGTCAAGAACGGTCTTTCTGTATGGTTTGTTTTCTCCCAAGATATAGCGCGAAAAAAATATTCTAGCCTGTTGATGAATTCTTTTTCTTGTCATTTTCTTAGGTTACAACTAGTCTATATTAAACCTAGAAAACAATGTCATCCAGAGCAAAATCACTCATTAGTTGATTTTTGAGATAAATTCTGACACAATATGGAAATTTCAGGAAATTTTTTCCTGACTTTTCTAGAATTCCCGGAAAATAGGAAAAATCTATATATTCCCTCCTATTACCTGTGAAAAATAGTAATTAGATTCGAATGAGCACGAGATCTGGACTATCATTGTATTTATGTACTATCATTGTATATTTACTGCAGTAGCTGAAAACAAATAGCATATTGATTCACCGCTTTTGTTCTACGTTTACGATGTGCTTAAAAATATTTCAAAATTATTCTGTGTATTTTTTGAACTACTGAGAAATAAAGTGTATTCACTGGGATTTGATGTAATTGATGTAATTCGGACATCGGCGATACCATTACTAACGTTACGAAAGCAAAGATTTTTTGATAAAACAATCCATACTTAAATTTTTAAAGGAACAGTAGTCAAAATTAGATTCCCAAAAGCTGGAGAAGAAATAACTTTTTAACTAGTGATATTACTGCGGATATCTTAATGAACAGATTTTAACACAAGAAGTAGCAAGTATAAATTTTAGCAGCTTACATTATAGGTAAATTAAACTATTCTTTTTTTTTACTGGCTAAAAATATTCCACAAATATATTTTTTTAATCTAAAATAAAAGAAATGTTTTTTTGTCCTAAGAATCTGCAAAAGTTAATAGTACAATATGCATATTTTTCCATAAAAAATGTGTATATATTTGTGCAAATGTTTAATTAACTTATAAATAATTATTTTTATCCATCAATAAATAAAATTCTCGTTTGCTAGTAACTTATCAATTAAACATATTAAAAATGAACTAAGTATTTTATTCTAAGCACTAAGTATTCCATATTAAATTTTCTTAGTTATAAGTAAAAAAGTATGTCTAACACAGAAAGTAAAAATTAAAGAAAACAAAAATAATAGTTTGAGAAATAAATTTGAGAAAAGTGAAAAATATTATTGAAAAAGGGGTTTCCGGGTTATGCCATCATAAGGAGTTATACTTATCCGTTGCTCATTTTTGGTTGCAATTTTTTTGAAGTAGATAGCTTACTCTACTTGATAAGCATGATTTCAGTTTGTATCTCCTTGAACAAATGATGATGATTATTTTACAACCTCTTGATGATTATTTTGGCTTCTGTTCGAGCAGAATTGTTCCACTGCAATACTAATTTTAATTTTGATTTGTGTTTGAAGTAAGGGGAGTTGTTACTGTTCACTGGTAATTTATCCAATCATTGCAATCATGAAAATTGGAAATAAAACCTGCAAAACATATGGGAATGCTTTAATTTCCACAACATTTATGGTTACCAAGATAACCACATCATAATTGCCGATATATTAAGGCATGTCGTTAATTACATTTCACGTGCTTCACTTAGATTTAAAATAAAACATTTTTCTGTGTTCGGATCAGAACAGAGAAAAATGTTCTCTTTCTTCTCTGTTCTGATCAGAACAGAGAAAATTCGGATCAGATGCGTTGCCAAATGTTTTATTAAAATCGCAAGGAGATTAACATGAAATCAGCATTTGCCTTCTGCGAAACACGAAATCAACATTTTCTCGTGATAATTTAGACAGTGAGCTGTATTTACGTATCTCAAACTAGAAATTCCGAGAAACACCCAACCAATTACCATTACAGACACGCACGTACAAAGCAGAAACTCAGCATCCATCACCCGCAGTTTAACATTGGCTGATATTGAACCTCAGACCATACCTACCATTCCTGTGGGAAAATGAGTCGGTTGATTTAAAAGAATATGAAATGCTTGTTTAATCAATATCATATTACTTACCCTTTACAATCTAGGATTAATACCACAAGAAAATGAAACCAAGCTGCCATAATTTTAATATATGCATTAAACTATTATTTTATTTTCAGTAATTAATTATTTATTAAATCCCACAGATTATTAAAAATAAAAATTCAATGATGCGACTATACATTCAGTTGTAAACGTTATTAGAATTCTTTCCTGAATTAAATTCATTAGCTCTCGTTTCAAAATATTTTCTCTCGCTTTCAGGACCTTACGATTTTGATAACAGCGCCCTAGTGAGAGATGCTCTATTAAGAACAATTGAAGAGAAAGAGGCCGAGCAAAGGGAGAAAACGAAAGAATATCGCAAAGCATTGTATTCCGTGTGGCACAATGGAACAATGGCACCTGTCGGTAGAATATTGGACCTCAATTTTCCGGGAAGACTGATTCTTTACTTCGCTTTCGATGTTTCCGGCAGTGTCGGCGAACACAATTTCCGCAAGAGTATAGAATTCGCTAAAGCTATAGTCAAAAAGGTGAGTTTATAGCAACGAAAAAAGGAACTACCGGTCTAAAAAAAATGGAACATCAACGGAACACGTTTTTGTTTTTAGTTGAATGTTACTCGTTATATATTTCTGCCTCAAAGGCTGCACAAATGAACTGATTAAATTGGACAAGGTTAAAAAGACTCAAAGATTAAAATAGAAAACGATATGATTTAAATGTAGAGTGTTGCCATTTCTAAATACTTTATGAATTCATTAAAAATAATTTATTATTATTTCGTATTTTAATTATAGTATTTTTAACTATAAAAAATTATCAATAATTTTCAAACAATTAAAATAACTCTACCCTATTTTAATTAAGTTGGTTTACCAGAACTTCGTTTCTATGTAATAATTTAGGAATTAGTATTACTTTGGTGTTATATTTTTCGTTTTCTAATTATATTTTTCTCCATACAGAAAAAAGTAGAAATAATCGTTTCACTATATAAATCAATTTAAATCATCAGGTCAAGACATTTGAAACGAAAAAAATTCTACATTTTTCAGTGTGATTCGTATAAAATAATTTCTATGATATATTTCACTGTTATAATTCGAAGAATTACACAACTCACAAAGGAATTCGAGAAATAACAAATCTCGAATTTCTTCATGAATCTTCGCTTTCCACTTTAGTAGATTAAATTATGTAACTAGTTACAAAATGAATCTTTTGTGCAATACAATGGAATCAATAATTAGAGAAAAACTATAGATCAATAATTTATCATTTGGTAAAATATTTCCTGTCACGTAAAGATAAAAAAGTAAAAAAGTAAAACTATAGAGCATAATACAATGTAGAAATCAAATATATTTATTTATACAGCATTCGCCTCAGGGCTTCTTAGGCTAATGAGAATTTTATCCTTTTTATTCGATTTATTTTAATAAAAGCAAAAAACGTTTATTTATAAAAAAAATAAAAAGAATAGAATTAACAATATCTCCAGCTAATAAAAAACACTCAAGGTGACTTTTATAGCGTAAATAATTTAAAAGAATTCGAAATGAGCCTAAAAAAATTTAGCAATACTTGAAGCACTCGTAAAACGGACTTTAAAAGAAAATTTCGCTCATTATTTTTAATGGAATTTTTAGGCTACTTTATTAATAACACTTTCGAATAATTTTTATTAAAATAGCATCGTTAAGAGCACGTAAATAAACATATATTTAGTAATCAAGTTTAAAATCAACCTGATTTAAAAAAAAAATTCTTTAATAAGTGGTCTTTAATATTTTCAGCAGTTACTTAAACTTATATATGATTGATTGAATCTCATTATATATATATATATATATATATATATATATATATATATATATATATATATATATATATATATATATATATATATATAATGAGAAAACAACTTTTTAACTGTTAAATTGTTAACAGTTAAAAAGAGTCAATGAGTAGCAAGGGGTTTGAGGATAAATCCTCACGGGAAAGTCCGACGCAATCCAGATTATGCTTCGGTGAGGATGGACGATCACATCATTTTTTACAAGTGGGATACATTTTTGTACCACGTTCAAATGATAAACATTTTAGATGTCCACTTGAGAATCTGGCCAAGGCAGTCTGAGATTTTCGGTCACATTTTGTATCCAGAAAAGTTCAAGAATACCACTGGTGTGTTGGTCTAAAATATATATATATATATATATATATATATATATATATATATATATATATATATATATATATATATATATATATATAAGGAAACTAAATTATTATTAGTTGCTTAAAACTTTCGCCGAAATTCAAAACCAAAGAGAAAAGATTATACGACACAGAAGAGAGATTTTTAAATCAACTGTATTTCATTATTAATTTTTATGTATCAAATGATGGAAATATCCACCAACATTACATTTATGTCTATTGGATGTTTGACTTGTTCGTTTGATAAATCTTTGATAATATTTATTTTATTAATATTTATTATGTTTATACCTTAATATGTTAAAAGGCAATGAAATTTTTGTTTAATATTATGTGGCGCCTAAAGACGCATGGGTTCTTAGTCTTTGATACAAAGAAACAAACTATCACTATTGAAAACAGACGAAATTAAATATATTTGAATATGTTGTACAAAACTGATACTTCCGGCGCCATTGATAACTATTTGAAACAAAAGATTAAAATTATATTTTCTATCGAAAAATTGATTTTTAGAGTAATTACTTTGGAAGAGTAATTTCTTCCTATCAGCAGTAAATAAACCAAAACTATTGTAAGCATAGTAAAATTTCCTTCAAATTTTCGCATCAATTTCTAACACGCTTTCTTTTTCATCTTATTCGAATACAGCAGTTCCAAGAAATATAATTTTCAAAAAATTCTCGGTTTTAGGCAGAATTTCATAATTTTGGCAATATTTAGCTTCATCTGTTTCATAAGTACGTAAGCACAACAAATACACAGAAATACAATGTACAGTTTTCTTTTAAGCGAAACAAACAGAATACTAATTTTAGAACCATCTAATAGCAATATTTAATACAGCATAATTTCAATAATATTGTAACACATTTAATACATAATAGATAAATCCTTCGTGGTGCTCTGTTTAAACGAAAGACGCAGTTTATTAACTTCGCATAGCCAGCAGCATATTGAGCATGGCTTGTCCAAGTGTCATAAGTAATAATAACAGAACCTCCTAATAGAATTATGCTGTAAGTAATGGATTGTTCAGAATAATATCTGTTTCTGAAAATGTATGGCAAATTTTTAATGGTTCATCTCTGACCTCCGAATTCTATTTTAGTCCATAGCAGGAAACAGGTCATAACTCGGTGATGGTAAGATAATTAGGCATATTTTTCTATATAATTTAACAAAAACTTCATTTTCATTTCAATTTATTTATTTCCGTCCGGGGTTCGATCCTCGAGCTGGGCAAGATCAACTCAGCCTTTCATCCCTTCAGTGGGTTGATAAACTGAATACCAAGCATGCTTGGGAACTAAACACTGGGGGTTTTCGCGTTAGACTGACCACCTAATCGGGACATAGGCGTCGCACCCCAGAGCCTCTCGGTCAGGAAAACAGAGATAGTCGCTGTAAGCCTTGGCCAACATGGGCTGTCGTGCCACAGAGAGAGATTAGAGCTTATTTATTTTCATGTTTATTCTTTTAATTATCCGTGACTTCTATTCCAAACTTAAGATCTGTGAAGGCAAGCAAGTCTGAGTATCATCGAATGCATCCGCTACAATGACGTATTTCAAAGTTTAGGATTACTTTTGTTTATACTAAGTGAAACATTGTTTCCTCAGATAGGCGTCTCTGACTTTGGAGCTAGAGCAGGAGCTCTTACCTTTAGCTCTAAGGCCGTGGAACAGTTCCTCCCTCTCGACTATAAGACAACAGAGGAAGTTTTAGACGCATTGGATAGAATTGATTATACAGGTAAAAACTCTTTCTAACTGTTAGTTTTTTTTTAAATGAAATATATCACTTAAATAAACATATTTCATTTTACTGCGTTACTTCAAATGAGAGCTGATCGTGTCTCAAAATTACGACACTCTTAGTGATAAGCTATTATTCCAATTCCATTAACGTTAAGGTATAATCCGGAGCTTACTTAATCCGCTATGTATGCATTATAAAAATCATTTTTCTTTAAAATCATGAATGAATTTTTGATATTTTTCTACTTCTTGAATACAACAATAGGAAACATATTAGAAAAATAAATATCCATCCTCATTAAGATATCAAAAATATTCAATGTTTCATTTTTTCATTTAAACATCACTTTTACCATAATGATTTCATCAGTTGACCATTATAATTTTTATAGCAGTGCCTTAAGTGAAATTCTATTAAATGTATTACTATGTTGAACAAATTTTGAATTCTTTGGTCCTTAATCTTAAAGTTTTTAAACATAGTGTTTAGATGTTTATATCTGCTTGTATGTTCCTATCTAATTGGAAGATTTATTTATACATTGTTGCAACAAAAGTCTTGTCAAATCAACAATTTTTAAAGTTGAATCTACAGAAAATAATAATTTTGAGATCAAAGCCACAGGGCAGGCAAAAAGGGCTAATAGATGTACTAACATTAATGAATAATGAATTTCTAAAAATTTATATTTTCAAAACTATTACGCACGGTATAACTAAGGATTCAACAAAATTAGAAAAAATATCTCCATATAGTAATTTTTCAGTAATAAATGTCCAATGAGATTTAACTCTTTATAATATAATACACTTCTGGCCACCCATATTGCAACACTAAGAAATACAAGAGATAGCACAACAAAATTTATTTTGAAGATACCATGTTGACCAAGTATCAAATGAATAAATTTATAGACTTCTGTGAAGGGTGGTTCTTACCAAAATCAGCAGCCTGAGTAGCCGCCATTGCTGGAGATCACCGTCGCCACACACCTTGGCATTGATTTAAAAAGACATAGGATGTGTTCTTGAAATTTAGCAGACCAAGCAGTTTCCACACGTTGCCAAAATTGATCTGGTGTGACAGCAGGGGATGTAACCTGGGTCAATCATTGAGCAACCATGGACCACATGTTTTATATCGGTGAAAGATCCGGAGAGAGAACTGACCAGAAAAGTAATTCAATCAGGCGATTGAAGAACAACTCTTGGACAATACGTGCCACGTGTGGTCGCGCATTATACAGTTGAAATATAGCTGTGGGTAAGCCCAAAAGGTCAGGAAGGACAACTGGCTCCAACCCCTAGGAGATGTAACACTGGTGGTTTAAAATACTGGTAATGGGTACTAGAGAAGTGCAAGAGTAATATCCAATACCACCCCATACTATAATGTGGTGCAGAAGAGGTACACTGAGGTAGATGAGACCGAACACGTTGGTTCGTCGGATTCTCCTGCATCCAACGATCACATATCAATATTACAGTGGTTTGATTTCGTCCTACACGAATACCGATTTCCCTAAAAGATAATCCACTATCTCAGGGTAAGCAACTATCCTTCCTCTGTCGAACTCGGACAATTAATCAAAAAATGATCGCTGTTTTCTACGAGGCATAATTGATCGTTTCTTTTAACCACAAGCGAAACACAATTGCCGAACTTGAAATCCTCAAAATCTCCAAGCCTTAAATAGCGCTCTGAAATAACGCCACAGGCGCGCATGATGTGCGTCTGCACTGAAATTTTAATCATTTGCATATCTCATCTCCGCTAATGCATGTTGTAAATTTCATGCTATTTTTATGCTTCCTTCAGGATGCTGCATTTACGGCGGCTAGCAGCGTAATTAAATTCTCTTCAGTTTTCCCAAATTTCTTAATACATATCTGATGTGGTTTTGGTAGTTTATAAACAAGATCATTGCATTGCCATAAAAAAAGTATAAGTTTCGAAGTACTTGGGAGCCATAGGAGTAATCATAAGTGCGTATTATCTTCGAGTATTTATACTAGAACTATTCAAACAGAATACAATTTGAAATTATATTAAATTGGATTACAGATAAAATGACATTATTATTTATGCTAATTCTGCCCATTCTTAAAATCAAAAACAAACGTTTTTAAACAAATATTTTTTTAAAAAACATTTGTACTCATAAAGTATTTGCGGCAATGTTTGGGGATTTACCAGCTGGTGTAATTAAAGGAAGTAATGTATGAAATGAATATGAAATATATATGAAATGAATAAAAAAATGAATATTAAAAATAAAAAAATGAATATTAAATATATGGAGTGAATAAGAAGGTTTGGATAAGCGATTACAATCGAATGAAAGATTCAAAATTAGAAGTATTCAGTTATTATTATGTATAGTTATATCTAATAAGAAATATTTAAATATCAATAAAAATATTTAATAAAAATACATTTTTATTATGTAATTATCTAAATGAAAAGTAAATATGACTTAAGCAAAATAGATGACAAAATTCTGTGATTAAAGATTGCAAAAAGTATTACATGTCAAACAATTATTTGACACCAATATTGTCAAATAATTGTTTTAAATACACATCACATTTTGTGAACATACTTTCCAATTAAGCTTTATTAAACTAATGAATATATTATTTATATTCGATTTTCTTTCTCCTTTCACTATATTTCACAGGTGGTGGAACTTCAGCAAGCTCAGCTTTGGCCTTAATTCGAGAAGAATTAATTCCTCTCACTCAAGCTGTTTTAAAAAAACGGGGGCAAAAATCAATCATCTTCATCCTCACCGATGGTAAAAATTTTAATCTTGTCATGATTAAAGTGTCAATCTATTGAAAGAATATTTTTTAACTTCGCAAAACTTTCAATATTAATAATGATCAATTTACAATGACTTAGAAAAAAATAGTAAATTGATTTAATGAAAATAAATTTGCTTATTTTTTTAAATATAATTTGAAATGCTAAAAATTAATAAGAAAATAAACTTATAGAATAATTTTAAAAAGTATTACTAAGCAAGTCATTATATCTAATCATAAATATTTTGAAATAAGCATATTCAGATACATTTTGTTAAATATGTCAAGCTTCACTTAATCAGGGTACTTCATTAGATCGCTCCATTGCTTTAGAATTTGAGGAATAAATTGTACATAGGAAGTTGCCTTCCAAATCGATGCTATGGAAACGTAAACAATTCTAGGGAAATGAAAGAGTCGATATAATTATGTTAACAAAAAAAATTTATTAATTTAAAGAAAAGTAGAAGACATGCTTCTGATGAATATGCATTTTTCAGATGTGTTACGGATCCTTGTACTCATAAGGTTGGCGCGAGATGCACATCATAAACAATAATTAAGCATTGTGAATACTGACTAAATAATCTATGGCCACTTTTTGCACATAAATTTTAAAGTGGATTATGAACCACTAGATTCGAATTTCGGAATGGTTTCAGTGAGTTCTGGAATCTACAGAGCTAACAATTCAGCTACCAGCATTGCCAGTATTCATAGATTCTAACACTTATTCTAGTATTCTTCTCAAGCTCTAGTAATCCAATTTCATCTTTAACAGATTTGAGTTTAGTATATTAATAATGTGGGTATTTACTTTTAAAGTTCCAGATTAACTTTATATATAACGCAATTTTTCCTAACAATGTCAAATTGTATTTGGTTTTAAATTTTTGAAGTTAAGCTATCTGATACTTGGAAACTTTCTATCTTCAATTTCATAGAAAGCAGTTAGTTGGATTTGTTTTAATGACATTACCATCAATAAGAACGTTCATTCCTCTCATTTTTCTCAGTCAAACAAGTAAAGTTTTTTCCAATTTGAAATGTTTTACTTCGCTACAATGTTTTCGAAAACAAACATTTTTGTTCGTACTGTTTCCTTTTTCAAAGATTTTTTTCGAGTTTTTAAAATTGACGACAGGCTATTCTTTAGAATTATATATATATATATATATATATATATATATATATATATATATATATATATATATATGGTTATTTCCGTCTTGTTTAATATTTTTTTGTCAACTTCTTTCAGAATTTTCTTATTTACTTCAATTGATAAACAAGTTTCGTTCTTTAACTACAACAAGTCCTCTACAGAACCGATTCAATCTCTCTCTCTCTCTCTCTCTCTCTCTCGACAATCAAAACATAAATTAAGTTTCTCAAATAAAACGAATCCAAAAAGAGAGCTCAAACTTTTAGAATTTTTCTCGCTTTCTATGTTATAACGTACCCTTTTTCTGTATTTTTATGTATTAGGAGCTCAGATGTATCGGCACCACAGTTCTCTCTTATTAAATATCTGATATCCATGTGTTTTTGACAACTGTTTCTACAATGTCTGGAAAACTTTCACGCATCTCTCTGCTGTTCACGAATGAATCAAGTTCTCAGACGTTATATAAAAAGGAAATCAAATAAAAAATTTTAAAAATATAATAAAAATAAAAAAACAAAACAAAACTATTTCACAGAAACGAAAGCATGAAAAAAAAGAGGTTTTCCAAGATTTTAGCTTGTAAATGGGAGTTAAAATTATCAATGTGGCTGTGATGTCAAGATAACGACTCACCATTAGTTCGTAAAAACGAGCGTCTACTATAATACTTTGCTTTAAACCTCAAAGTAATGTGCCACAAATTTGGTTTAACATAAGCAAAAAATTCTCTAATTAATTAAGAAATATTTTATTATTTATAAGTGAGAATTAAAAAATTAAATCATAGATAATATTTGTGCAAAGTAACATAGACAATGAATCCTGTATTGTATAAAATATTTATCTTCAAATTTTGAATAGTGTGCGTGCGTGAGTGTGTGTGTGTGTGTGTGTGTGTGTGAATGAGTGAGTGAGTGTGTGTGTGTGTGAGTGAGTGAGTGTGTGTGTGTGTGTGTGAGTGAGTGTGTGTGTGTGTGTGTGAGTGAGTGAATGAGTGTGTGTGAGTGAGTGAGTGGGAGAGAGAGAGAGAAAACATGACTAAATTTGCAATTATTACAATGTTGTTTTCATAAAACTTTAAATTTGAAATCAAAATCACTAGTGATTGGCTACTGATTCCCATTTGACAAAATTAAGCGTTACTTTGCGTTTGGCATATATATTTGAGGGTTGTTATCTACTTGTTCTCATTGCGTTACTTGTGATTTAGAGGTGTGAAACCTTCCCTAGTAGAGAATTAATCTCGTTAGAACTTGCTTTATCCAGTCAGATACCCTCATGGTGAGAATCTATATAATTCTTAAGTCCAAATCTAATGTCTCTACTCTCAGTTTTAGAGGCCAACTTAGGTACATACCTAGTTATTTGATTATGGATTAACATTATAAGCCTTTAATGATATTCGTCTCGTTAAATGATCAAAATAGAACCATCCTTATCTTTTTTTACTTGCAACCATATCTTTTCCATTCCAGGTAAAGCCAATATGGGTGGAGATCCACAACAAGAAGCAGAACTGCTAAAACAGGCAGGAGTTGAGATATATTGCATTGGGATTACAAGTACAGTGCTGCAAGATTCCCTATACAAAATTGCATCAGAAAATGACGCAGGCTCGAAGGAAGAACACGTATTCATCTTGCAAAACTATGCAACCATGGCCTGGTTAGTGCAACGAATCACAAATGGATCAATAGGTATTTATCAGATTAAGTTTTATAGATACCCGACATACACAAATCAAGCATTTATCCAGTGATATACTCTATTTTGCTTGGAACAAGTGTTAAAAACTGGTTTTAAACAATACAATTTCATAGAGTAATTTTATTTTCTTTACTGCCTACAACATCTCTGACATTTAATTAGGTTTTTTATAGTATGCAGAATTCTCTGTCAAATATTAACAAATAATATGGATTTCTATGCGTAAGATTTTATTCTTGAAAGTCATAACTCAATGTCAGTCATAATTTAGAAATGGTTGCTGTGTTTAAGCTTTCTTCATTGATATTTATCGAAGTGTGTTTTAGAAATTTTCAGTGCCTTTTTTTACGGAACATGACCAGAGGTTTTTTATGAATACAGACTGCTCTTAGATGGCAAAATGAAATGGATGACCAAGGAAACTAAGGCTGGGTGCAGATTTGGAAGAATTCACCGGAGAACTGTCGCCGGCAAAACTCCGGAGAACAAGTGACGTCAGATAACGTCACAAAATGGGCGTTCCGAGAGAACTTTTAAGTTTTCCAGGGAGTTAGAAATATCTGGCAGGGCACCGGCGGCACCAATTTCATTTGTAATTTTACGTCGTTTTTGTACGTACCTCGTGTAAATGCATTTCAAATAAATTTTTTAAATGTTCATTCGATGAAGAGGAATTTTTAATAGATCAATACAAGAGTAAGTATATTTAATAAATTTTAAAGAATCTATAATATTTTTCTAAATTAATTAATTTTATAAATCATGCAAAAATGTCTATGGGACATAAAAGATAACAGTTACTTTGATAAGCATAAAAAAAGCACCATCATGAAAGACATTCAACGTTTGTTTTATGAAACATTTGAAATATCTGTAACAGGTAATTATATTGATTATTAAAAATGGAATTTTTATGCAACTGAAATAAATTAAAATTACGCTTATTTTCTTATACTTAATATGCCTTTATATTGATTTAGATATAATGCTAAGCAAAATTAATTCCAAAATTGAATATATTTTATCTAATGTAATTAAAATAATTTATTCTTTTTTTTTAATTAAATAGAACTTGATTTTTATATAATCAAGAAACGTTTATATTTTTGTTACAAATTTATATTGTTGATGTTGTTTAGGTGTTATGATTTTTTTTATAATAAGTTTTAATTCTATTTTATTAAAGAAACATTATTGTGAAATATTCTATTAAAAATTATATTACTGAATAATATATTTTACATGTATAATAAAATATCAATATCAATATTTCCTGGAAATTTTTAATTTGATTCATGGAATTTGATTGTTAAAAATCTGTATGAAGCCTGTTTAATTGCTTATAATAGATAAATCACTCTCTTTTTGTAAAACATGAATATTTTAAATTTAATTTATGGAATACACTGAAATGAATTAATAAAGAGAAATTGAATTATTATTTAATTATTTGTGTATGCAAAACAAATTTTAAATAATTAAATTTTTAAAAATTCTGGAATGCATTACAATTTTTACTTATTCCAAGAAATAAATTATACTACTACTTGTGGAATTATGTTGAAATATCACTTAAAATACATTACATTCAAAATAATGTTATAATTCAATGAGTTTGACCAAATTTAATACATGATTTTTTTATGAAATATAAGCTAGTTTAGTCAGATAATTATAAGTTAATTAAGTTAATTATTAAAAAAATCATCAAAGCAGAGAAAATTACATGCAATTACGAATTTTAAAATTTTATACAAATAAATAAGAAATATATACATAAATAAGCAGTTATAATTTCACAAAACTCATTTTCTGCTTCAAAAAAATTTATTTAATCTTTCAATACAAATGTAATTACAGAAAAATGTTACAAATAGAAAAATAATGTCACAAAGTCACATGACATGACGACATTATTCCGTCTCCCTGAGTTCACGAGGAATTCTCCCAGCACCGAATTCTCGGAATTTCACCAGAGAATTCTGCTGTAGTTTGCGCCGGGCCTTAAAATAAGCTTGAAATTTTAAACAACCAACTACGTGATGCTATTTATGCTGTAACTAAGAAAATATATGACAGTTTAGAAAAGCATGCTTCTAAAAAATCTGCATCGTTAAAAATAAATTCTTAAATATGAGAAGTCATTATAAATAAATATTATGGAGATAATAAAACAACTATTTTGTTGAAAAAAATAATAAGGAATACTGTTGTTTTAAGTTGCAAAACATAATTTTGCTATTGATATTTGTTCTAGTAAATTCATAATCAATTCGCTAAATTCAAAACACATTTTAGTCCATTTTTCTTTATAATAAATTATCACAGCTATCACAATTATCCACCAATGCGTATTTTTTTTTCTCTTTATTTAATTACAAAATATTTTTTTTTCAAATAAAAAAAATATTTATCCCATTACTGAAAGTAAAATTTGTAGGTTGCTTTCCATTAACTTAATTGTGTGGTAATTAATAGAAGTGGATTATGCAATCTTAGAGAACATCATCTTTTAACGAAATTTTCAGTAATTGTAACAAGAAAACAATACAGAACAAGACAGAGGAAGTACCCAAAGTGTATTTGGAAGCAGCACTTCGGATATTCTGATTTAAACTTCGGATTTCTTCATAGAATCTATTTATCACTCAATATTAATTAACCTTTATTGTTGACTCTGCAGAATATTTAAAATTGAGTGTTTGTAGAGAAATATATAATTTTC
This sequence comes from Latrodectus elegans, assembly GCA_030067965.1. Lineage (NCBI taxonomy): Eukaryota > Metazoa > Arthropoda > Arachnida > Araneae > Theridiidae > Latrodectus > Latrodectus elegans. The sequence continues at coordinate 41,608,481 of CM057810.1, forward strand.
TTATTGATAATATTTTATTCTATTATAAAGAATGACATATTAATGACATGACAATATTGATAAAACAAACACATCAACAATTTCAAATCTTTCATTTAAAAAGAAATTTATATTAACCATAAATGTTAGATGTTTTCAGTGTCTAGGTTGAAATTTTAGTGTGATGTACATAAATTGGTTTGGAATTATAAGATTCCAATTGACTCCTTCTTAATTTGTAGCCATATTTACGTACTAAAATTATGGCTTATTTAAGAATAAAATTCAGTTTTTTGAAAATATTTTTGAATAAAAATTACATTTTTTAGCAAATATGCTGAAAATATTTGCTTTTTTTTCCTATCTTTATTTCTAATTTTAAGAAATATATTCTTCAAAAGCATTTCCAAATCTTAAAATTAAAACTTAATGCTTTTACAGTGTTGGGAAATCATTGGGCTCATCTTGTAATCTATGTTATTTATTTGTAAATTAACTTTTTTTTTAACTTTTCTCATTTATGATGTATAAATATTTTAAACATTTAATTTGCGAAATTTATTAGTGTGAGTGGTTTTTAATATAATGATCTATTAGTTCAGCCTCTATTTTTTTATTTTCTTTACAAGGTCAACTTAAAAACAAGTAGTATTTCCTTATAGTGGTTCATTAATATGCTAATTTGCGTTTATGACAGTTCTTGATCTATATGATATGTCATTCCTGATTTTTCAGATGAAATGTCAAGAAAAAAACGCTAACAGTTCATCAATACGATTGAAAAAACATACAATTCATACAACTATTTTCGGTGACTACAAATTTCAAATATGTCCACAGCATCGAATTCTTAGACCAACAGATTGGAAAACGAAACGTTAAGTTCTATAGCACATAGATGATGCCACTATAAATGGTTTTTATTATATCAAACATGATAAAGTGTAAAAGTTACTTTTCATGAAATTATTTACCATATAATCAAAATTAGTTCAAATTATTAGCAAAAAAAGATCGAAATTGTTTCTTTAAATTATTTTCATAACTATATTTCTTCATAAATCAAGTTGATCATAAAGTTTCTTACAATCAAAAAAAAAAAAAAAAAAAAAAAAAACAATAAGTACTCTTACTGTTCTTATTTCTGTTGATAGTAATGAAAAAACTTGTGTTCGTACAAAATGTTGCCATTGTTGCATTCGTACAAAATGTTGCCATTCTTGCATTCGTACAAAATGTTGCCATTCTTGCATTCGTACAAAATGTTGCCATTCTTGCATTCGTACAAAATGTTGCCATTCTTGCATTCGTACAAAATGTTGCCATTCTTGCATTCGTACAAAATGTTGCCATTCTTGCATTCGTACAAAGTCGTACAAAGTTTCGCCTATGTACAATTGTGTAAAATATAATAAAGTAGTGACTATTATAAAAAGCTCTATAACACAGTATCAGTACTACTGAAATATGCATATGGAATGATAGTGTTTCTAGAAAAAAGAGGGGATAGCAGAGATACACCTTTCTGAGTGGGAGGTTATACTATTCACTCTGGCATTCTGTTCAGCTCCCAATTCCATGAAAGCAGACCTAGATGTTTTCAGTGATTTGGAATCTACTTTAAATAGGTACTAACTCCCAGTCAAATTAGTTTCCGTACATAAACAGTGATAGCAGAGAAACCAACCAGATATTCTTTCTAAAAAATGTTCAAATGATTGTATTGGTAGACTCTGAGACTTGAAATATATGATGTAATAAAGTGTGCTGCACATAACATAACAAATATGCATACGACTGCTGCACAATCTAAATGCAATTGTTTTATGACAAATTGCTAATTTACAAATATGATTGCTGGTCGAAAAAAAAAACCCCAATGAGTTAAGAGATGGAGATCCACCATGCAGATTACATTCTCTCATTTAATGCTGAAATTTTGGAAGCAGTTTTACTTTCCTGGAATTTTTAAAAAGGACAAAATAAAAGCTACTTGAACACTTGTTAGATGGCTGGAAAACAGTAGTGATTACAAACCCTCATAAATTTCAACATTTATAAAAAGAATATTCAAATTGAGACGAAAATACTTATTTATCCTGTTATTAGTGCAACCATGAAGGTTTTAAATCAAAAATGACATAATTTTTAACATGGTTTGAGATGGAAAATAAAATTTGATCCTTTGTTGTTTTACAGATTATTCACAATGTGGAGTAGGGTTAGAAAAATTAGGCAGACAAACCACAAGAGGAAGGATTGTTGGAGGACGTCGGGCGCCAGAGCCATGGCCTTGGATGGCTGCCCTGTATTTCACGACTCCAAACCTTGAAGCAGAAGTAAATATGACCTTATAATGAAAATATTTCATCAACAGTAGTGAGGGAATTATAAATAGTAACAAAGAGAGTAATGTTATAAATTTTATAAATATTAACAAAACTTGCTTATATTTTAAAATGGAAATACAAAGTGTAACTATATCTTAATCCCTAATCGATAAGATTATTTTTATTTTAAATGTTTATGGAAATACAGTTCTGAATAAATCAAATTGTTTATGTAATAGACGCTCATTTTTACGAAACTGTAATTTACGAACTGGTGACTAATCCCTATCTTGACACAACAGACACAATGGTAATTTTAACGGCCATTACGAACCTTAATACGCTTAATTATATAAAAATTCCTTGACAATGACTTGATCAAGATTTATTTTAACATATCTTGATCAAACTTTTCTGACAGTGGTTTGCCTAAATAATTCAATGTAATTGCATAGCTTATCCTTAGTTCAATTACTTGAATAAATTTTCTCCACGTAGCTTTCAAATCGGGTATTTTGTGAAATATGTAAGCCAGGGCTGGCGAACCTTTTTTGATGTCCATGTTACAAAGTCATAAAAATAATTTTAAAATTGGTAACGTGCTACGAAAAATTTCATTTGAAATGTTAGCGTAGTGAAACTATACGTAAGTATAATTAAATAAACGAATTAAAGCAATTCTTCTTTAAACAATTTTTTCTTAATCAATGTTTCACAAGAAGCAATATGCTATGCTAAAAACAAAATTCACGTTAAAAACAATTTTTTTAATGTGCTTTTTATTCCTGTATACAAGATGATAAGGATTTAAACTGGTTGATATTTAGTTAATTGCAACATTACACGTGCAGAGCTCGACTCATCCGTCATTCTATTTCTATAATTATTTTTTATAAAATTTAATTCTGAAAATAGAGCTTCACATGCTCACGTCGATGAAAATATTGATAAAATTACCTTTGTTAATATTTTTAAACAATTAAACGTGTCAAGGATTGAATTCCATGTCGTCACAATTTCATCTTCTGCAATTTTGTTTTATCCAATAATCGATTACTTTCAATAATTTCTAAATCATTTCTTAACTAAGCAAATTTTTGGTTCCTCATGATACTTGACTGAAATTCAACTTATTCCACTTCTAATTCATTAAAATTTAACCACTCAAGGACTTATAAATTTAATACTTCAAATGGTACTGTATATCAGGATATAAAATAAATTTTAAAGTTTCTTCAAATTATTTAAGCTGCGTAAATCTTACAGAAAATTCCTGAATCAGGGATTGAATTACCATTGAAAATTCTTTCGTTGAGGACTCTTTATTTGGCTTTTCGGGACATTCACTTTCAGAAAAAAAAAATTTTTGAATTCGGAAAATATTTATAAGAATTTGAAAGAATATCACGATTAAAAATCTGTAATTTGACTTCGAACGCTTTGATTAAATCAAACATTATAATGACTGTTTTATCAACACCTTGTAGTTTTATATTTAATTCATTTAAGTGAGAATATAAATCTGTGAAAAAAATATAGCTTTGTTAGCCATTCTACATCAAATAATTGATTGTATTGGTCAATAATGTTATCATTAAATATATAATCATTAATATATCATAAATTATAATTTAAGTATAGATTAATCATTTTTAATTTATTTCTATCAAAAAAGATAATTTATAAAAAAATAAATTTTCTTTTTGTCCGTGCCATTAAAATTTTTCAAACGTGTCACTTGTGGCACGCGTATCATTGGTTCGCCATCCCTGATGTGAGCTAATCTTGAACTAGGAACATTATGAGTAAAGATATCAGGTACTTTTTAATGAATAGAGGGATTTTATTATATATATATATATATATATATATATATATATATATATATATATATATATATATATATATATATATATATATATATATATATATATATATATATATAAATGAAATCTGTGAAGGATTTCCACCATACTTTAATAGATTCTATTTTCTAAAAAAAGAATATTCATCCTTATATCCAAAACAATTAGGGAAGATCTTTCAAGTTTTCTTCACGAAAATATTTCTATAAGCGACTTAGTTTATAAAAAAACTTTCTAGTAGATATACCAGAAGTCTCTTTACCTTTTCCAATTATAGTTAATGCGCGTCTTCGACTAAGTTTAAATCATACCTGCGATCTTATCTTTAACTCTTTTACAGAAAAATTTTCATTTTGAAAATTTACGGACTAATTAGAATTTTAAGATTGATTTTTAAATGCACCATATTTTTCACTACTTAATTTAATAATTTTGCAATAAGTCATTTCGAATAACTTCTGTAATAAATATACAAATATAGTCTTTCAATCATATGCAAATGTATAATATTTAAGAGACTTCAGTATTTATGCACTAGTAGTTTATAATGTGTATGTATTTTTTGAATTTTCCTTTGAAAATAGTTCCCTCAAATAAGTATATGTAGTTACATTTTTAAGATTTTTTTATTTCTTATATACATCCACAATCAATTACATAATAAATATTTTCAACTGCAGCTTCAATGTGGAGCCACTATCATTCATGAAAAATTTATACTAACTGCAGCTCACTGTTTGTATGCAAGAGATAGGAGACAACGAAAAGAAAAAGAAGTTATTGTAAAATTAGGTAAATACTTTTAAGAAATCTGTAAACAGTTTAATCACTTATGAATATTATCAAGCTGATTCCATAAAGTTTAATCTTACAAATAATAGTCATGAAATTAAAGAAAATAAAATGTCATGTTTTATTCTATATTGTAGGTTTAATAAACGTCCAAAATGAAACAAACATGCAAGAATTTGAAGTTGGCAAGATTTTCATCCATCCAAATTATCGAATAGGAGCATACTACGATTACGACATTGCTGTTCTGAAATTGAAACGGCCCATTGAATTTAACGCACTCATAAGGCCAGTTTGCTTACCACCACCAGGTGAGTATCTTGCGTAACTTGATAATCAATATCAGATATTTTCCTTTAGCAAATATAAATATTAGATATTAAAATAAAACTACCATCTCAGAATCGGAATACTTTGTTTTCCTGAAGCACATAAGCAAATAGTGTACGCATAAACCAAAAAAAGAAATTGAAAGGTATGGAACTAAAGAAATTATATTTCCATACTAAATTATAATTGTAGAGGAAGAAATGATATTTGACGAGTATAGTTTTTTTTCAAGAAAAGTGATTCAAAGTTCTTTGGTCAAATTTTGTTGTTAAGAATAATAATAAAAAATACAACTACAAACTTTGTTGTACCTTGCAAGAAATTTCAAAATTTTGGATACGAAATCGATACTAATAATTGAGCATTTATGTTGATTATGCGAATAATATTCACATGCATTCCCACAAGTTCTCATGAAAATTTAATTTCTCCACGATTTTTAAATTCCTAGAAAATATATTCTTGATAAATCTGCTACAGGATTCTTTACGACAAATAGGAAGCTGATTAAATATAGACCTATGATTATTATGAACTCTCGACCTTTAATTTGTGAAAGAAATCCCAGGTACCTTGGCTTTACTCTCGATCCTGAGGTCTCATGCGACAAAAATATTGAGCCAAGAAGCGACTTAATATTATGAAATATATTTCTGGGTACGACTGGCGTGCAGACGCCAGAACACTGAGAACAACATACATTTCTTTGATTCGCCCAGTCCTCGAATATGGCTTTCAAGTATACCATGTTGCATCAGTTACCAATCTACAAAAACTAGAGAGAGTTCAGTGCGGCACGCATCATTACAGGGCTCCGCAGGAGCACACCAACAAAAATTGTTCTTCATGAGGCAGACTTACAGCCGTTGCAGGAAAGATGTATCCCAAATCTGATGAAGTACTCCAGTAAACTTTATAGCAACCGAGACCAACATCGAACCGCTAACTTCCTGTATGGCTGGAAGAATGACAAGAAGTTGAAAAAGCATAGTCCCCTTGGACATGCGGAGAAGTTGGGTGTTTTAAAATCTTCTGTTTCCGCTAACTCTCTAATTCCTATCGCCTCCCCTATTGACTCTTTGCCAGGAGTGTTCTTCCATACAGAATTACTTGTACACACAAATAAACCTTCTTACCGTCATGAATTCTTAAAACAAACTGCACTCGAGGTCATCAATAACATCCCCTTTGTAGCTGTACAAATTTATACTAATAGTAGTAGGGATGAAGATGGCCTCACTGGAAGCGGAATGTTTCTTAAAACTGAAACTAAAAAATTTTTTTCTAAAACAACGCAATGCTGATTTCAGTTCCGTCTTTTGTGCAGAACTTACAGCCATTGATATGGCTCTGGACTTTTCCTTGAACAAACAGTTTATCAGCGGAATTTGGATTCTAGTTGACAGTCGTTATTCAGTACCTAGAAAACTGGAGGAATTTTGTGGACCAAATGGGAATTTGTGTTTTCAAAAAGCTTAAAGCATCATCAAAGTTCTCCATTATTCATTTTCAATGGACTCCATCACACGTCGATCTTAAATATAACGATATCACCGATGGCCTTGCTAAGGATGGATCATCGCTGCCTCTTGGTTTTGCTGATCCGTTGACTTTCCAAAAAATCTTCTCTAGGAATAGGGCTCTTGTCAACTCATCTTGGAAAATTCCGCCGTCTCATCCTTGATACTGTGACTCTGATCCTGGGGGATCTTTGAGTTTCGACGGTGAAAGACGTGATCAGACTGCTTTGTCCAGACCCAGATCCGGCCATCTTCGTACTCTATGGTTCTCCCACAGCAAACAAGTCTTTCCCACCTGCACTCTGTGCATTACTAACGAAGCCTATCCTGGACACCTACTGAACTGCATTATCTTTTCAAAGCGTGAACTTTTATACAGTCCTGTCGTCGATTCTTTGAAGGCGAAGGATGTCATAGACCTGGTCTGATTCTGACCAGGGGATAAGAAAGAAGAAGAAGACGATTTTTAAGAGAAAGGGATTAAGTCCAACAGCTTATCCTGAACCAAATGTACCTTTGTTCTGCTAGTGAACGATTATATTATCACTTATGTTCACATAAGCAGCATAAACCCGTATAAATATGCCTTTAATTCGGTTGCATTACATATTTTCAATGGCAAAAAAAAGTATCTTTTTTCCCCTTATTTCAGAACTGCTTCCGGCTACTACTCTCTATAAACCCAATGAATACACAGTTGCAACCGGCTGGGGACACATTGGTGTTGTAGGAAAAAATGAACAAGTAGCTCATAAATCTTCCGAGACTTTGAAAGAAGTAATCCTCCCCATTCAATCCAATGAACGATGCATGCAGAGTGTGAAAGACAATAATCTTGAAGAAAAGAGTTTCACAGAGCGCATGTTTTGCGTGGGAGATGGCAATGGTAAGAATAAAATCCCAAACCAATTATATATAAGATTTTTAAGAATGCAAACGACTGATTAATCAAATATATGATCTATTTCAGGAAAAAATGACACATGCAGAGGAGACAGCGGGGGACCACTTATGCAATCACAATTCAATTCTGAAGGAACTACTTATTGGATACAAGTTGGCATTGTCAGTTGGGGTATAGGCTGTGGACTGGAAAATACCTATGGGTACTATACCCATGTGCACAAGTTTCATTCATGGATAACTGATATTATGAAAAATTTATAATACCTTAAAAAACGAATCAAATTTAGCAAATAAAAAATTTAATGATACCATACCTCTACTTGATTTTTTCCATTTAACTTATAATTCTATTTCTACGCATATAATTAATTTTTAATGAAGAAAAATTAACACATATACATACATAAAAATTATTTGAACAATAAATACCTGAACTAAAATATTTAAAGAAATTAAAAGTGGCCTTTAAATATAAAAGTAGGATAAGCAAATAATCTGTGTGAAAAAAAAACCTAACAATTTTTTATTTAATATTCAGACAGAGAAAATCTTTATTAATTATAGCAATAGTAACACATCAATTTCTTGATTAAATCAACAAAAAATATTGAAATATTAGTAAAAATATGGATTTTACAAATTAGAAACGAAAAACAATAAATTGGAAAATATTTAATGCAAAATATTGAAGTTTTTAATTTGATATTTATATGATATAAAGGAAAATAAGCAAACTTTTTGTTTAAAGATACATGTTTAAAAACATAACATATAGGTATTACTGATTTGACAGTACTGACAATGACAATATACTGACATATGGTACTTTAAAATTTGGTTCAAGATCAAAACAATAAATTTTCAAAAATGTTAATAATTTAAAATTATATCATCTAAGAATTTCAATTATTAAAATGAAGCAAAACTAATTCCTATTCATATTTTTTATTAACTAAAACAACTAAAAAGTTACAATTTTTAGCATTGTATTATAAATCAATAAATTTTAAGAAAATTAGAAGGTAAAAAATCTAAGAAATTAGTTTTTAATAAAAAATAAATTAATAATTTGGAACAATAAGTTCATTATATTAAATAATACATTTTGAAGTCCGAGTTGTTTAAAAATATTTTTAGTTTTATTTAATTCACTTGCAACCATGTCATATAATTACTATTTAAAATAAAAAGTTAAAAATATTAACTAATTTAAGATTTTAGTCAATGAATATACAATAAAATATTTTTCAGAGGATTGAAAGAAAAAATATGGGCAAACTTACGAAGAGAAAATAAATTCCATAATAACTTTTGCAAATTAGGAAGGGGAGATAAATATTTTAAATAATAGAATTTTCATTTTTTTTATATTACAATAAATAATTTTAATATAACTTAAGTCTCAATTACTATTTGTTCAAAAATATTAAATTTTAAAAAATGTAAAAAGGAATATATTGTAATATTTTCTCGAATAAAATATTTAATAGTAAAACTAAAACTATTTGTTGTCGACCGTCCTCTCTAGTGCTCAGAGAGCCTGACTGCGGATAGATCCTGGGGTCGAATCCCGGTTCGGGCATGGATGTACTTTCCCTATCTTTTCTTTGTAATTTTTGTGTATGGATGAGGTGTGAATGGTAGCCTACCCTATAAACGGGTCCCTATGGCATGTGTGTACTGAAGCAGTCGGACTCCACACCAAATATGGTTCAGTATGGAAAAGTGGACCAGCGCACCCCATATTGTCAGCATAGCTGGCACAAGGCAAAAAAAAAAAAAAAAAAAAAAAAAAAACTATTTGTTTCTATGTATTCATTTTTGCTGACCAAAAATACTAACTACAACCAACTGCTATGCAAATATGTACTTGGTTAAATGAAAGAGTTAAAATTTGCCAATTTTTTATTAACAACGAATTTTTAATTTGCTCGCTTCTTACCTAGACAATCTTTGACTGTTTAGCATATATATACCAATTTTATGAGCCTGAGGCCACTACCTTTTGACCCAGGAAAAATTATTGTAAAGACTAGACAATAACCCTAGGCTTACCACGGCCTAATGAAATGATGTATCTTTTTAGAGTGGAAGATTCTGCAGTCACTACCACCCACTATTGGAAAAAATATTGGATGTGGAGCTTGTTTTTCTCTGTTGGAGTGAATGCTTAAGAGTTTTCTCCTATGCGGCGTATAAACAAGATTCATCTATTGAAAATTTCTAAAAAAACAAGACAAGTTGAATATTCTAATGACGTATAACAACTTTGGGCTCTTAAGCCACCTATATGACATGCAATAATAAAACATTCCCATTAAAATTAAAAATAACATTTCCAAAGATGCCACTATAAAAAATTGCCAAGAAGGATATTTTCATGTTAAAATATTTATATTTCATGCAATATATAATTAATAATAGTTACAATATAATTAATTTATATAAAATTGTTTCTTTTAAAAAATATAATTTTCTTTAAGATTATTTTATTTTATTTATTTATTATTATTTTTTTTTGGAACAATTGCATTTTTTTTAACATTAGACTCAAAATTTGCTGACTTTATTGGTTTTACTATCCGCAAAAATAATTTAAAGTTGTCTGGAATTTGCGATTCCAATGTTAAAGAACTATTTACTTTTGACTAATAACCATTTCATTTTCTTTAGGCACTGTAAAATTTTAACCAGTTTTCTCTTCCAGAGAAGCTTGGTAACTTTTGAATTAACTAACATTCATGTGCTTTTCAAGTCTCGACTTCATAAACAACACTGTCATTGGTAAAAAGCCATCTTGAATTATCTTAAAGATATGAAATCACAGGAACTTAAATTATACATGATTCCGACTGTTAATTTATTATTTAACCCATTTTATTATCTAAAATTGTCCATTTCCTTTATCATACCATGTAATACTTAATTTCTGATTTTTTTCAAATAAACAGCCTTATCCTTCTTCAGAGCTCACAGAAATTAAAACATGAGCTAAAAAATTCATTAAAGATTCGTTTCTGCATTTTAAAACTAATGCAAAAACGAATCAAACATTTATTATCCTGAAATAAGTTTTTCATTGTATTTACATTTGTCTCTTGATAAGCCGTTGGAGATATTCGTATAGATATTTTATACATGTGCATAGTTCTTTTTTTTCCAATAATCTATTCATTTGATAAACATGTACCAATACATGCTTACTCTCATAAATCTGACAGAATCTTTAAAAAAAGATATTCTTTAAATAAACAAAGTAACGCTATATTTTAACAACAATTCTGTGTGTGTGATAAGAAAGACAATAAATAAAAAATATATGTAAGTATATATAAGCATGTAATTCACCCTAAGAAAGAGAGAGAGAGATTAAATTTTTATGAAAATATTGATTTCAAGGAAATTCATAGTTTGTTTATATGCAGAAATTTAAAAGAAAATTTTTAACTATATATTTGAGTTTATGCAGATTGTATATTGAGTGTTGCATCAAAACTTATGCAACAAAAGCTTTTATTTTTCCTAACTAACACGTGAAGTTATCCGAGAGACATGAAATTCAGAAGTGAGAAAGACAGCAATTTGTACTTAATAGATTGCGTAATGATACTTGGGCATACACTACAAAAACAAAATATATATATTCAACTCAGAGTATCGTTACATATGATTGTCTGTCCAAAAGGGAAAACAAGCATATGCTATTTATTATGAGATATGCCTTCCCTTACAGTCGTTGCTTTATGCATACTTCCCCAGACGAGATCTACAGGACCACACAGACTCTTTTCATTATGTTATTGGGATGAAACTGTGTCCCAATCTCTATCCAAATCAATTGGCGTTGGGAATCGGTTGTAGCACTGAAACGATTCTCATCCATAAAAAACTAAAACGCGACTCCATGGATAAGATGTTAATTTCTTTGCTCCTTGCAATGTTTTAAACGGTAATGCCGATGGCCAACATTTAAAGGGATTTAGTGTTTGGGCGAATAAGCCAACTTTGTGAAGCCGCCTGTACATAGTAAACCAGACACTTGTCCCATTGCTGCATACAGTTGCTAATCAATGGCGCTTGCTGACTGATTTGTGGATCTTTTAACCTACAAGATTATACATTTGTTTTTCTGGGAGTTGTTGTGATACTGCAGTTATTTCCCGATTATATCTTCTGGAGAACAGATATCAATAACATTTGTAACAATTGTGCTTTTGGTTTAAAAGGCTTTCCAAAAGCATGAAAAGTCATTTTTGTTGATACCAAACTCTTCACATTACGTCTCTCACAACACAGGTCGCACTATGGTTCTCTTTCAATTTTTTACTCTTCTACGTGTAAGTCATCCAGGTAATTTCTTATAGCCATATTTCATGAATTAGCTTGCAACGAATATCTTTATTTGCGTCTTGTCCATCCTTTTACGCTTTTTCCGTCAACTCTCGCCTGTGACGGCTTCTGCTCGCTATTTGTATAAGCACGGCCTTTCCATTGAATTGCATATTTATTGTATTGATCACAAAAACTCATTTTCTGCAGTCTAAGGGCTATCTACTTAAAATTTAAATTATTGCTTAAATTTTGCACAACAGTATATAAAACATGCATTACATTAATTTCAATTAAAATTGGCATTATGCATTATCGGCCATTAAATTTGCAACATCATGAAGGAAAACAAATAAAAATTGTATTCATTCTATGTAGAATAAGACATGAATACAAAATTATTAATTTGTAAGAACTTTGGGTACAAGGGTGGAAAATTAATTGAAAATGTTACTATATAGTTGTTGAAGATGGCTAAGCATGGGATAAAAATAGGCTTGAATGACAGAAACAGTCATTTCATTCTATGCCGCTTCAAGTCTTTAATATACTTCATCAACCATAGTAACAGGAGAGGGAATTTCAGGAGATTCATTAAGATTAAACACGAGAATAAAACCACTTGGATTGTCCCTCCTGAGATTCATTGGTAACGCTGAGAGCGTCCAGGTGCTTCCTTGGCAATTGGTCTTAATAGACAAGAATAAACGGCTATTGCCCGTCTCAGAAGTGGCTATCTTAGTAACTTGAAATTGGTCGAGGGTACGAAGAAATTCAAAATTTGCTTCAAGTGAACAGGCCTTTCCCGAACATAATCTTCAATGCCTTGGTCTCTCCGGGAGAAATCTGATGGAGAATCCCCTTATGGTACTGGTTTTTAAAGGTGTACGCGCTCATAGACTTGGTCTAGCACTGCTGACCTTGGGGACAACACACGAGAGGGATGTCGAGTTAGTCGAGCAGACCATGATTGCCAAGATGACAGTTGAATATTCTCAGTAAACAAGGATGGAACGAGTATATGTTTTGGAATTATTTTATTGAAAGATGGGATTTAATAGAGATTAGGTTATTGGTTATCTGAAGATAAGGCACAATCACTGGGCATAAGATGTTAGAAATGTATCGACCTCCGTTCATATATTATCATTGATTCAAACTAGAGACATGAGTGTTGTGTAACCAATGGTTGCCTTTATGTTAACACTAAATGCAAGGTATCTATGGCAATATCAAATGCAACGTTTTCCTCGCAGCATTCAAATACATATGACCATAAGAATGATGCACACAGACTGGAACTTGTTTGAAAAGACGATATTATGACATATTTATAACTACTTATGTCGCCGAGAGCAGTGGATTCACTGTAGATCTATTTGTTGCATTGATAAGGGAAGCAGAAGTAAAGGTCAACATTCTGATTCATAGGATTTCTTACTGTAGAGCAGATAATGAAGGTCTAGCTATTAACCCCGTTTTCAAGCTAATAATTCGTGAAACTGTTTTGAAAGGCAAACGTCTTTCCTCTGGAACGTTAGTCATAAGTATTGAGATCCTGCATGTCAATCTCAATATGAACCTCAACAAAACTTCGCATGATTAATGATTAACACTGGTTGGATTTCGAACAGTGCGAGTGGTAGATATCATTTGTTGTTCTTGCACCAGCGTGTTTTCCTGTACATAGTTTGGAGTTGAGCTCTACCAGTTGGATAGAAGCAGCTGGGTGGAGTCTTCATGATTTTGAAGCAGGGACCAAGCAGAAAAACCCCAATACTTCGCCTGCCACCCTAGAGGTATAATTTAACTTGGAGGGCATTACGACCACGCCCAGTTTTAATGTACCCTACCGCCTCAAGCAAACATGGCGGATCTTTGGTTAAGACGGGATTCGAACTCACAATCAACCAATAATGAGAACGATGCCCTTTGTATCTCCTGCGTCACCCAAATGCTCCGAAAAGTCAATCATTTCCATTGTTCCAACTTCCTTTCTATATGATTTAGAGCTTCGTAAAATCATTCTTTCTTGGTGTGGCAAATTTAATGGGCATCAGTGTATATAGTAATATTTTAATAAATTCATATAGTATTGTTGAAATGTCAAAGTGGTAAGAAATAAAAATTATATTTGCATTTAAATACATTTTTTAAATGTATATATTTATTGTGTGTGTGTATATATATATATTTCTTTATTGAAATGTATTTATTTGATGAAATATTTACACTATAATATAATTTTTAATTTGTCTATAATTTTTTAAATAAGAATCATTATGCTGAAGGAAGAATTTTAGAAACTATAAATTCACAGTATCTTAATGCAATGATATAAAAAAAACTATAAATTGATAATCATCTAAATAAAACAGCCTTCCATTGATAAGGAGTTAACCATAAAATGGTTGAGCACATTTATTACCGATTAAAAAATATCACTACTCGTTTCAGTTTTGAAGAGAAGTAACTTTTGACAAACACGATTTTAGTTATAAAAATATTTAGTCAGAAACAGAAAACAAATAATTAACTTTTGCAAAGGTAAACTGACAAATATAATTATATATCATATTCAGTTTTTAATTAATGCATTTGAAACTTCTATGAAAACTTTAAGATTATAATTAAAACGTTAATACTTAAACTATTTCAAATTGACTAAATTAAAATACTTATCCCACATGATAAATTCACAATATCATTGTTTACCACAAAGCATTTTCTAAATTCCAACAATGCATTAGTTATTAAGTTATATGTGTGATTTTAAGAATACAATATATACAGTTGATACTTGTTTTTATAAACCTCTAATTTACTAACACTCACAATTTTATGAATTACTGTCTGGTCTCCAATACATACAGAACTAAAATCGTTATAATTTTAATTCCCATTTACGAATTAAAATTTCAAATACCTTTTTTTTTTTTTACATACTTTTTTCATGCATCTTAAGCTTGTGTTTATTTTTTTATGATATGATTTTTTATAGTTGAGAATGGATATTGGGTCAATGTTCTTACTGGAGATTTGGTAGAGATCCTCTTTGAATTGTGCAAACTACAAATGTTGCAATCATAGATTTTTGAAAGCAACTTGTGTATAAATTTTTCACACTTACTTTAACTTCCATATTACTGCATCAGAGTACAATAAATAACTTCAAATATAGTAAGGTGCTTTTACAAGGATTGATTAATATTTAAAATTGTCTCATAGAAAAATGACCTTTTAAGCTTCATGCACTTGTCAATATATGCTTGGAATGACATTCTTAGAAAAAAATATCTAGATCATTTTGACATACAACCATGTAGGAGCCAAGGTGTGTCTATTCTAATATTAATTATTTCTAAAATATTAATTATTTTATTAAATAACAGTTTTAAAAAACAATTTAAATTTTCTTCTATTAAATGAATTGTTCTTTAAATTTAAAGGAACTCAACAAAAATATCAATATATATGAATTAAATAAAATTAACATAAAAATTTAAATTACAAATAAGAATTTTTTTTAGAAAAAAAGTAGAATTACCCTATAAAGATTTATAATTCTTCTTCAAATGAAAATCTGTAATTTGATGAGCAAACTCTCCATTTTATATAAAAATTTCGAATTTTCAGTACGCAGTATAACAATTTAAAAACTTTTGCATTGGAAAGTGAAAATTGAAATATGCTTAGATCCGCGTTGCCTGATATTTTGAACTTGCTTGGAATTCAGAACTGTTATGCATCCCACCCATTTTCTGATGTACATAAGACATTTTAATAACATCATTTTAAAGGATATGATGATTCACGCGCGACGCTCAGCTTGTTGCACAGGGAATTTGCAGAAAGCCTTTTGCGACACAAGTTTAACTATCAAGACCCACTTTTCTAGGGATACTGGTCTTACAAAATTAACAAATAAATGAGAATAATAAATAATATAATGAAGATAAATAACTTTTCATTTTTCAATGCCAATTCTTAGTTTATCTAAGTGTTTCTGGAAAACATTTCTGAAAAAGGTAACTGAAGTAATAATTTTAGAGACTGAAATAGTAATCTTAGAGATTTACCAAAACTTTCAAATTAAAAATAATCGCTATTTATTACACACAAATACACTCACAACTCAAAGTAAGTATTTATTCAATATAAATAAAAATATTCATTAAATATTTAAATACAGTTTAAGAAAATAATTTTTTTGTAACACAATATTTTCACAATATATATAAATACAGTCATTTCACTATGAAAACTATTTTTATTAAATGTATAAAAAATAATTTACACCACAAATTATTCATTTGTGGAAAAAACAGTAAATAATAAATGACATAACAACATATCACAGCAAGATTTTCTCAAATATTTTAAGCATTATAAGGTTATGCTTATATCATTGCAAAAATGGATTTTGAGTCCAAATCTATAAACATATGTTTTTCACATAATAATTATGATATTCTAGTGGTGTTTCAATGTTTTTTTTTTAATCTTCTTGTTTCATATCAAATTGTTCATGAATTTCTTTGACAGTTGTTTCTTCTAAAATAGCTAAATATTAAAAAAAAAAGTATTAATATATACAAACATCCATATAAGTAAAAAATATCTGTAATTTCAAAAAAATGATATTCTGAACCATTTTTTTGTAAGTTTTACTGTACACACATTAACTGCTTATTGAAAACATTAATACTATAAAAATAACTCATTTGAATAAAATATAACTATCAAAAAAATTAATAAAAATTAATTTAGTAAATATAAAAAAATAGTCTATTATAAAAAAGAGAACTGGATTTTGATTATTGATCATATATATTTATTCACAAATTTGGTGAATATACACTCAGACAATCTATTTTTTAAGCAACAAAGAAATTTCTTCTTTTGAAAAAACATAAAACAAACTTGCATAAAAAATTACACTGAAGCACACAAATTTTATTTATTGTATTTTTATCAACATAATCCAAACATTCATAATATCTTTATCTCACAAATTTCAGAATTCTAATATATTACATTTATATACTTATTAAATTAGTTTTCAGTCTTTATCATGAAACTTAATTATTTGTTACTGTTAAAAACATTTTAATAGTCACAGATCTTAAATAATTATGCATGTTTTTAGATAACATTTTTGAAGTTTTCTTTTGTTGAATAATTTGTTAGCCATAAAAGATAAAATATTTCATGTATATAAATTATTTTTTCTTTATATTAATTTCATACATATTGATTTTTCTAATGATCACAATTAAAGTATTAAGGATCGATTTCTTTTTTAAAAAACTCATCAGTAAGTTCTAATAAACTAAATTAAATTGCTTATTTTCTAACACTAAATAATTTTCCATTGATGTTGAAATTTTCTGCTTTTCATAAATACTTTTTGAAAAAATTAATTTCATTCTTTGCGAAAATAAGCAAACACCATTTCATTATTTCAACAAAAACTTTCTCTCTCTCTCAAAAAGTAAAATTTTAATTGATATTAATGTTTTCTTTATAATAAACATAGGAAATAAAATTAAAACAATTTGATATGTGAAAGATATTTCTTTCATCCAGGTAACTAACACAATTATTACTTTGATAAAAACAGAGACTTAGAAGAATTAGCAAATGAGTAAATACAATGATTATCTAATACTTTTAGTTAGCCAAACATGAAGTTAATAAAACAATTTTTAGTACAATGCAACTTTATCAAAATGTAACTAAGTAAAATTGATTAATATGGGAATTTTTTTATTTAAAATCAGTGCAATAGTATGGAAAATTTTTATCATTATTTATAAAAATAATTTTATTTAAATTAATTTTACAGTCATTTTTTATTACAATTTCATTAAAATATGTAAAAAAAAAATAATAAAAATAAATAAGCATTATAAGATTTTTGTCTTCATATTTAAGAATATTTTATATATGTTCTTATAATTGATTTTAATCAATTTGTTAAAAAAAAAATTAGGTAAAAATATTAATATTTAAATATTTGTATACAATAATAACATAATACCAAAAATTACACACAAGAATAAAATGCTCACCTTAACAATTTTAACATTTTTAAAATTCGATTAATTTTTTGTATAAGTAGTAAAATGAATATTTTTGTCATATTTAAATACCTGGATTAGATTTTGTTTAGTGCATGTGATTTCTTTTTATATTTTATAATACATTTCAAATCAGTATAACCTTTATAGTTAAATAAGATTTTTATAATAAGGTAATTTAAAATAACTTGTAAAAATTTCTATAAATAATTTCAAGAAATAAATTAAAGAAAAACTTAGAATGTTTTTCGGTAAAGCACTAAAATTTAAAATAGAATTAACGAAATTATTTTGCAATGTACCCTAATAAAAGCCTTCAAACACATTTTGTATGAATCTCAAGTAAAAATAAATTACGAAAATTATAAGTTTAGGAATTAGTAAAAACTATTATCAAATAAAATACCTATTCTTCCCATCACCATCTGGGCAACATCTTTAATCTCATTATATTCATGCAATTTATCAATGTACCACTTAAGCTGTTCTTCTTTATAGCCTCTAAAATATATGCAAATATTAAATAATTATATTCTAAATTACTGAGTTGATTATTTGCTTTAATCAATTGGTCCAATCATTTATTTCCAAAATAATTAGTACATCACCATTATTCAAGATAATGTTTGTTGAACTATAACATATTTTGTAATCAAGAATTTAAATTAGATAAAGAAACCAACATGTGGAATATTTTAATTTAAATACATATAGGAATACAAATTTTGAGAATAGTAAGAATAAGATATAAAAATTAACTCACTCATTTTCCAACTTCATTATTTCTTGTTTATTATTTTCACATTTTTGCCACAATTCCAGAGTGGATTCCTTTAATTTTTCAATAGATATATTTTCATATTCTAAATCAACTTTTCTAGCCTTTAAAAATATTGTTTCAAAACAATTTATTTAAATGTTCATATTTTTTAGTACTCAATAGCATATAATGATTAATAAAATTAATAATAAATGAACTTAGAATCATGATTATTAAAAAAATAAAATGGGAGTGGTCAGTTAATCTAACAAATATTACAATTTCCTCTTGATAGATAACATGGTGAAAAATAGAAACAAACTGCAATCAGTAAATTAATAGCGTGCATTTTCACAGCAATAGCGTATAGAGTAGTTTTAACAAATAGACCATACTATGGAAATTATTTAATGACAGGAAGCATATTCTATTAGACTACACAGCACCATTTCCACAAGTGAGTTTAAATATTTTTGAAAGCATTTAAACCCATGCATGTAAATGTTATTTGCAGATTTCAGAAAAATTTCCTGCAGTGTAGTTATAAACTGAATAATACATATGAGGTAATAAGCTGATGTTATAGACTTGTTATATTCAAAAGATAAGTATACAAACCATAATAGTTAAAAAAAAAATTTTTTTTTTAAGTTTAAAAGCTTTTTTTTTTTTATGAAGAAAGGCAAGTCTTCATGCATTTCTCTGTCCTCTAACAGCCGTATTCACCAAACACAGGATAATCTGCGAGTTGCTTACCACAGAGTTAACTTACCCCTCGCTTTACTCCCCGATTCTTATTCACCACACGGTGAATTCCCCGAGTAAACCAACTCAAGAGTAATCTGTACACGAGATGTAAGACGATCTCTGATTGGCCGGATTTAGATCACGTGAGATTATATTTGTTTACCCGCGTTTTACTGATCGTAAACGTTTCGCCAAAATGGAAAAACGATTAAATTTCACCCCACATGAAATTAATATTCTTTTGGATATTGTGAATAAATATGGTGACATAATTAACTGTAAAAAAACTAATTGCATAAGCAATGAAAATAAAAAGAAAGCGTGGGAGAAAATATTCCTTGAATTCAATGCGGTAGCAGGGGTTTATAAAAGGACACTCTCCCAATTGAGAGATAAATATAAAAATTTAAAAAAACTATCCCAGCAACATAAAGCTGCGGATCGAGTAGAAATTTTTAAGACAGGTGGTGGAAAAGCCAAATTAATTTCAACTGAAATTGATCAACGAGTGCAAGACATTGGTTTGGTCACAGAACCTTTGGATTGTGGTTTTGATTCGGATTTCAGATATCAAGAAATGACATCGGCAAGTCAAGGTAAGAAAAATTCTTATTTATATTTAATATTACATATATGTTGAAAAAGAAAACTTTTGATTAAATGTATACTTTTAATTGTATGGCATGTGTGTGTAATTATAAATATATTCAATGTAATCTATTGTGAATCTATAATAAAATACTTAATATTTTGTTAATTTAAATGTAAACTATAAAAATATGTATAAAAATTTTGGCAAAAATATTAACATTAGTATTAACAAATAATGTATGTAAAGTAAATGTTTCATGTTTGTGTAAAATGTTTATTTGTTAAAAAGCTATAATAATTATTTCATATGTCACAATTATTTACAAGTTTAAATTTAATAATTAAAGTCTTATAATACATCTGTATTGTAAAATATAAAATACATTTATTTTGTTTCCATAAATTAGTGATATAAATTATAGTAAAACTATTTACAGTTTAAACTAGAAATCATTCCTTTTATAAGAAACAAAAAATACAATTATTTACAAGTTTAAATTTAATAATTAAAGTCTTATAATACATCTGTATTGTAAAATATAAAATACATTTATTTTGTTTCCATAAATGAGTGATATAAATTATAGTAAAACTATTTACAGTTTAAACTAGAAATCATTCCTTTTATAAGAAACAATTTAAAAATATTGTGTATGAAGGGATGGAAATTTAAATTTAAATTTTTCTTTTAGAAACTGTAGTGGAGTGTTCAGAACCTCAGGTAGAGAATTCCTCAGTTGAAAACACAAATATTGAAATTGTAAGTAATTTTATGAATTATTGTATATAAATGTATATTAAATAATAACTTATAAAATATTTATCTATTTGCTTCTGTAAATATAAGAAACCACAGTAAAATATATTGAATCCACTTTTTAATACAGTTCTCTTAATAGCTATATATAACTTATAACGTTGTGAGATAGAGACATTGTTCTCTGTATCAAACCTAAAGTTGGACTGAATCATTAAATTAAAATTGCTAGTCAGTAGTGTTTCATTTAGAAGTAGGGCCGAAACATAAGATTCCTAAGTGCTTGACATTTTAGTGCTAGAATTCATTTCATTGAAAGATATTAACACATAACCTACTTAATGCTTCCTCGCCTTTTGGGTCACAAATCAAATCTTCAGTTATATTGAGACTCGAACTTAATATCTTCGAAAAGAATAATTAATATCACCAACAGTCTTTAATTAATACCTTTGTTATGGCTATAAGAACTTCATATAAAAATATAAATTTAATTTCTTACATAATTACTGTGTACTTATTTGTGCTAAAAATATTTTTAAAAATAATTAACATTATAATCCATTTACAACTAAAGAATGCTTACCTAGCAAGCTGAAGCATAGATACTTTTATCTCATACATATTATTATTATTACTTGTGTGTTATTTATTTCATATTTTTTCAGATTGTACCAGAAACAGTTGCACCTTTGGAATTTTCAACAGAGGATAATCAAAACATTAAAACTCCATCTGGAACACCCCTTTTAAGAAAAAAAGGTTTAAAGCGAAGGCCTAATGCTTCTGAAGCTGTGGCAAAAGAGATTTCAGAGGGGCAGAGGCAGCGAAGGAACATTTTAGAATCAGAGCATGAAGCAAATATGCAGCATAAAAATGAGATGCATGCAGCTCTCATGAAAGACATTGAAATGGAAAGAAGAAGAAAAGAAGAAATTCATGAATTAAATGTTAAAAGACAGAAAATTGAACATGAATTGAAAGTTGAAGCACTGAAATCAGAAATTAAGGCAAATTATGCGAAAGCTGCATATTATGAACATCTAATAAGTAAACAATAAATATTGTTTATTTATTAGATGTTTATGTGGTGTTACATTGTAAATAAAATTTCATCTTATTTTACTTATTAGTTTCATTTCATTGCATGAAAAAAAAATCGTCTTTTTACAGAGCACAGCATTAGCAAATGTTAAGGCATTGTTTGTTCTTAAATAAAATTTACAGGTGTTATAATTATTTTATAAAATAGAAGTTGAAAAAATTTTTTCTATCTGAAAAGTGTAGTTGTAAAAAATTTAAGTGCATAATTAAATATATAAAGTCATTAGTTTATTTAAAAATTATGTTAAAGAATGTGCAAACCAGTGTTAAAAAATTAGCTTAAAAGTTAGATATAATAGTGATATAAAAATTATTCAAGAAATTTGAAACAAAAAATAATGTAGGAAAATTTTTTGTGTTAGCCATTGACAAAATTATGGCATAAAAGAACAAGATGTCACAGTCTCAAAAGCAACAAATTTTTAAATTTACCTAAAGAAAAAGTACATCATAAAGACAAACTTTAAGAAATTAGCATTTTATAAAATAAATATGGTTTAATGTTAAGGAATGAAGTTATATTATGAAAATCAATATTATTGTATAAAATTAATAATATTTACAGTCCACAATGAAATAAAAAAAGTAATAGGTGGCATTTAACTTTTATTTTGATTCAATCAATATGCAATTAGTAAATGTATATATAACTTATTAAAACAATTTATGTACAAATTAAAAATATGTGTCCACAATTGCATTTCTTTTTGAAACACCAGCTCGTTCATGATCCATACAATTCATACCATCATCATGATAGGTAATTTCAGTTTCAGAAAACTCATCACCCAATGTTAATGAAATGTTGTGGAGTACAGCAGTGGCTACAATAATTGTTCAATGTGCGTACAATCTAGTGCACCAATGACACCGGGAAATCCACACAATCTATAGAAGTTTGTGCTAACCTGTTAAAAACAAAACATTTTTAAATTCATGCTGATAATATAAAATTCAATAAAGCTATTAATGTAGCCTTAATGTTTTTATCTGCTTTATTACTAATACTTTCAACTGTAGTAATATCTACAACAATATAATGAATGGTTAACAAAAGTAATTGGTAGTTTTCTGTTCAGGTAAGCCCAAAATAAAAACAAACAAAATTGCAAGTCAATTCTTAAAGAAAATTAACTTCGCTTGAATTGCTTAATTGTCAACACATTACGACATAACACCATTCAGTAATCCTATACCGAGTAATAATTTTTGGTAAAATTCTGGATAGCCTGGGTTTGGCTCAATTTCTACTTTTCGCACTAATAAGTACAGAATAATCAAGAGCAAGCACATTATTAATCAAATGCTTTTAAGTTTACTAGCATACAAAACAAATTTAGAGCCTGTGTACAATCACATTTTGTTGCACAAGTACAAGGAAACTTTCTTAACCAATAAACCAGCTTGGCGCAACTTATCGACAGGCAGATAGCAAGAATTTCACCAAATTTTTTTCTGCAATTAAGCAAATGCATTTACACATTTTTTTTTTCTTGATTGTAGAAATGAATTTTCTCTCTGTACCATTTATTTGCTTTTGACATTTTTTTAAAATTGTTAGACTTCATTATTTAGGGATTGCAACAGTCTGTAATAAATTTATTCCAAACAAAGGTTTTCTTATAAAAAAAATTAACATTTTAATGTGATTTTTTTTTTACAATTTTGAGACAATGATCTCTATAAGTCCCCCAAAATAAATATTAACTGTATTAAAAATAATATCATTAATTTAATGTTTTTCAAGCAGAAGAGAATTTTAAAAATTTGGAACAGATTACGTAATTCTATGATTATCATGCATTGTTTGTGAATAGCAGCATTAGATTCAATATACATGCATGAACTTATTTATGCAATGCAATGCTGAGTTCTAATATTAACTTCATTATTCGAAAATTTCTAAAAATACACAAGATACAAAACAATTGACTTTTATAATGAGTACATAAATGATATGTTATTATTGATACTTCACCAAAGAATAACAGAGATTAGTCTAAAGCAGATAAAATATAAGATTACTAGCACCCATAAAAGCGAAAATATACAACTTATTGTAACTTATGACAGTCAGAAATATTTTCATAAAAAATGTATACATCTTTTTTATCAGAAAAATTATGTTTTCAAACCTACACAAAGACCCAATATTTGTTTTGTTCTACATATTATAAGCCTTTCCCAATGCATATTTTCGCTTTTAGGTTATTATATGTGCAGTTAATTTACTTACTTCTCTTCGTTGATCTTCATTCTCAGGTAAATAAATGTACTGCGGGCGTAATTCAGCCAAGCTTCTTGCGACATCAGTCACTGCACGACTCACAGAAGATTGGCTGCATCGGATTAAATCTCCGATGCTTAACTGCTGATTTCCTGTGGCAAAAAATCTCAAAGCGATTAATATTTTTTCTGTCGGTGTTAAAGCCTGATTTTGTGTACTACGGGATTCCAGTTTCGGACTTAAGCACTCAGTTAAAGTTTCCACAGTGTTCTTATTCAGTCTATATCTACTTCGAAAATCGACATTATCTAAATCTTCTAAGTCATTTTTCCTATTTTTAACAATATTTCTTGATCTTCTTTCAATAAACTCCCAATTTTGTAAGTCTTCAACGTCAAATTCATAAAACCGTTCATTCACGTCCGCCATTATTTTTGTTTACTACAGGAGCTTACTCGCACTTAACACTGCGAAATCGAGGAGTTACTCATGGGTAAAAAATTGGCATGTTACTCGCTGTTTTGGCGATGGTGAATAACGTTTTAGGATTTAACTCGCCCTTTACCCTCAACTGTGCGTTAACTATGGTTGGTGAATACGGCCGTAAGAGATGGAGACACAGCATCACAGCTTACACAGGGATAATAATGCTCTAAGTATGTATAATGAGGATTTGCATGTGCCCTCTCTAACAGATATTAGTTTGATCATCATAGATCTAGGTTTAGCTTCAAGGACTTTGTTAAAAGCATGACAAGATGACAATTTTGGGACTAATACTAGGGTTATTTTTACACAGAGAAGGAAGATGAACCTGTTTGAAAACAGATGGTTCGGATGACCTTTCTTGTTATGGCTGCATAGCTTATTCAAGACTTTGAACAATGAGAGGTAAACTGCCATCAGGCCTCAGGTATTTCAGGAAAAGGAAATTACAATCAAAGTCATGTTTAGCAGTCTTTAATTGTGGTGATTTCCTTCTCAAGAAACCTTTGAGGACAAATCTGAGAAAGGAGTGATGGTCACCATGACAGTTGACACATGTTAACTCTGCTTTGCAGTTCAAACTATCAAGAATAACAAGTGAGCTAGAGTACAGCTCTTTTGTTTGCCTGTACAAGCAGTTCTAGAATATCCAAGATGTGGCACTGTTTTATATCTAGCCTTAACAGTCTACACATTGATTGTTTCTTTTAATGGTATAAAGTTCAGAAGAGCACAAAGCTGCACCAAACTTAATAGTATACTGCAGAAATTCTTACGTCATAAAAGTCAGTATGAGGTGTTTAGTGTTGATGGCTTTTCCATTTCCAATGAACTTTTCAATCTAAATTAATAACAGACCAGCGATAGCTATTCAAGTGGAACATTCAATCTTTTACAAATCAAGCAGAATGTGGGAGGAAAGGAAGAAAAATAAAAAATTCGAAAAGAAAACGAGAAGAATACTTTATGGTAAATTGGAATTATGACACCTGTGTTCACTTAAATATAGTAAACATACTGAAGGATAATATAGTAAAGAATTTGGAATGCAGTTTATCAGCTTTCTTGACAGATAAACAATATTCTTAAAGAACTAACAAATTTGCCACCATATGCAAATAATATTATTGAAACTAGAGGAAAGATTTTGTCAGAAAACATTAAAAAACATATCAGAAAATAGTTTTTTATAAATTTATTTTCATATGTAAAAATTAAATTGATTGCACAATCCCATCCAATTATTAAGGGGAATATTTTATCTAAGAGATTTCAAAGGCATCTAAATATTATACATCAAATTTTAATTGAGAACAGTAAAAAGCTCAGCAACAGAAAAAAAAAGATAGTAAAAACTGTTTCTGATTTGAAGGCTCGACAGAAGAGTATTAATAACACAAAAAGTTGAGAAAAAAAAAAAAAACTATCATCTGCTAAATTGTTTTGAAGAAAATTAAACTTTAAAGTACTAAAAGTAGCATTTTTTTAACTTTCGATTGATTTAGATTTTTTTGCACTGTCAATATAACATCTCAGCAATTTCTACAAAGAAATCAACTATAGCTATCATATCCTACATGTTGTAATAAGATTCACATCCAATTGATTTCTTCTAATGCGCATTAAAGAAATATTAGGAAAAAAACTTTATTAAATTTTACATTTTAAATCATCTTACAATCATGTAGCTCAGACTGATCAGTAAAAACTAACAGCTATGTCAAAGCAGCTGAATCAATTATATCACAAAGAGTAATCAAAAAATTTATTAACTTTGTTATCTGGATTATCACTCAAGAAACTTTTCAAGTATTAAATAAAGCATGGTTATGAGAAAAAAGTGAAGAAAAGGTGGTAATTGCACATGCCTGATAAGCAAGATGAAATATTTTCACAAGTAATCCAAACAATTAAAAAATTAGCTGTGAAAATTACTTTTTAAAGGTTTACTATGGACGCCATACTGAAAATCTGATCCCAATAGGTTTGATAAGTGGAAATGATTCTCCTGAAGAGATAACAATAAAAAGGGAAGTGGAAAAGTCTATTGAAACAATATTCAAGAGCTATAATTCCAATATAAAATAAAGAAAGTTTTTCACAGAATTTTTACTTTTGTGAAATTACATTCAAATTTTATTCAATGCTCATAGCAAAGTTTATAAATAACACTTTTGTTTCCTCTAATATATTTAATCTCGGTTGATACGAATTTCATGTACATTTTTAGATATATAACCATACACACCTCCATATAACAGTTTCTCAAGTTAATTCCAAGTTTTATAGAGCTTCTATTTTAGTAGTTCATAAGTCGATTCTCCAGTAATTATTAAATTTTAACTACAGACATCAACTCATTCCAGCATCTATGCATATTATACTGTGCAATAAGTGTTAACTATTGTGCTGACACATGCACAATGAGTGTTATTTAGAAAGGAAAATTCCTACTTTTATAAATAGTATTCCCAATACACATTTCCTTTAATAAAAAAGAGGTGTTTATCAAGATTAGTGAAGAGATCATGGAACAGAAAAAGATTTGAAATAAATACAAAGAGATGACTTTGATCATCTCCATGAACTTATTTTATTCTTCAATTGGAACAATTCAATAGTCTGTTAACTCATTTAAGGATATTTTTTTTACAGATTTAGGGAAATTTCCAATTGCTCTTCCACTTATTCCTTAAAGTTAATGCACTTATATTTTGGGTGCTCAAATTCAATCAAATTCTTTTGCAAATTAATACTTAAAGCTCTTGAGTGTTAATCAGTTTTTGTTCACAAGATAAATCAAAATTTGTGTTCAATTTATAACAAGAAAAATTCCTTAGCATATATTTTTACAGCAACAAAGAATTTCTTATTTTTCTGCAATATTGTATATATATATATATATATATATATATATATATATATATATATATATATATATATATTTGTGTGTGTGCGTGTATATATATATATATATATTTGGTTTTATGAGAATGATGAAGGATGCCCACTCCCTTATTGATTATTATTTAGTAAATTTTTAATTAAAGAAGTATACTCTATACAATATTTATTACTTTATGTTTGCTTTTTCTATATTCAGTTTAATTCAAAATATTACAGTGTATCACAGTAAAGTTAAATAAATTAAGATGTAAATATTTATGTAGGAGTTGGTTGGCTTATTTGCTTAATGATAATTGATAATTTTTTCTACATGACTAGATCAGGACTTACAGTTTAAAGTGGATTCCAAACGATGACAAATATCTTCACCCTAGATTGGAATCAAACCTACAACTGTAAATCAGACGGCTACAACTTTAAATATTCAACTGCCAGTTAAGATGCCTAAATGTGGAAAATAGAGATGAGGATCCTTTTGCAAACTGGTTCTTGAGAACCAGTAACCTTTATGAAATCAGCGAGCAATGATTCAGGTAAATAAAAAAAGATTCAGCTCTTTGAAGAATTTTCCTCTTTTCAATTTTTATACTGAAACTGCACACATAGCACCAATAAGCAATTCTGTGCCATGGCTACTTATCAGTTAATAGAGAACAAATTCAACTACATTCATTGAGTTTAAACTATGTTTTTTTTTTTTTTTTTTTTTTAAATTCTTTACAAGCTTTACCTTAGACTATTTTTTGACTAGTTCTTTCCTTTTTGGTGACATTGACAGTTAGCAACACAACTGACTTTTTCATTAATTTCATCATATTCTAATATTTATTTCACAATTATTTCAAATCTTAATGTTAAAATTATTAATGAATGATGTAATTTTGATGTTACTAACATTATATTTAGTTTTTCATATAATGAGGAATGATTTTTTTTCCAAAGGCAGATTGTAGGCAGTTACAACTGCAACATAGTCTATTAATCTATTGTTTCCTGATACCCAAGAAACCGGCCAGAAACAGTGACCTCTTAGCCACTGAGGCGTGTATTATATTGAGGTTTTTTGACTGTGAGATCAGCAGGTGTTTAACTTCATCCTTGTAATCAACAACTAATTAAACATGTTCTGCTGCATGAATCAGAGCACTATCATCCTGAAAAATTCCATCTCTTGCAGAAAACAAAGTTTGTTTCATAGAATGGAGCAGGTCTCAGTTAGAATTTCTCTATACTCCTCATCAATGATCCTGCTTTTAGGGTTATGAGTGGTACAGCAGAAAACCATGACAAAGATGCCCAAATCGTAATAGATCCATGCTTGGTTTGAAAATTATTGCTCTACTGTAAATGTATTTATGAAGGTGCCTTTTAACTCTAATCATTGACACTGGCAAATCCAGATGCTGATTCAGCTCTGTCTTTACATTTGCTGTAGTTATTTGTTTTTAAGACATAACAATCTATTTTAATACCCATCAATTCCTTTAAGTTTTTACTTTAAATCAGAGAAACCAATGTTATTTCAAACACAATCTTTTGATTAAATGTTCATTTATATTTAATTGTATTTTAAAACAATCATAAAATTGAATTAATGATGTTTGTTTTTCTTTAATGATGATTGTTGTGAATCTACATATTGAAAAAAGTTAAATATTATCCACAATTGTGTTACAAAATTTTGTTTAAAGATCATAAAATTGTGTTTTAAAAGTTTTGTAAGGCATGGATATTTATAAACTTAATTTTTCTAAGCTAAAACAGCCAAAATTTTTCCATAGCGGTATTATATGTTAGAGTAACCATCACAATTGTTCTTTAACTAGCAACAATATTTATCCACTTATCAAAGAAAGCACATACATTTTGTTTTGTCAGTCAATAGTAAAAGCTCCAAAATTATAGCAATATTTTCTAACATATAATTTAAATAAATAAAGCAAATAAACATATATATAAGAATTTTACAAACTGTTGTACTAAGAAGAGGACTTTTATAGGATGATGATGGAGACGGGCTGATAAATCTGTAAAATAAACATGAAAATTATTTAATAGAATTACAAGATTACTATAAGTAAAACTATATATATATTTTAAAAGACACACACACAACACACACACATATATATAAATCAAATAATAGAAAATGCACATTTTGGCATCAAAACTTCAAAAAGGAAACAAAATACCATAAAGCTGGCAAATAGTCTCTCTCTCTCAACACATATACATATATGTATATATATAGAGGGTGTTCCAAAAATGACAACATAAACTCTGCACAGATACATTTCTTGCTGGGAGTAGATAAAAACAGCCCAAAAAAGCGTTCTTGCACGATCCATAGTTTATGAGAAAAATACGAAAAACAAAGTATAATGTCACTTCTGGGGTAAGAAAAAACACTTTATTATTGAATATATCAACAGCAGTATATGTGCAATTTAAAGCAGATGTTCAAAGTGTCCAACTTGAATGTCGAGGCAAGCTAGAGCATGCCATGGAATGGCTGTCATCACAAGTTGCAGCATTGTGGGATCCACCGAAGCATAAGTAGCGTGCAGATGAGCAACAAAGTCCATTAGTGTTGGCACTACGTCTTGATTCAACAGTTCATACAGATATGGCAGAAATAAAACCAGACCCTGACAGACGATCCAGCTACTGGGGTATTCCATATCCAGTCAACTAGGTATAAGGGCACAGAAATGTGCAGGAATCCCATTAGACTGGAGCCAAGGACATTTCCATTACATTGGCTTTACATCAAGAACATGTCACAGAAGTCACAAATGGAATACCTGGCCACCATACAAAGACTACCAGAAGCTGCAAGATGCAACCTTATGAATAGCAGTTTAACGACAACTTAAAGTCATTCCATGGTGCACGCATGCATGATGCAATATGTGCAGCAAACGTTTTAAACATTATTGTCTGAAAAGATATGCAAATACTGTAGTTATGCCCAATAAAGTGATTTTTTTTTTTTTTTTGCACCAGAAGTAACATACTTTTTTTTTTGAATTTTTCTTATAAACTATTGATTGTATAGGAACCCTTCTTTGGGCAGTTCTTATGTACTCCCAGCGAGGAATCTAGCTGTGCAGAGTTTATGTGGTCATTTTGTGTGTGTGTGTGTGTGTGTGTATATATATATATATAAATATATATATATATATGTATATATATACATATATATATACAACACACATATATGTTTAATATTGTATATATATATATATATATATATTGTAATGTGTAGAATGTCCAAAAATTTTGGGCATTTTTAAAATAAAAATATTTAGCTTATTGTCGTACATTATATCATACAATAAGTGCAAAGAAATTTTATATTTCATGTTATTTTCAAACAAAATTATAATTTTTATAAGATGTTTCATAAAATTAATAAAACCACAAATTAATATAATTTCTTAGAAGATATATGATATGGTTTTAATAAAGCAAGTAATTAAAGTTTGGTTGAATAAATTAAACCGATGAAATTTTTAAAATGGATGATAGGTTTTGATTGGTTACTATTGAATTTTTGTTATTTTTCATTGAAGAAAATAATTGCATGCATTAATACTTCTGAAAAAGCCAATAGAAGCATAACAAAAGGTAATATTTTATGAAACTAATCTGCATACATGATATATATAAACCTGGAATATCAAGTTGCAGAAATTTTCCTCCAAGAAAAAGTTACTGTAGATTTCAAAGTGACAAAAAGTTACTGTGATTAAATTAAGTTTCCATTAACAATTTCAATAGCGATTAACAAACGTGAAGTAAAAAAACAATTGTAATTCTCAGCTTTTAAAATTAGTAAACCTTGAACTGAATTTAATTTCTAAAATTTTGATGAATACAGTCTAATTATTTTTAGTTTAATTGGGTTAGATAATAAATAGCAGCTGAACAAAATTGAATCCATTTTCTTTTTCCACGAAATAATGTTTATGCATGTTGGCCAAAAGACAAATCATTTATATGTCAGCTCAAACAAGAAAATTATGATTCCTTCCAGCGATTTGAAAAATATTTTATGACTCAAAAGCCATCTCTATTCCATATAATATGGAGATCAGTACATTCTTATTCTATATCATTTAAAATAAAAGTAACTGGCAAGGATTAAGTTTGCATGCTTAAATAAGATTAACAATTTTGAAGTTTAAATGTAAGACATGCTTTAGAGTATGACTGATATTCTAATTTTGAAGCATAGGAATTGTTAGTGAATAATACACCTGAATTAATATTGTGCTGTTTGAATTTTGTTTTTTTTTAATCTTATAACAATTTTTTTTATTTTGCTCTAAGTGTCTGACATCCTTATGTTAAATTAACGTTTATATTTTTTATACAGTATTCTAAATTTTTGTTCCAAAATTCTTAATTTTGTAACTCTAAAACATTTTAAAATTCAATATAATTTTGCAGTTTTATAATATTTTATGCTTTATTATATAATTGTTATAAATGCTGAAAATGAATGCTGAAAAATTTATTTCTACATTTTAATAACTTATTAATTTTATTTACAAAGTATTCACTTTTTAAATACATGTTTCTAAATAAAATTATAACCATGATAATCTATTTATAGAAAATCTTAAGTTTTTAATTATATAATCATGATTAGAGCTTTAAATTTACACCAAAGATAATTTCAAGCATCCCAATAAAATCTAGTTGGAAAATTTAATAAATAAGTTTACTGCATTCATAATAGTGTTTGTTTAAAAAAAAAAGCTTACATTTTTAGAAATTACAAAAAAAATGATATAAACATTTTATAAATTTATCATTTATTCAAAAAAAAAAAAAAAAAACGTAAATGAAAAGGTTTATTTCTAACAAACTGTTTAGCAATTGCTTAAATTATGGATTGTAAGGAAATAATGGAATAGTATTTTTATTTTAAAATTATGAAATCAGAGAGGTATTCCCTTTCATTTTCATACATTATCGTATTTTACTTTCATTGTTTACAATAAATTTAAAATATTATGAAAATTTTTGTGAATTTTCCATACCTACAGAAAATTTTTTATCTAAGCAATTTTTCTCTTGTAGTTTCCAGATGATTATTTCTTTACAACAAACAAAAATTGATGTTAACACTTTTATAGGTAGAAATTTTCTTCTGTCACTATTCTATCCATATTTCATTTATTTATTTTTTTTTTTATTTATAGAAATTATTTTTTTTGAAAATGATTCAGTTTGAAATCCAGATATTAGAGAAAATTAGGTAAATATATTGCTCTTTTAAGCAGTAGAAAATCTATGGGACGCTTATATAAATTTGACGCCTTTTTATGTAGTAATATATGAAGAAATAATGTAATATTTACTTATATTTGACACATTCAAAATTATAATGAAATCACATCCACAAAAAATTATCTGGCAATTTGGAATATTTTTAACGAATACTTTTTGAAACAATATGTAGATAATGCGGATAATATATAACTTATGAATGGTTTCCAAAAATAAGATAAATTACAAAGATTGACATTTTATTCAAAACATAGTAATACAAAAATAAATAATAGCCACCGAAAATATGATATTATAGCTAAAAGGGAAATCTTAAGAAAACAATATAATTGTATCATTAAAAAAATATAATTACTTAGATCGTCGAACTTTACGAATTGGAGTCGAAGTCATCTGAAATACAGTATGGGGAAATATTAATGCATATGAAAAATAAATATACTATAAAGTTAAAGAAACTTTTCTTTTAATTAGCAGCATAGGCCGAAGATTTATTTTACCCACGAATACAAATCACAATCACTCTTTTAAGAAATGAAATTAAAAGGAGCATAAATTAAACAGATTTTCGTTTCGATTTTCGCTCACATCTGAATAACGGAGTTCGGTTACATTCAGATTCATAGAAATTCCATCAAGAAGTTTTTTTCAATTTAAGATAATTCACTTGTTTTAGACTTTCCAGGTGGAATTATTTCTCATTATGATGAATAATGCCAGTGCAATATCCTTCCATTAGCATCCTTTACCAGATTTTTTTAAAAAAAGAAAAAAATTCATATTCCATTAATTTTTTAATCCACAGTATTGTAATCTTAGCCTTAACCGTTAGTTTATTCACATGATTTCGTTTTCGGTTTTACATTTCTGTTATTCGCATTGAAGTTTTTAGATGCTACTATTTACTGTCAATTTTACATTTAAGTGCATTTAAATTTTTCTAGAATCATGTTCAAAAATGATTCTCAATCTATACAGCAGTTGTTGGTGGCTGAAAAGAAAGCCGAGGAAAAGCTAAATCAAGCAAGGAAACGTAAGTTTTAGTTCCTCAGGTGTGGTCTAATTCTTAGAATTTATCATTTATTTTAGATATATTTTCACAAAATAAGCTTTGATTTCGTAAATTTATTTTAGTGGTAAAAATTTAATAGTGTAGTATACTTTAATTGAAAAATACAATCTATTTAAATCCTGAAATATATAAATATATATTTCTGTCTTATAAACTGAAATAAATTTCTGCGGAAGGTGACCTCAAAATTAATGTTCTAAGTGTCATATTTATAGATTTTTAATGTATATATATATATATATATTTATCATAAAATTAAATTCTCTTCTATGAGCTTAACTTTTACTAATATATACACTTTGGCACAGTTAAAATTTATTCTTTATAAGTTATACTTATTGAAATAAAGCAAAACAGTAAAATAATACTAAATTTTATTTAACATAATGGAGAACAAAGGATATTTTTTACATCATTCTAATATAATAATTAAGTTAAATAAGTTTTTAATATTCTTTGGCATATTAAAAATTTTCTTAATTATGACTTACAAGAATTTTATAATTCAGTTTCTGTGTGAAATATCTTAAAAAGGCTGGAAATATTTTTGATGAAAGATATGTTATATATGATAATATTTTATTTTAAAAAGTATATAATAAATTGTTCATTATAAATAATACTTTAACAATTTGTGCTGAATCTTACAAGTTGTTATTGGTGCCAAACCTGTAAGTAGCTTTTCTAGAATGCATACATCTATAGATTTTAAGAGATATTCAAATGTGTGCAAATTGTTTGGAGTCTTAATAAGCCTTAAAGCGGTGTATTTTGTTTTTTATAAATTTATTTTTAAAAAGTTTTGTGTGTTAAATTTTCATTATTTTCTTATAATCCAAATGTTATATGTTGTTTGGTTATTATAATTTTGTTAAGTTGTTTGATTTGTAATTTATATGCTTAAAAATTGTCTGTGAAATTGAATTTATATTTTTGAAAATTATTTTAAAAATTAATTATTTTTAATTTGATTCTGAAGGATTTTAGATATCGATTTAATTGTACTGCTCAAATAATTGAAACTAGATTGTTTGGTAATGCTTAGTTATAGAAAGCAGGTGTTTATAAAAATGAATATTATTTCTGTTAATTTAACTATATTAGCTGGTTCTTTTCATGTTCTAGTTAGCATATCAGATGCTTTTTATAAGATGGATTTATTGCCCATTTTTTTTTTTTTTTTTTTTTTTAAACTTTTTGATTGTATTTCATTGGATTACTTTTAGGTGGGTACCACTGCCCAGTTTTTTAAAAATCAGTTTTTACAAAATGTATTATATTTATAGTGCAATTGATAGTATTCGGTTGGTATTGTTATATATAATGTATATTATAGTTTCGTATTTTTGAATAAATATAGAATAAAATAATGGAAAAATTGATTATAAATGTTCTATTGATCGAGTGAATATTACTATAGTAGTACTGATTTTTAGGGTTATTTAATAGTTGATTTGCAATATGTATTTTTTATAAAACATGTGAAATTAAATTTTTACCTTTATAGTATTTCTGTACCTATAAGTAAATCGAATAAAATATTCAATATTATAAATTGAAAGAAATGTATGATATCTAAATTAGAGTTTGAATGCAGTTGGGATTTTGAATGTAGGAAAGTCAGTAAAAGGATGTAATTTAGGTTGTCAAGTTAACTGCAAAAATTTTAATTTGACCAAACCCATACCAGCACATAGAATTTTATCTAAATATGTATGATAATTAATCTTAATTTCTCCATTTATGTCTGTCTTTCAATCATTAATCATAAATTGAGTGAGTGGTGGTCATAAATATCTGGTTTTAAATATTTGGCATATTTCACTTCCTTTAATGATATAAACATTGTATATAAATTAGGTATTTTTTATATCCTGTCAATTATAATCATAATGGAATACTTAAGCAGTATTTATTTTTTTTATTATTATTATTGTTAAAAAAAGGTCTATTACATTATACCTATGCAACCTATCATCAGTGCTATTGTTAAGCAATTTCCAATAAAAATAAACATTGTCATTTAAACAAGCCTTTTCATTAAGTGATAGCTATTTTAGGCACAGGTGCCATATAATCAGTAATTCAAAATTCTGAATTTTTTGGCACCAAGCTGGCAGCCGAACGGTTAGCGCTCTTGCCTTCGGTTCAACAGTTCTTGGGTTCGAGTCCCACCTTGGGCATGGATGTTTGTAGTGGTTCGGAATCCACTTTAAACTGTAGTTCCCGGTCTAATTAGCCTTTGTGTGCCGAAAATGACCGTTGAGTGACAAACAAACCAACTGAATTTTTTGGCAATGAAGGAATGTTGCCAAGATGATGTATCATGACGTACGCGATGATGTAAATACCAGGGTTACCAATATAGAATTTTCTGCATAATTTTTAAAGGTTTCCATATGTATAACATAATAAAAATGAGGTTGCCAGTTACAAAAGAAAATCCACCAAAAAATTGCCAATCTCAGAATTTGGCATCATGGATTATACAGCACCTGTGCCCTATTTTATAAAATAAAAATTAAATTAGGTATTTTTTGAAGTCACTTAAAATTAAATGCTTATATTATTTTAGTGGCTTTAAAAATTTTTAGCATTTTTAAACAATACATGATACAAGGTGTTTTTTTTTATTATTATTGTTCCTGTTATTGCGATTATTGATTGGGGTATAATAGAAAAGTACCTCCATTTGCATCATATGTTTTTAGAAAATGCTGAAAATAATACAAACATTTTATATACGTTTTTATAAATTAAATATATAGCTGTTCTTATTGACAAATCTTAAATGCCATTGTTTATTTCTGGTGGAGACTACTGAGCAATCGTATTGGTGTTTGATTGCATTGGTATAATATAACAGCACCTTTTACAATAAAGCAATATTTAATATTGATGTATTTGGCTGTTTTTGGACCTTTGCGACTTGTGGCCATATTGCTCCTTTTAATCAACAAAATTATCACTGAAGTTTAACATTTAGCGTGTTTCAATTAATCACTCTTCAGTCAATTTTTGTGCGCAAAAGCAATTCAGTTGGAATATATTTAAAATAAAATGGCCATTTAAAATCATCTATATATTACTTTCGCTTATCTATATTATATTACTCCATAAGAAAATACTATTTCTTTACATTCATAATTGAGATTATAGTGGAAAAGTACTATTACTGGTCATGATGCATGTGTTATATTCCATAATAAGTAACTTTTCTTTGTAAGCATCATATTTCAAACTTATTTTGTTATAAATATTGAATATCTAAAATTATTAATGTGAAAAATAAGAAAAGATGATTTATCATGATGCATTCTGCTGGTATAGATTTATAATTGTTAATTTGCTTTTGTAGTAGCTAAAGAAGATTTTCACTTATTTTGTAAGTTAAGTAATACAAAATATTTTTATAGGTAAAGCTCAACGTTTAAAGGAAGCAAAAGAAGACGCTCGTAAAGAAATTGAAATCTTTCGTGCTGAGAAAGAAAAAGAATTCAAGGAGAAAGAAACTAAAGTAAAGATTTTTCACATATTTTTGATCATAATAAAATTCTTTGATATAATTTTCAACTAGACATCAAATATAAATACAAATTAAATCTCAATTAAATTTTACTATATATATATATAAGATTAAAATATATAGTAAATGACAACAGACTTATACGGGATTGGCGCGATTTCAAATTTTCACGGCAAGCACTTTACAGCTCTGTCGCCAACCTAAATTACGCCACTATGTGCGATATCCGTCAACCAATAACGATCATATTCGAACTTTAGCTTTGAAATCGCGCATTTTTCCGAATTCCAAATATTAAAAATTTGAATATTTCATTATAACTGAATACTGTAGAAGTTTTAAAATTCTAATAAATAGAAACATTTTTAATATATCGAGCAATGGCACCCAATTAAAAAAAATATCAGTGTAGCGCTACCTACAACTGTGCCAACCAGGCAATGAAACTAAATTTCAAACATTAACAAATTTCATTTTTTCTTTAAACTCTAATTTTAATATAATGAGAAGTTAAGCCCACATTAAAGAAATTTAAGTATGCTGCGCATTCTAACACTAACGTGAAAAACACAATATCCACA
Source organism: Latrodectus elegans (assembly GCA_030067965.1). Lineage (NCBI taxonomy): Eukaryota > Metazoa > Arthropoda > Arachnida > Araneae > Theridiidae > Latrodectus > Latrodectus elegans. The sequence continues at coordinate 41,646,674 of CM057810.1, forward strand.
ACTTAAACATTCATTTACTTATGGAAACATGCATTTTTATAAAAACTTTAATTTCTAAATATGAATAAAATTGTAATGAAAAACAAAATAACTCACCTAATCTTCATTGATCTGCGGATCGTTACTTTTCGACGAATATACTGTTTTTATTACTTCTAAAAAACTTTCTATTATATTTTCCTGATGATTTTTCTCCATACATATTCTGTGAAAACGTAAAGTCAGTATATCCTCATCAATACTTATTAATTTTCGCAAGCAACACAAAAGATCCAAAATTCAAATATCGAAACTTAATGCTTCAAGATTATTCTGTAATAGTTTCAAGGGTTAACATACAAAACGTGAATGTAAAACAAAAATCACGTTATACCTACATAATCCGAACCAGTAAACCAATCTGGCGCACTTTATCGCATTTTACCTTCTGTACGCTTCTCTACTGTTTAGTGAAATATATAAGTAAGGAAACGAAAAGAAAATTAATGACCAAAGAGGTTAAATTTGGTGTAATTTAAGTTGAAGTCAAGGTTTCCTATTTTCTTCTCCTTTAATGTTAAATGATTTTTAATTCATGGTGCAAACAAAATTATATTCCAAATTTTAACCATAGTTCGCAAAATGTAAATTATTGTACTTTAATTTGCATAAGTAAATGACAAAAATTGTAATAATATAATATTGCATTTAATATCTTATTTTCGTATTGTAATAACATTTTATTTACCTTGTGCACCAAAAAATACCACATATAGTGTCTGAAATTCTTGATATAAAATAAAATTAAGGGTTTTTGAAATTAAGATGCTAAAATTTTTATTATTTCCTATATAGTACCTTGGCTCGAGAGAAAGCATTGTGCAGAAAATTGAACTTGATACAGAAAAAGCTCTGTCGGATATGGTGAAGAATGTCAAGCTGAATCAAAATACTATCATTCCATTTCTTCTAGAAAAAGTATTCACTATAAACTGTGAGGTTCATGCAAACTTTAGACCTGATATTTATTAATTCAACCTACATTGAATATCTTTAGTTTTTATTATTACTGTTGAAGTGATAGTTTTAGATCTAAACTAGCAAAAATTGGGGGTATTTATTTAACCAAGACATCTATATTTAGATTTTTCTGTTCTTTAGTTTTGGAAATGTATTTTTGCTTTTAATGTAATTCAAATCAGAACCAGTTTGATATACCCCCCTCCCCTATTGGGGACCATTATGACTTTTTATATCGCCAAGTTAAACACATGTTTTTTAATACGGAAATTTTCCCAAAATTCTAAAAGTATGCATTTATAAAATTTTAAATTGCATAATAATATAAAAAATCTTAAAAAGTATTACTGAAAAATGAATAATTTTGTTGGGTTTGCCTTCTTTTCAAAACGATCGGTAAAAGAGAAGTAAATAACAATAATGGACTTACTTGATATGGCATAAGCTCACGTCAAATATGCTCAGTAATATTATGGAAAAATATATAAGAAAAATATAATAATAAATTTACAAAAATATACAAGAAAAAGATAATTAAACAAAAACAAATTGGAAAAAATAACAGTTTAAGATGTTGAAAATATAAAAAAATGTATACGAAAATTATTAAATAAAACAAAATAAAAAAAATATAAAAAAGAAATAAAAAGAAATTGAATAAAGAACAGTTTACAAAGTTTGAATTGAAAGTAAAAACAAAAACTTCAAATATGATTGACACTGAAAAGAACCGTATAAATGATGTAAAAGACGAGAAAAATCAAATCTAGCAACAAAAAATCTGAAAAGTAGCAATAACTCAATTTGGTAGCACTATAATCAAAACAAAAGATATTAAATTTGGCGAGAAATCACTTGGAGAGGGGGATATCATACTTACATCTAATATTTATACTCAGAAATTTAAAATCTTTGTTAGTAGATCTAGCTTTGTTATCAAAAATTTGACTACTTAAAATTGTGATATTTTTACATGCAAAGAAATATTTATTTTTGATTTCACAAAACTGTTGTAATACCAGTTTTTATTTTTAAACATCTTTACTACTTTAATCATATTTATTTGTAGCATAACATAACTAATATAATTTTACAAATTCACTAATATTTTTCAAAATATACTGTTCTACTTATTTTTTTATTCACAATTATTTCACATTATCATAAATTCATTCCATTTTTCCATACTGTTCCTTTAATTAACTGTAAAAGTAATTTGTTAATGCTATTGTGGTATGGTTATAAAATTTTTATTTTTTAAATAATTTTAGAAATTATATACACTAATTCATCACAAATTAAATCAATATAATTTAATATGTGGCATATTTAAGTAATTTGAAAAGAATAGAAAATTTTTTTATAATCCATATTATGTATATATGGATAAAACTTAATGTGAAAAATTGATAGTGATTACAACTATGTGTCAGTGTATATTTTGATCTCACTAATTAAAAATGCTAATGAAATTCATAAAAAAAAAATTTAATACTATTGGCCATACCTTGATAAAAAATTCTGATTAATTGACATTTATAAGCAATATCTTACAATAAGATGCTTTATGTGGTAAGTTTTTATATATATATATATACATTCATTGTAAACCATGAAAATAATATGGTAGTAATATAAATACACATGTTAACATATCATTGTTTTATTTTGTATTTGAAATTGTCTACAGCACTTTTAAAAGTGAATTTATACTAATATTTATTGTATAATTATAGTCCCGTTTTGTTTGGAAGTGGTGGATTCAATTTTAAAAATAGTTTTAATTGCAGTCAATAGCCTAAAATTAAAAAAATAAAAAACCTGCTGCCTTTAAGAAAGTATGACTGTTAACATGTAATTTGAAAGATTCCATAATTTTGTTTCTTGCATTTATACCATTCTTGTAAATATGGTTGTTTACATATATATCATCATATACCATAGTTAAATTATTGTTTTTCTATCAGCATTTCATATTTTATTCATTTGCATTGAATAGGCATTTATTGTTCAATTCATTGTAATGAATTATATTAATGGAGAAAGAGTATTATATTCATATTTTAAAAATTAATGTGATATGAACTCATGTTTCATGGAAACGAGTTATTTTATGACCAAAGTTGCTTTCATGCAATTACATTGTCAAATGAATTTTAAGCTACCCGTTTGTAATTACTGAATTAATTACATAGATAAAAATGGTATTTTAAATTAATGAAAGAATTGCTTTTGATTTTTGCATAGATATATTATTATAAAAAGACAAAATAGTCATGTTTATATTTTTTTATCTATAATTAAATATTTAATTTTGATATACATTTATTAAAATTATAGATTTAATGTACCTATATAGGTGAGTTTATTATATATAATATAAATATCGTTAATGTTCTATTATTAAAAATTGTTATTGTTATTAATAGCACAATTTGATAATCTACATGCTTTTATGTATCAATTACTATCTCCATCTTTCTAACTTTTAAAATCAAAGTATTTTAGTCCATGACTAAATTTTATTGAACAATGTATTGTTAACTTTTATAAATTGTTAAGTTTTTATCTAGTCAAGAATTTCAATAAAATGTTCTATTTTATGTTGCTGTGGGATTTTTCTTAATATATTCTACACAAATTTAAACTGATATAGAGTATTTATTTCTAAACTATTAATGTAACTCATTATTTTTTTAAAAATGAAAGTAATCTATAGTTATGTAAGCCGTAACTTAACTGCTACTTTACACTAGAAAAGATAGCTTTTAATATGCTTTTGATTTTAATTTAAATAATTATTAATCCATAGTAAATTGATGCTGCAAAGTTTTTTAATAATAAATATGGGTTATTTAATAAAAGGAAATTTCATGTAACCAAATTAAATTTAATGATGCTAAATAATTGGATATTATATCATTATGTGGCATATTTAATATCCATATTTTTTAAAGAAAAATGCATTGTAGGTATTAATACAGATAACATGGAACTTGACTTGAGAATAAGAATTATCTATGCCAAATATAAATACTTTATGTAAGCTGCCTAATTTAATGGAGGGTTAAAAATAAATTGTCATTCAATAAATGATTTTTGAATGATAGGATTTATATACATATTTGTAACTCTCCAACTTGTTTTCATCCTTTTACTAAAATTAATAACTTTCTTTTTTGCTTAACTAATTTTTATAGAAAATGAAAGTTATAACTATCTCTTTGTTAAGAATTTTAATATCTATATTTTATGTTCTAAAATATAGAAATGAATTTATACTGTCTTTCACTATCAATGTTTGGTGTAATGTATAATATAAAAAAAAATATAAGTTTGCTCTATAAGCATAAAAACACAATATTTTGATTTTTGAATAGAAATAAGTTTTTGTTCTTTCTCTATTCAATATTTTCATCATTTTTTTAAATTATTGTTTTTGGAAAACTTTAAATGAAATTTTGCCTTTCAACATTGTGTACATAATTTTGAACTAATCAAAAGAGGATTAGTAATGAGACATATATTTAGTATAGTTTAAAATGTGTGCACAAAACTTTTTTAACATTATAAAGTTTTAATTTTTTTAGCAAAACGACCAAATTTATTAAGTATGTCACTTGGCTGTTTATCATATGAAGTAAAACTAATGTAAACAGAGTAACATCCATTATAAATATTTATTAATAAATTTGGCAATTTTGTGTATAATTTCTGGCAGAATGCATGTGTGAACAACCAATTTTTTTCTATAAAATCCATAATGTTATATATATATACACACATAATTGGGTTCTTTTTTTTTTTCAGAATACTAAAATAAAACAATATTTAGGAAGGTGATCATGTACTACTTAATGCATACTCTTGTTTCTTGAGGTGGTAAAATACATATTGATAGAAGAATTGATCTTTCTTCACAAAATCAAAAATTAATGTTAGAAGAACTAAGCGTTATATATATAAAATCCTAATTCTCTGCTGATATAGTTTAGTGCAAAAAAATGTGCCAGCTCATTTGATGGGGAAGACAAACTGGTATCAAATTAGATTTCTATGGAACGTAAGAATATAGAAAGGGGAAAAATTCCAAAATTCGAGCTCTGTCCTGTAATTGGTTTCTTCCGTTTGAGCTCAATTTATGAAGTTTCGTTTGTCGAGAAGAAGATTGAGCCGTTTCCATTAAGAATTTGTCGCAGTTGAAACGAACATATTAATCAGTCCAAGTAAACAAAAAGAAAATTCTAAAACTAGATGAAAAATCTTTGAAGAAGTAAATAATATCAGCAAAAGTACACCTTCCAGAAAATATTGTGGAGAAGTAAAGCGTCCTAAACTGGAAAAACTTGTTTGGCTGAGAAAAGTAAACTTTTTTGTTAAATAAACATTAAAGAGATATCCAACTGCTTTGCATAAATATATTTCAATGTATCAGACAGTCAACTCCAAAACTTTTAAAACCAGCTAAGGTTTGAGCTTTAGAAAATTGTGAGGTAAAAGTGGAATTGTGAATAAAATTTCAGAAAAGGAATACAGAAAACACTTCGAGTATGTCCCAAAGTGTGTTTTCAACATGGACTAGACAGGTTTGTTTTTTAAAGATCTTATCCGAAAATACTATTAGTTTTAAAGGCGATACATGTTGTGGTGGTAAAAAAGTGAACCAAAGAATTAGTGTTGCTCACAACCAACATGACTGGAACAGAAAACTGCCTCTGCTCCAGAAAATATTTATAACCTAGATATTTCCAAATCTAACAGTTACATATTGTGCTATATTAAAGCTTGGATGAATGGGGTCATTTATAAAAATTAGCAGAGACTTAGATTGATTTTTTTTTTTTTTTTTCAATTCAGAGAATCATTACATTCTAATCGGGGATAACTGATCTGCTCACGTTGAAGTCGCAGTTCTTAAATCGATCCATGTGGAGTTTTCTCCCGCCTAATGCAAAAATAAGACAATTATCTTACAACCTATGATTTATAGCATAATCAAGAGCAAATATCTTTAGTTTCCTTATAAAATTGACTTTTATGAGCAATGCATTTGTAAATCAATGCTTGAAATGATATTAAAAGGGAAGATAATATCGATAGCATTTCAACATTTAGGCTTTATTAAAAAAATCACCTAAATTGAAGAAAGCCATGGTAATTTTACCTGATTTGAGCGAAGATGAATCACTGATGCATAAACTCTGACAAAGCCCTTTGTTGCCAAATTTCTTTCACGAAGCTTTGAATAAAAACTCGTATGTGATATATGTGGTAAATATTGGATAATAAAATTAAGAAAATAATGAATGAGAACGAAAAAGAATTGGATATCGACAGGTAGAAAATGATGTAGAGCAAAGACCACCTGTAAAACAAGCTGCTTATAGGTTATTAAAAGAATCTTATTTTGCATGTGTTTCTTATAGTTCATTCTAAAAATATCTTTTCTAATAGTATTTTATTTATAAAAAAAAAGTAGTTTGGTAAAGGAAAAAAAAAAAAAAAAGATTGTAAAATAGAAAAATGATGTATTATATATATTATTAAAATCTGTTTTACGAGTTTGTGAAAACGAGCACGCTCTTTTATTGTAGATAGGAAAAAATTTATTTTGGGGATATATATTATATATCCAAGAAGCTTTCTTTAATGGTGATTCATAAAACTTTCTAGCATATAAATGAAATAAAACCGTTTAAAATGATTATGATTTTTTTTTAATTTTTTTTATAATATATAGAAGCTATTAACATAGAATACAGCCAAGATTAAATTCTTAAGGTACTAAAACCAATAATATGTTAGTTAACAATTGTGAAAATCTCTGTGTGTGTACAAGTTTACTTTTCTAATTTTAAACTGATCTAAGCCAAAATTTAATAAAAATAAGTGTTTAAAATGTTATAAATATATATATTAGATAGATAATTTTATTTTCAAACTTATAAAAAATAGATTTTTAACTTAAAAGAATCTGCATTTGGAAGAAATTTATTTGAAGTACATATATGAAATAATTAGAATAAATTTATTTTATATATTATATTTTGTTGAAAAAAAAAAAGAATATATTAGGATTGATACCTTTTTAAATCATTAAAAAAGACATTTGTCATACTTACAATTTTTTAAAACTGATTTTGTTGAAGTTGTATGTATTTCAAGTTAAATAATTGGTAGAAAAATGTTTCACTAATATCTCTGTACCTACTTTATGGAAATGAATTTTTGATCTTATAACAATGTATATATATATATACACATAAACATAAGGTCATGAAGAAAATTATTTCCTCAGACATTTCGTTGCATATTTTAAATAACAAATAATATATGCAAGAGATAGAAATTATGTATTGTCGACAGTTCGGATTATTAATGAGTCCACGGACCAGCTGTTACAGACAACGGCAACAATATTTATTAAATAAAATAACACAAATAGAAAACAAACATTAATGCGGGAATTTTAATATAATATTATGTGTGTCATTTTACCAGAGTTATTTAACCATGTCCTTCCTGCTTGGCATACAAGTACCGTCTGCCGTTTAAACGCCGAGCTCAAGCGCCAATGCATATTGCAGTATTTTTAAATTTAAAAATTTCATTTTGTATGAATCATTGAGTGTTAGATAGTTATGTTTAGTAAAATTGTGTACTCCTTTTATGAAATAGCCCATAAACAGTTTCAAAGTATGGAATAAATTTTTCACAAAACTAAAACTATGTCAAAGTAAACTAATCAAAGTTAGTAGAAAAGTATCATGGAATAATATATTTTTGTAGAATTAAAACTTCTATGAAGGTGAAAATGAAGTATTGACTTAAAATCAGATCTGTAATTTTTTATGCAATCAGAAAATTTAAAACATTTTCTTATTCATATGCATTGTATAAAACTCTCTAAGGTCATACATCAATTATATATTCTCATAAATGGAAACTTTAAAGGATTTAATATTCATACAACAGCTTTGCCGGCATGAATTACCAGCAAATGATAAGTTTTTGATTTTGTAATGAACACACTTTTATATTACAAATTTTGTTTGAAATTTTCCCTTGAACATCTGGGGTGGAATATGAAATAGAAGGCAAAGAGAACAACATTTTATATAGGAAGTTTAAAAGGTATTATTAAAGGTTACAATTCTTATACCAGATTTTGTAAATGATTTTCCAGTTTTACAATTTAGATCTTATTATTCAAATATTAACACTCACAGTTGACCAATATATCCTGAGAGAATAATTTAATAATGAAAATTTTAATATTTTTAAAATCATTCAATAATTTCACAAGTATGTTTTATAAACACACTTAGTATTTCATTTCATTATTGTGTAAATTAAGTTATAATAATATAGAATTTTATAGACATTAATTAATAATAAATGCCAGAAATTCTAAAATAAAAAATTATTTTAAATTAGTAATTAACTAAAAATTTAAATCAAAATATTTATTTGATGAAATTTCAAAAATGAGACATAACATGACAGAAAACATATTTGAATAATAAAATTTGATAAAATTACAAAATCTAAGAATTTTACGAATAATTTAATGCTTTTTGGCCCATTAGGAAAATAAATAATTGATAGTGAAATAACAAAATCTATCCATAAAAAGATCTAAAATATATAAAAATAACTTATGCTCAGAAACTTAAGATTTGGTAACACAAAAATTTGAAAAAAAAAAATCCATCTAGTTAACGGATTTTGAACAAAATCAATTGAATAAAATATCTGAAATAACATAGAGAAAGCAATTACCAGGAAAACAAAGAAGCGTAATCCTCTAGCTTGATTTGAATAATATGTGATAGCACATACAAATAGCTAAAAGAATCTACATTGTAATTGTAAATTGATACAATATTAGATAATGCATAAAGAAAGCCAAATCAACTTGTGAAATCAAGCAAAATGTAAATAGATAATAACTGTATTCATTTTTATCATACTGCAGAACGAAAAAATAAATGCTTTTAAGAGTTAATAATCACAGATTTGATAATAAAACAGGATCTCTAAACAAAAAAAAAAATTCACAAAAAATAAAAAGTGTGTGTGAGGCAGTTATTTAATACATAAACCATTCTATTTTATAAATTATAAACTTAATGAGAAAAAAAATTATTAAGTCTTGAAAAATTAAATTCATATATCAGCAAAATCTATAAAAAATATTAAAGTTAAGATATTTTTAGCACATGTATACATGATGAAAAAAGATACTAGATTTCATGAATCAATTAACAAATCTACTGTTATTTTTTTCATAAAGTTGCATTACTCTGAATCATAATGAATAACAAAGTCAACATCTTCACTGAGATCTATTGTTACACATCATATAATATGAAGGAACATAAGGGTCATCATTTAAAATATATTAACATTCTAATATTTAGTGAAAATAATCAAAATATATTGTTTGTTTCATAATCCAACAACTTTCATTATAACACAAAAATGAGTAAATACTCCTTAAATAACAGTCAGCAAGAAAGATGAAATGATTTTTTAAATTAAGTTGCGGAACTTTTCCTTGATTTTTAAATTATTTTCGGAACTTTCTACAATTCTATATCCAATTTCTATTAGCAAGTGTAACAGATTGGAATAAAAAAGGAAATTCTGATAGATAATGTAAACAGTTTAGTGGATACAATAAACATTTTTTTAATTATGAAAAAATCATTTTAAAGAAATTTTTAAACACAGTGTTTTTTGATTAATTAAAAACAAAAAATTACAAGTGGTAAAATATTATTTATAATGTACATAAATAAATCCTTAATTGTACTGTTGACATAGCATTCTTTTGCAATAACAGTCAGTCATTTTATTTTTCCAAAAAACACTAAGGAAACAAATTAAGAGAAACAATACTTAACTCATTTCCAATGAGCTGAATATTTAAAATATAATCAAATGCAGTTTCAAACTTTTATTTAATATTATTTTAATTCAATGAAATAAATAGAATTTTTGGTAATTACTACAATAAATATCCTAATTCAATTATTTATGAAAATGATAAATAAAATGTAATTAATAAATAAATTAAAAATATTGATGACAAGGTAATTGAAATGAAAATCAATTATGCTTGAATAAATTAAATGACATTGTTTATAAAATTGTTAAATGTCAAAGCGTTTGTTAAATGTAATGAGTTTGTAATGTGTAATAATCCTATTACAACAGATGCTCGTTTTTTGTTATTTTTAACTGATAGGGACTTGTAAAAGTTGAAAGTTCATAAAAAAGAAAAATAAGGGTAATATCATAAAATTAAGGAGTTTTTACCATACTACTCTCTTCATAAATGAAGTATTATTAGAAAATAATTATTTAAAGTGCATGACATAAGAAAATGTAAAATAAAATTCAAGCTTGTAAATAATTTGTATTTTCATATTATTGATGAAATATCAGTCAAAGTAATCTTATTTCTCTCTTTTAAAATAATATTTTTAAAAATAGCTTTCTTCCCATATTTTTTATGTAAAAAGTTTATATTTTTTAATTAAAGATTTGAAGTGATGAAAACATTACGTTGTATAAACTCTTCAGAGAATGTACGAAAGGCAGTTTGAATTTCCAAGACATAAACTAATTACTTTTTTTAATTAATAAATTTTTTAAAAATTCTGAAAGATAATTAATTGCAAACGTTATACTTTGTAATTAAAAAGAAATAAGCATTTTAAATAGTATGACTATTTGGAAAGAAAAGTAGGAAAGCTTTTTCATGAAAGTTTAATAGATATATTATTGTATTAATAATATTTTATCTATCAAGCTTTCATGAGATATATTATTAAATTCATCCAGCATTATACAGTCTATTAAAATGCTGTTAAGGTTGCAATAAGGATTACATTTATTTATTGCAAAACTTTTTCTGTGGCATTAAGAATCACTATTATATAATTATTAAATAAAATTATTTGTAGACACAAGAATCTATTTTCTCTTTGTAAGTAAAAGAATTTACTTATATCAAATACTTAGCTTGAAAAAAATTACTTAAAAAATTAAAACTTTACAACATGAAAATTTTGAACTATCTATTTTAATACATTTTAGTAAGTATCAAGTTTGTTCAAAAAATTTGAAAAAGGTAATCTATATTGAATTACAGTTTGAGCAATTGTATTTCTTAAAATACACAGCAAAATATTTTTGAAATAATCGTATCTTTTATTAACAGAACAAAACATACAACAAAATTATGTATGTTTTGTTCATGGTTGATGGCATTTCCACAAAAAAATTTTTTTTGTGGAAATGCTATCAACCATTTCCACACACACAAATGTTGCAGTTAAATCCCAAAAATTTGAATGCTGGTAAACAGATCAGAAAGTTTAATAAAATGTGAAGAAAAAAATAGAGCATTTAACACATTCACTGCCAGTAAAATTTATATATCCTGGAAAGCTGACATTTCTATGGTGCCCACAGTAACATCACTACTTCTTTCTGATTTGTTCACAGAATCTCAACCATGACCATCAACTACGCTATCACAATCAGAAAGGTTAATTTTCTTGAAATTCAGTTATTTTAGCATCAGCGAATTTTTATTTCCTTTCCTTTCCTTGGCCTGTGAAGTTCTTGCAATACTTATACTATCTAACATTTTAAATATTATGCATAAAAAATTGAAATAAAAAATTTAAAAAACTTTAAATTAAAACATATAAAAAATAATGCTTCAAAAACCTCTTCATTCAATCTCCAAAGATGCATTAAAAATAAAGCATACAATCAATCAGGGTCAACTGTCGTCCCATGAGAGAGTACTTGCGCGTTAGTGAACTTGATAAGTTGTGCCTTCAAGGAAGCAAATAGTAAAAAGCTTTATTTTTAATTCATATTCTAATTTGAAACAGTGGCACAGTTGCAGGAAATCATAATTTAAAAATGTTTGTGAGCTATGACTAAAAAATACAAAACGTGAGCTCATGAAACTAATTTAGTCTATGAAATCACTAAATTGTAAAATATATCACTAAGTTGTAATTTGGTAGTATATTTTTTCATGGAACTAGTTTATGGAATAATTTGTACCCATAATTTCAGATGAAATAATATTTAATTTTAAAAATGTATTTTGTATAAAAATATATATCATGATCAACAATTTGCAAACACAATATCTAGCATTACTATTTTTCATAATTGAAAGTATTAATTCCAACCTAGAAAAGTTAAATATTATTTGCACTAATTATTTTATAAATTTAAAATATTATATAATTATGAACTATATTATACAATATGATATATAGTAACTTAATTATTAATTAAAAGCATATTAAACATATTGGTTAATAATACACTGATCTAATTAAATCATAAATATTTTCTAAGAATTTTATAATAAAAATCAATTTTATATAGTAATATTCTATTTATACATATATGTAGCATTAAAAAATAAAAGTACAAAAAAAGTATGTAACTTCCTTTATTACAAAATTTTTAATTATATAATTTACAGGTGAATATTTATAATTGTTGAATAATCAATTATATAATAAAGAATGAAGCATAGCTAAAAATATAAATACAAGATTTCAAATATTTTTTATCTGCGATACCTATAGCGTTTGAAATGGAAATACAGCTGGAATATATTATTATGAAATTGACATCGGAATCCTCGTTTGTATGAATATTCCCACTCTTTATTAACAATTTTAAATGCAATATCTTCATAAGGTGGACCTGCTTTAAATCTCAGAATTGCAAAATCTTTATTATCCTCACAAGCACTCAAGCAATATTCAGGTGTTTTAGACTTGTCAATTAAATCTGGATAAAATATATTAAATTTGTAACCTTGAACTATTTTTGGAGGTGGATTATCCATGTCATAATGGGTTTGATTGTATTTATTCCACTCAAAACCAGTATGTACTCGATTGAAATATCTTGGTTTACGTGGCCGGTATTTATCAGACCATGTATAAGCTTTATCTACATTATGTTCTACACTAAAAACTGCTTCATCAGCATCCATACCTTTCTTTGCAATTTTATGGAAAGCTTTTTCTTCTGATGATAGTAAATCCATTTCAGAGTTAGTATCTTGTTTAGATAAACGTTTCTGCATGAATTCTAAACGTTGTGCATCTTCAAAAGGATCTTGAAGAATCACTCCAGGTTCCACTCGTGAGTACCTTATTAACACTGGACTATAACGACCAGAATTATAAGATTCAACCACATTTTTATTATTTGCTTTAGATTTCTCACTTGAACCACATTCCACTAAATTTTCATCTGATTCTTTCATATCAGATGGTGAATCAAAAGTTTCAACATTGTTTTTGTCATTACCAGAAGTTGATGGAACAGGTGATTCCACATTGTCCTCAGCAACTTTATTGTTTGAGACACATGGAAAAAGAGGTGTACGTTCAACACCTTGTTCTTGTTTTAATTTATATAGCTTATGGCGAAGATTTTCTTCATGCCTCTCACGTAACCTTGCTCTGGCCATATAAGCATTTAAACGGGACAATAAAGTTTCCCAGTAACTGATGTCGATTCCTTCTCCACTATCTGATATTTTCTTTTCAATTTGTCTATACATAGCTTGTAGCTGATTGGGTGTTTTGCCTTTGAATATGGAAACAATTTCTGTACTAACAGCAGCATTAATACTTTCTCTATGTTCTTGTGAAGACTTTTCTCGTAACTTGTGAATCTCATCATCAACGATTATTTGAAGATCTTTCCAATAATCAAAATTTTTTCCATTTTCAAGTTCTATATAAACTTTAATATCTTCCTGAAGATCTTCTAGATCTTGACTTTTTAATCCATTTAAATATATATATGGTTCATGCATTTCAACAGTGAAGTCTTCTTCCTCAGAACTGATGTATCTTGCTAACAAGTCGATTGGTTTTGCTCTTCCATCTTGTATACGGATTTTAGATCTTAGCTTAGCTTGTTGCAAATGAAATGTGTCTTCTTGTTTTTCCCACTCTGAAAATGTAGCTGCTTCTTTTTCACGCTGAATTCTTGTCATTTCTTCCTCTCTAAATTCCCGTTCCCTTTCTCTTTCAAGACGACGCTGCTTCACTTTTTCCAACTCAAGTTTATTTTGTTCTAATTTTATCCGATTTCTCCTTTCTAATTCCTCTTTGCTTAATTTGTGCAAACCCTCTTTTTCAAGTTTCTTTTTCCAAACGAATGTATTAAGTAAATTAGTGTCTCCAAATGGGTTATCAGTGTTTGTATAACACATATATTCATTATCCCAACCTAGAACTTTCTCCTTTCTTTTGCGCTCCTTTAATTCTTTCTTTGCAAATCTTCTAAGACGTTTCTCTTCAGGAGTTTCAAGTGATTTCAAGATACTTTTATCTGGATTTTCATGATGGCTGTGCTTTTTACTTTTGTGAGACATATTTAACAATAGGTATTACAACACACCACGATTACAAAACAAAATTATTAATATACATAAATATCATTTGATATTAAGTGAGGATAAAAACATCTCATGTTTTTGCTTAGTTTACATCGAAAAAGTGATATTGCCAACCATCAAACATATATTAATGAAAAATATAAGAAAAGACGTCTTTTGAAAAAGAAAAATATTGCACGCCAAAAATTAAAAACATAAATATAACCACATGAAGTAAGTTGATTTTTAAATTTCTTTCTATTTTATTGAAATGTTTTCAAGATTAATTGGAAAACTTTAATTCAAGATTTAATGTTTTAAAATGGCAATAAATTTACTTAGAGGGGCGGCCATATTGGAGTTCGTCTAGATTGAATCGCTTGAAAGGCGGATTGTTTTGAGGAAATCTTAATCATACTATTTGATAAAGACCAGATTTTAAGCAGCTATTTGTCTTCCCTTGTCTAGTAAGTCTTATAATTTTAAATAATATTTATTGAAGATGTATAAATTCCTATTTAGTTAATAAAATAAGTTTACATACGTTATTGTATAATTAGTTTCTGTATTAAATGATTAAGGAAAATGTCATTGTTATGTTCGAAATTTTATAGATTGTTTATAATTGTTTTAATGTTCATTTTATTTTAATTGTCTTTTAATAGTTTATTCTTAGTATTTCTTGTTTGAAATTTTAAATTCATGTCAGTCATATGATTTTGACGCAATTCCAAATATTTTTCCTCTCCAATATTGGGACTTTCCCCTATTTGTTTTATAATATTTGTTCCTATGTGTGTTTGCTAATCAGTTGAAATCAATTGAGACTTTAAGTCATTTTTGCCTCAGAATTAATTTGTATTAAGAAGTCTTAACTCGCGCTTTTATCTGTCAAGAAGATGTATCTATATACTTTAATTTTGACAATTGATTTAATGATATCTGTGTCTCTAGTTTTATTATGTTTATATGATTTACTTGCTATTTAATAGTGAATTTATTCTAAAATTATTTTTTAATTTAAAAAATGTATTTTGAAACAATTATTAAATTTTTGTTTTAGTCCTTTAATATATTTGAAATCTTTTAAGAGTGAATTAATGTTTTCAGTGTTGCTATTTCATACTGCTCACTCTGTAAGGTATTGTAACACATAATTCCAAGTTACTTACATTAATTCCAAAATTGTTTTGAAACTAATATGCTGCCTTATTTATTAGTTTTTTGGTTGATATGTAACAAAATCTAAAATTATTTTGCCTCTGAGTTTAGATTAGCTTATTTTATTTAAAAAATTGTTTTAATTTAGAAACAGATTTCATTTCAAAAACTCATTAAAATAATGGTAGTGCGTTTCATGCTACCAAGACACTGGTATGAGGTCCAAATTTTTTGCAGGGCAAAATCAACTCACCCTCTCATCCTTTCAGTGAGTCGATAAAACTGAATACAAAGTATGGCTACAAACTAAACTCTAAAAGTTTCAAGTTAGTCTGATCAGTTCACGAGAGCTACATGATTCGCACCCCAGAGCCTTGGTCATGAATACAGATGTGGATGTTGTAAGCCTTGTATCTCATATAGGCTGTCATGATACTAGGTTTAGTTTTAAATATCCTTCTAGGAAAAACAACCAAATGGAAACCAATTACAAATATTTTTTACTTTGAATTTATGTTCACCAAATTTTATGAACTGCATAATTTAAATTTAAACATTATGAAAAAAACTTTTTAATTTAACAACTTTCTAAAAAAGATGCATTATTTTATAAGTTATATGTTAGTGATCATGAAATGAAAACAATTATCTATAGATAAATAAAAGTATGTAGAAATGGAATGAGAAAAATTGAGAATATGAGAAGCTTTATAAATACATAGTATTTCTAATTGTATTCATATGGGGAAATCCTGTAGAAGAGATAAGCTTTTTTTTTTTTTTTTTTTTTTTTTTTTTTGCCATGTTTATAACAGTCATTGACATGAAAGAAATTACTATATGGAAATAGTTCTAACTTGGCTTAGTTGACCCACAAAAATAAAGAGTTGAAAAATGTTTGAGATTGTCATTGTCACAGTATAATTTAAAAGAAAAACTTAAAAAAAGTACATAAAGTTATAAAACTAAGCAGTTAGATTTTTAAACTAACTTTTTGTGATAATATTATGTAATCTTTGAAGTTTTAAGAAAATAGATTTGAATTTATGTATAACTATTTCAGCCAGGTATTTAAAGTTATCTAAAACTTAAATTTGGTCCACTTTGTTTTATTCTGAACCTTGCTCTACAAAACCCAACCAACCATCTACAGATATTGAATGTCAAGCAACAGCATTAAATTAGCATTAAGTATAAAATTTTCTTAGATACATGTATTACAAAGTTTAACATTTTAACAAGAATGTATTAAACATATGAAATCTTGATTTAAAACAAAATATTATACTTGAAAACAAAATATTATACTAAAATTACCATCGTCTATTTTGGCCCATATGAGTGTACAGTGAAAATTTTGTAAAGATTGCATGTACCATTTCGATTTTGTTGGTGTTCCATCACATGGAATACTGCGCCGCAAAGATTGTAAAAAGCAAGCATTGCAGTAAAGCATATATGCATAAATGTTTTTGTATATGAATGAAAAAAACGATGCATTACATTTGCATAGCAGATTTAGCGTGGTCTAGGGAGCATCACAAAAAGGCCTGCTACTCTACTCCAAAAAATAATAAATAAAATTATAAAATAAAGATTTCTGTACAATTTTTTTAGTTATCGGAATAAGGTTTTGGGGCTGCCTAAAGGAGAATGGTTGCGATAAATCATCACCATCATTTTCACAGGCACCTGACTCAACATTATTGGACTAAGACTGATCAAGTGGTTTAGGAAGATATTTCTCTGTATCACTATACGTATATTCTGATTCCTTAATAGAAGGCAATTTTTGAAGCATTTTTATTGCTTAAGAAGGACTAAGACCTCTACATGCCATTTATTTGCGATTAACAAATTTAAAAAATTAACTAAAAATTAAAATATATTTGAAAAAAGTAAATAAAAAATTTATAAATTCAAAAAAATATATACACCATATTATAAAATGAATAGCAGCGAAAAGAAAAATCAAGAGCATAAAAATGCTGCTTTAACTAGAGGATTCGAACTAACTGATATATTCCTATACCACATTGAAGCTTCTCAATTCAAGAGGCCACTAAGAGTGTAGAAATATTATCCATATAAGTAATCCTTCTTTGTACATTCCTCAACATTATTATACCCCAAGAGAGAGAAAAATAACAAAAAATATAAACACAGCTGTTACCCTTTGCACTGAGTTTAAGGCTAATTGCCCTGTAAATCGCAAGAAGGAAAAGTGCTGTTGCGGTGCAGTGTTCCATGTGATGGAACACCAAAATTTATCAGATGATTCTGCGTATACTTTATGCGTAAAAAATTTAAAGTAATATAGAATCAATAGTTCAAGGTACAAGCAACAAAATAATCTAGAAATTTCTTTTTAAACAGTTATTTTTGTAAAAGAAAAAAATTGGGAAATATTCCTTCAAAATAAAGGGATTTAAACAATCTGCTAGAGTTGAAAATTAGTGATGTAGTGCTATCATCTATTATCAAAACAGAGGGTCCAAAGAACATTTTAAGCCAAAATTCATCTTTTTATCATAAAATGTAACAATTTGGAAAAAATGTTTTGTGTTCTATCACCTGGAACACTAAATTTCAAAGGATTAAGATAAAAATTTTTAGTAGCACTCTTTCTAAAAGCATGATTAAAACTGTAAATGAAATACTGATGAATAAAATATATAATTACCTTCACCTATATTGAATTTGACAGTCAAGAGGCATCTCTACTAAAGGCATTTTGTATCAAGTTCCAAATCTGAAATAATCAATTAAGATCTCTCACTTTGTTTATGAAATCTATATAGACCTCATGGAGCTGAGGTGTAAGTCTTCAGTATCAAGTGAGCCTAAAGTAGTTAAATTGAGTAAGGGCAAGGATATCACATTCATATATGACATGATATACCATTTACTTTTTCTTGAAATTTTTTTTTTAATCCAAGCTAAAGAGACAGTCATGTTACTAATGACTTCCTGCCCTGATCATTCTAAATCTGTTAACCTTAAAAGTACAGTCTGGGGCTTGTATGTACATGGATGGGCTAGAGGTCATTTCTGCCTCTCGTACTGAGAAAACTATTTCTTCTCCCTTAGTTGATTTACACTAGATTTCTATATCTTATGAAAAAGGTGTATCTCAAAGATTTTACTAGCTTGAGTCTAAGTTTAAATTTCATGAAATAAAGTTAACCTTGCATTGTCTAAGCTATTAGGTAAGGCAAGATAATCTAGCAGTTTGCCAGGCATACTAGAATGTTCATATGGACACCATAACAGTACTGTCATATTCACCTTAAGCATGAATTGTATAATATGAAGGCTGTGAGAAGAGTTGCACCTTCTTATAAAGCTGTCCTTAAATAAATGTGTCCTTGATCCGCTATCTGCCAACACACCTGGTAGTGACACAAGCCCTAAAAATTCTTTTAAAGTATCTTGAATAAAATAGAACCTGTTAAATTTGATTTTGATTTTACTGCCGTAAAAATCTCAGATGGGATAAATTATGCCAAAAACAAAAGGTTTGATAGTTAAGTGCTTGAATAAATTCTTGTATAAAAGTTAATTGAGAATGTTGGGATGAATGATTCAGTGGAATAAAGGCATTTAAACAAATTCATGAAAGCTAGAAAGATGAGAGAGATGTAAAAAAAATCCAATGTTTTCCGGGAACCACAACAATTTCATGAAATTAATTCATTCAGAGCAGGTTTTATTTGTTTTTTCTATTTGAAACGGTTTGAGATGTAGAAGATCAATATATTTCTATATCTGTTTCAAATGAGGATGTATCAATTGTTCTTTTAATACTTTTTTCTCAAATTTGGGTTTTTTTTTTTTTTTTTTTTTTTTTTTTTTTTTGGTTATTTGGTTTCAATTTTGGTTTTTTTAATTTTTGTATTATCAGTTTTAGATTTACTTATAATAGAAATAGATTTCTTTATGTTATTAGAAGTTAATGATAAAGTGGATGTAGATTATGATGTTGAAAATGGAGCAGGTTTTTTTAAGTTACACTTTTCTGCTGGATTGTTTATTTTTGTATCTGCTTGTAAAGTAGAATAGGAAATGCTAACTTTTGATATTCTGTTTTTTACTATTTGCCTTACTTATGGGAAAAATATTTTGTTTTATCTTGGTTGCAATTACCTCTTTCTCAAAGATTTATGTAGGACAAGGTTTAGAAAATGTAGCATGTATTACAACACTTGAGAATTTCTTAAGTACAACCATTAATTTCATGACTAGATTATGCACTTTTTCCACACATTGGATTAATATTCCTTACTTGCTTGTTGAGAATGACCATATGTGACATTTAGAACACTTAAGAGGGTTAGGAATGTTTGGACAAAGTTTGCAGTTTACATAATCTACTTTTATAGATTTTAGTAATGCTAATGCGTGAAAAATTAAGACAACAAATTGGGTGGGGTTAAGTATACCACACATCAATCACACTGAATGCTTATACGACATGCAGCACAAACTCCTTGATCACTTAGTTTTTCCAAAAATTTTACATCTGTAACATACATGAAATCAGAATTAGAAAAGACAGCATGAATCTTGTTTAAAGTTTTATGAAATGGTTTGAACTTTAAGCAATGCTGTAATAATCTGTTATATGACACAACTCACAAAATGCTTGAACATAAAACTGAATATCCAAGAAGTATATCAGCAGGAGAAATTGCTTAAATTTTTATTAATGTATATCATAATTTGAAAATTTTCAAATTTTTAAATAATTTATAAATTATGTGATTCACATAATCTATAAATTATTTAAAAATTAATTCTCCTAGTTTATTCATTTTAGTTTTAAAGTTGAAGTTAAGTTGAGACTACAATAATTATATTCAAATACTTTGAGAAATTATTTTCCAGTATTATGTTTGAGGAAATAAAACTTCTATAATAGTTTAATATTTCAGATGTTAATTATTCATTTAACAAATTGACTATTTTAGTTTTCTTGAAGTTTAATCTTTTCCTCTATTCAAATATAAAAAATTTTTATAAATATTACTAGAGAAATTAGACCTTAGAAATTTTCTGCACATTTTTTAAAGGATTTTTTTTTTATCTATTTATAATTTTTAAATTTATTTTAATGTTAATCTTAGTAAAGAATAAAATTATCTCTGTAGAATCCTATAAACTGGTACAAGTTTGGTGTGATTTCTTTATTAGTAAATTTTTTATTACTATTGCTCATATATTAGTGCTGCTGTTAGTAAAAACATTCCAATTCATTGATAAAGAAAATCTGTAGTATTTTAAACCATTTTTAATAAATTAAATTGAATTCCTGATTTATGTTTTTCAGTTTTTATTTTCTAAAAGTTTTTTTTTTTTTTCCTCCAGATCTGTGCTGTAAAAATACATTTCCAAGATGTCTGGTGGACCATACAATTATTCCTATATCTTTAAATACATCATAATTGGTGACATGGGTGTTGGAAAATCATGCTTGTTGCATCAGTTTACAGAGAAAAAATGTAAATATTTTCATCTATTTTTTAATATGCATAATGTTTTTAGTAATTATCTTACTTAAAAATCTAAATAAGTGAAACATTGTGAAAAATTATATATTACACATTACATTTTTGTAATAAGTGAAAATGTAGTTATTGTGTAGCAGCATTTCTAATTTCAAATTTGTAATTTTCATGTTTTGAAAAACAAAAAGCTATCATTACAAGTATTGTATCAATTTCACTATATATCATTACTGACAGTGTTTAATTAGCTTTGAATAAAAAATAAATGAATTTATATACATGAATATATTACTTTCCATTTTTTTTTTTTTTTTTTTTTTTTTTAGCATTAATGTCAATTTTTCACTTTTATTAACTATTAGAAAATAATACAAGAAGTAAAACTTGGGTACTTGTGAATATTTTTATTCATTTTAATAAAAATATAATTGTTATAACAATGCTATGTATATGTCCTTTTAATTTTTCAAAAATATTTAATTTTTTCTGGGTTGCAACTGCTTGAAAGGAAATGATATTGTTTATGAAATAACAAAGTGAAAAATTGTTTGCTGCTTTTAGCGTAATGATAGGGAGGGTGTCAAAACATGTCCCTACTGGGTTGCAGGACCTCCACAAGTTTGGTATGTTTCTATTTATTCTGTAAGGTCTAAAGTTTTGCTGATGTGAATAGAAAGGTCCCAACTCAAGTGTTACTTTGTCACTTGACCATTTTTCAAAGTTACAATGTGCTTGGTGATGAACAAGAGTCTCAAATCCATTAACTTTAATTTACAACCAGAGTCTGACTTAGCCTAATTGGGGCATGGTTTAAAATGTGATGCAGAGGGAGCTTCTTCTGCATCATAACTACAAGCTTTCTATTTGTTTTGACAAATGATTCTATTCAAGTGACAATGTAAAATAAATTTTCTATTCAGTTCGGAGGGCCTGGGATAATGCCCTTATGCTTTTGTCAAGATCTGGGTACAATCTGGGGCTCGTCTGCACTGCTATGTATGTTTATGAAATGTATGATGAAACCATAAAACGATAATCTTATAAAAACAAAATACTTCTTAACTGAGAGACAGAATAAACAGTTATTTTTAACCAATTTAAGTATAAAAATTTATCTGTACTCTTTTCAATATTTCATTTATATCTGTTTTAGTGACAAGTGAGCAAGAATTGAAGAATATTTTATATTAAAATCTTTATTAGTGGACCATTGTATTGATTTTGTTAAAATGAAAAATGTCATGAAATTAAGTAGATATTAAATTGCAAGTAAACAAAAAACATTTATATTTATAAAGCAACCAATCAATTTATTAATTTTAAGCTGAATATTGTAAAAAAAATTTTTTTAAATATTTTACTGTTAATAAAAAGTCATTTTAAAATCTAGATAGATAAATATAATATTTAAGCTTTTATTTTCTTTAACTGAAAGCATTTCTATCTGCTATTGATATATGAATTAACAATTCACAATAAGCCTAAATATGTTTATATCAAATAGTTATACACAACAACAGTTTTAATTAAATAGCACAGAAAGTAAAAGTACTTACCTAATCATTACTTGCTGATGAATAAAAACATTACTTTAAAGTGCAAATTATTTATTCACTGTTCATGTTTTCCACTCAGATTGTTGAAAATTTTGAATATTAATGTTTGTTATATACAAATACTAATATTGAAATTTCTCAATTTCATGCTTTAAAAACAAAATATAATTTCAACTTTTTAAATTTCAAATATAAACATAAAAAAAATTTTAAAAAAAACATACAAAAAGATTCAATGACTACTAAATTTCTAAGAAATTTTCTATGCATGTGCATATAAGTTTGTCATGGAATCACAAATTAATCTGTAGCAGTAAGATGTAAGCTTGTCGCATTTGCCACCCCCCTGTATTAACTTATAGGGTTTAAACCTTTTCTCTCAAAAAGTTTTTCAAATTAGTATCGAACAGTTGATGCTCGGGCCTTTTATTCAATAGTTTGGAAGTTGAATTGAATTCCCACTTTATGTTTGGATGTTATAGTATTTGCTGAAGTATGCTTTAAACTGAATGATCCAATTTAATTATTAGTCTTTATGTGTTAAAAAGATAATAGAAGGACGAAACCAAATCTCTTAAAAATCACATAGACAATGTTACAAAAACCTATCTTTTTCCCACCTCCAGAAAAATTAATTTTTGGCTAAAATCATTATTAATTATTCCTATAATCTCATCACATCACATGGTTAAACTTATTTTCTGTCTAAAATTCATGGAATAATAAAGTCCATAAAGGTGTATATATATATATATAATTAAAATTTTAATTTATGCATTAAATGTTATGTACACCAAAAAATTAACAAGAAGCAAAACATAAAGGAGAAATCTCATAATTTGCATATATGCTGACAATTTTGAAAATGGTGAGAACTTAACAATGTAAAAACGTTCTTAACAAGTAAATGTGAACTGAAGTTGAAGAAAATTTGTAACATTAATATATATATAAAAAGATAACAATTTTCTTTAAATTATAGTTAATCATTTTTAACAAACTACAATTTTTTAAAATTAATTAATTATATCAAATGTTGTTCATGATTTTTTTCTTATAAATTATTCCATTGTAAAATTCTTTTATAAATTTTCTTTTGGTTATTTTTCTTCTCAGAATTTTGTAAATGTGTTATTTCCTTTTGTTAGTATTTATTATTAAATACTTTTATGATTCTAGTCATGGCTGATTGTCCTCATACAATTGGTGTTGAATTTGGAACCAGAATCATTGAAGTGTGTGGCCAAAAAATAAAGCTTCAAATATGGGATACTGCTGGCCAGGAAAGATTTCGTGCGGTAACACGCAGTTATTATCGTGGAGCAGCTGGTGCTCTAATGGTTTATGATATCACAAGGTAAATAATTTTATAGTAACTAATAAAAAAAATTATTAAAATTAATTTTTTTAAATTTTTTTTTTTTTTTTTTTTTTTTTTTTGCATCTCTACATATACATATCTGTCAGGACGACTGCTTGTGAGCTTTAGGGTTTGTTTTTATGATAAGATGTATGTGTTGTTCATCCTATCATGTGTGGATTTTAAATATTTCATGCACAAAATGTGCACAATGAAAGCTTTATATTGCCATAATCATTTACAAAAGTCAAATTTCTGAAAAGCACCTGGATGAAAATTTTGAGTGTATATAATTTTGAATAAGTATGAATATGGGTTTAGCATCTCTGCCCATAATTATTTTATGTGTAATATTGCTACTTACAATAATCTGACTGTCTAAACCAACTGGTATAAGAAGGTGTCAACCAAATCTATTAAGATAATTACCTTGAACCTAGTATTAAAAACAAAAACTGGCGAATTGTAGCTTCTAGAAAATTGGCCAGGAAAAAGCTTGAGAATTCTAGGACTCATCCTGGACTGTCATGCCATTTAAAAAAGGATGTTAAATTATACTCTATAATAGAGGGATAAAACAGCTAGAGTTGGTTTAAATTGATGCTGTCATACCCTTAAAACAACTCAACATGATGTTTGAAAATGCTAATTTTTAATTTATGGTGAAAGGAGTTGGCTGCATTTTCAAAATCTGTATTTGAAGATTCTTTCAAGATGTTACCAATGATATGATGAAATTAAATGTAAAAAATTAGGGAAAGTGTTAGCACTATTGAGTATTTATTATATGCAAAGTCATAACTTGGAAAAAAGCAAACATCAGAATTTTACTATGCCTAAAAAAGTAAAATCTTTTTATGCAAGTTGTCTTTTAACATTGAAATGTCCTTAGTTCCACATATTAACATAAATTTTACTTGAACAGTGAAACAAGAAAAAAGTTCACTAAATTTAGAGTTGAATTTTTTAAAATATAGCTGTGCAAAGGAATTTAGATTTTCTCAAGGAAAAAATTGAGAAAGTTTTTAAGAACTTTTACTATCCTAAATTACAATACAAATTATTTTGTATAGCTGTGTAAAACAATAAATATTTTAACTTAAAATTTTCAGTCTCGGCAATTTTTTAAATTGGTACCCGTGTATGATGACTCGTATTAATTTGGTTGATATTACAATATTCGTCATATTAATATAAAAAATATTGTAAAAATATGACACTTTAGAAGACAATAAATTTCTATCACATAATAAAATTCATCTTGTGATGAATATAAGAATAAGATACTTGTATTAGGATATCAACTTTCTTATAGTCTATAAATGTACTAGCTGAAAGAGCCACTAAAAATAATGTGATTTCAAAATATAATCATTAAAAATAACCTGCTAAAATGAAAGAAATATTGAAAGCAACTATCAGTGTTATAG
The DNA here is from genome assembly GCA_030067965.1 of Latrodectus elegans. Taxonomy (NCBI): domain Eukaryota; kingdom Metazoa; phylum Arthropoda; class Arachnida; order Araneae; family Theridiidae; genus Latrodectus; species Latrodectus elegans. The sequence goes on from CM057810.1 coordinate 41,672,137, forward strand.
CATAGAAAACTTGGAAAAAAAGAATGAACTAATTATTTAATTATAATTGATTATTAATACCATCCCTATGTAGTGAAACTTTAGTTTAAGCAGTAGACCAAGAAAGTAATGTATGATTTAGTCTTTAATTTTCATCTTAATATAAGTTAGTTCTATTAAATTTTTAATTTTGTGTGAGTAATTTGAGTCTTATTTCCTTTTAAATGATGCAGTAAAATCTCATTTTTTGCAATGATATTTTAATTGTAATTTATAAAGTAATGAATATGTTATCTTATTTTGATTTCATCCTCACTTTTTATATTAATGGTCATTTAAGATACTTTATCCTAGGATTTTCCAACTTTGTATTTGTGGTGTGCCAAATCAATATCAGAATTATTTGTGTGCCATACAGTAGAAAATATTTTAAGCAATTTAATTTTCACAGCAATATAATTATGGTTAAAGAATAGAGGTTGAGAATCTGGATTTTGAGTTTACTATATATATTAAGTATGTGTCAGATAATTATAATACAAAAATGAAAATATTAAAATTTCTTCTGATAAAAAATTAAAATTGTACTTGATTAGAGGCTTTTAAGCATATTTATTTCAAGCAAAATGTAAAATATGAAGTTAAGTATTCTTTAAATGTTAATACTTTTTTTATTTAATTTTAATGTGAAGCTTGTCACTACATAGTTCTATTTAATATAGCAGCGTTAAGTAGAATAATGAAAAGTGAGTGATACAGAGAAAATTGCACCTAAGGCTTCACTGACAATTTCTAAAATTTCTTAGAGAATTTTTACTTTTTCCTGTTACATGAAAAGTATTTTTATTTCTTTTTTATCCTATATTTAATGTTACATTCAAATAAATTGAAAAAATAATTTAAAATTTTTTAGAACATTTTTTTAAGTTTCATTTGTACATAATTTTAATGAATTCTTATGTACTATATAAATTTGATTTCACAAGCATGCATCATTAGGTCATGACAAAGGTTATTTATGTAAGTTTTAAGGGTAGGGGTTTCAAAGGAACCTAGAACTATGATCAAAAATTTATTCCTCTGTATGAAAGCTTTAAGATAAATAATAAAGATTTTATCTCTCTGATGATGTAAGAAAATAAACATTTCTGTTAGTTTTAATTATTGTAAAAGATAACTCATTAATATTTAGATTAGTTCATTATTAATTTAAGAATTTATTTTATCATTGATAAAATATTTCTTAATTTTGACTACTACAGTTAGGGCATGTATAATTAATAGTTCCTTAAAATTTAATAAGTACTGGAATAATGCTATAAAAGCATAATATTGTAATACAAATAAAAAGTTGTCTTTCAAATAGATTTAACCAGCATCAGTGAAAAGTCCTGGAGATACTTAGGTTCATGTAATAAAATATACTGTCATGTATGCATCTGTAATTTATAAAATTATCACTTCAGCATTAAAATCGAAATGTTACGATATTCAGATAAATTACTTATATATTTTGTTGTCTTTCTTGTTAGATAGATCTTATGAATAATATATTTATTGGGATCTATTTTAATTGACAGATATCTTGTTATCATATTTTATCTTAATTTTAATTATTGTAGAATTAAACTTGATTATCTTTAATATATGTATTTTTTACTCTGAATTTAATTTTATCTTGTTTATTTAATATGTTGTGTTTGTTTAGCTTTCTGTTTGTTTTAAACAAGTTTTATTATTTATTCATAATTGTTTTATTATTACAATTAACCTTAAATATGTCTTAGGAGGAGTACTTATAATCATCTTAGTAGCTGGCTTACTGATGCTCGAAACTTAACGAATCCCAACACAGTAAGCATATTTATTTTCCTTTTCTTTTTGTAACAAATCTGTAATTTTTAAAAAATGATATTCTCCTTATATTTAACATAAATTTAAAATTCTTAATTTATTATTAATAAAATATAAAATTCTTTATTTTTAGATGTTTGATTCAATTTATCATAAGAAAACGGATTTTAACAAAATCTAGTGCTTAATGTAAAACAAATTTTGTTCTGTGTATGTTATTAATTATTTAATATGCCAAATATATACATGGTATTTTCATAAATGGAAGAATAAGTAAATTAGACTATTTTTGCTTTTAATGTCAAGGCAAAAGAATGATTGACCAAATTTTCTTTCAAACAGTAGTTTAAGTTAAAAATAAGTTTAAAGTTGAAATAATACCATATTTTAGCGAATCTAATGTGCATCATTTTTGGTCAATTGCAATATTCAAAATTGGTGTGTGCATTAGATTCAAGTGCAAAATCTGCAATTCGCTGATGACATCAACCAAATTTAATTCGTAACAATGGATTACTGTATTTTTTACTACATTTATCATTGACACATTATTGCTTAGAGTATACAAAATACAAAGTACATAGTCACGAAATGGAGGGAAAACGGAGAAGAATGTCATATGATGCTACTTTCAAGTGTAATTCTAAATGCTGAAAAAAATGGCAAAAGAAAGGTAGGAAGATTTCAATGTATCTGAGAGCAATATTTGCTTGTGGCGGCAAAAGAAATTGGCACTGTTTGCAACTAAAGCTAGTAGAAAGAAATTCACTGGCCCTCTCGCAAAGGTAGACACCCTAAAATTAAAGAAAAAGTTCAGGAATTTATATGTGAAAGGAGGAAAATGGACAACCTGTGACTAGTGACACCTTAAGAAATAAAGCAAAAGAGGAGGCTGAAGTTCTTGGAATACCGAAACAAGATTTTAACCCTATCCATGGATGGGTAAATTAGTTTATGAATTGGATGGGCTTATCTCTAAGACGCCATATAACAGTATGCCAAAAGCTTCCTGCAGATTTTGAGGAAAAACTGTTAACATTTCAGCAGCATGTTATCAAACTTTGGTAGATAAAGAATTTTTCAATGGGCCAATTTGGTTTGATATGCCTCATAATTATACCATTATAGAGAAGGAGACTAAAGATGTTATCAAAACTTTGGGATGTGACAAATAACGCGTAACAGTGATGCTGGCAATAACAGCAAACAGGTGCAATTTCCCCCTTTCTTAATATTCAAAAGGAAAACATGTCCTAAAACCACTAAGAATGAAAAGCTGTTCCCAGATAATTTCCTGATTCGAAACCAAGAGAAGGGGTGAATGACGGAATCATAATTGGCTTTGAAATGTATAGGAACGCCGTGCTTGCGATGTGCTTTCCAATCCACCATCAATGCTTTGTTTGGATGCATTTTGTGGTCATCTTTCCGACGATGTAGAAAAGAATATGCATAACCTTATCTTTAATCTTGTTATCATCCTGGATGACGTCTGTGTTTACAACCCCTGAACGTTAGAGAGAAACATAACGTAAACCTTCATTAAAACTTTTAAGGTTTACGTTCAGGCGGAGTACGAAAAATGGTTTTGTGAGCCAAACTCTTTTGTGACCCTGACTGAAAAAATTAAGTGTTCTGCACCACACATTGTTGCACACTGGGTTTCTGCTGTCTGGAAAAGCATGGAAGCACCAATGATTGTGAAATCTTTCAAGAAATGCTGCATTTCAAATTCATTGAATGGCAGAGAAGATGACGTGCTCTGGAATGCTGAAGATGACCATGATGATGAGGAAAGAAGAAATGAATCTACTTCTGATGAAGAGAGCTGTGAGGATTCTAGTTATGAAAACATTAGTGAATAACAAGGTTTACTATAAATCACTGATAGTAGATTAGATATTATTCTAACTGTTACATATTTTAATGTTTGTTCACATTTATATACATAACATGTGTATTCCAACACATGTTACGATATTGAAAAGGACGTGTAAGTACATCTTTGGAGTCGAAAAACTATTAGTTTTATTTGTAGTTCAATGATGTAATTTATTCATTACACTGATGTGGTGTGTTTCTTACTTTGATAATAAATACTTATACATTTTTGTGTGTTCTAATTTAAAAATAAGTAATATGGCCAACAATTTAAGAAAATTTATATACTATCATTTTAATTATTTATCTAGCTCATAGAAATGAATATAAAATGCTATTATCTTTACTTTAAATATACTGAACAAGGCTATAAAAATATATGGCCTTAAATAATTTTATTATCTTAATGAATGGTATAACTTGTCCTAAGCACAAAAGGCAAAGATTAACATAATGTTTAGATTTTCCTCTTTTAATGCATTCTGTTTCTCATCATCTAAAAGAAATTTTCTGAAGTCATGATAATTAACTTAAGTACCAGTTTGTGAATAAATAATTGAAAAATATCTAGTGTTTTTTACATATTTTAATCTGTATTATCTAAAAAGATTGAGAAGTTTCTCAAATCTTTTTGAAAAAGTCACAAATTTATTGTTTTTTTTTATTTATTTATTTATTTATTTGGAAAATTTTTCTTTTCAGAAAAATATTTCTATCAATATTTTGATAGTAAGCATATGTTATGTGCATTCTTTAGAAACATCAAATATAAGTTTCTATAAACTAAAAGAGTGATTTAAAAAAAACAATACTTCTATTGAAAATAAAGGCAAATTTTTTATTCTGGTTCTAAAAACAGATTTTCTATGTGAGATCTAAGTATTTATTTTATAAATTGTAGAGAAAGAAAGTTATATATAAAAGTCACTTCTTTTGGATGCTTTTTCTATGATGTATAGTATTCATCACAAAAAAATATCAATTAATCATTTTAAATTCATTTCTACAATTTTTAAATAATTTTTTAATTCAATTTGCAAATTATATTATCAAGAAACAAACTTTTTTGTGAGATTAAAATCAAGGGGGTTTAAAAGTATATAAAGACCTAAAATTAATAATTGGAAGATTTCTGGAGTATATTTCCTATTTTGTAAATGCAATTTCTATCAGCTAAAGTTTATTTCTGTTTTCGCAAAATCAGTTGAGTTACTTTATTTCATTAGATTGAAAGACTACTCTGTAATGCGACAATAATATATTGCAGCCAACTATTCTGATTGTTAGAAAATTCCTGATTTACTGATAACGTATGAAAATCTGCTAATTTTTGCCAATTTCACTGAAAAAGTTAAAAATAGCCGAAAATTTGCTGGAAATAGTCTTATTGAGTTGTTTTAGTAGCTTGAACAGTCAACAGATGGTATACTAGTATAATAACGTATATATCTTTTTAGATATGTTCCTCTGAATTTCGAACCCCATCTGTCTGTCATGGTAGGATGATGTTGTAATAACTAGGGTGCCAAGAAATGCAATGATTTGGTAGTCGTGTATAATAAACATTCAGAGCAGACACCAGGGGCCTGTTTATATAAGCAGTTCACACACAGTTGGGAGCAATTATTAGTAATTTAATTAGGAAAATATTTCTGTTGTATGAAATATTTGTCACTGAATTAAATTTATTTAGCAATGTATTTTATGTTTTCATGTAATTTTATAAATTGCACTAGAGTGGTAAAAGTCGCTCTATAAAATAAATATTGGGGCATAAACGTTGGAGTTTATTTTTTTAAATGTAGTATATTTTATTTTTTGTAGTTTCTTTTTGAGGTTGATTATTAAAATATTAAGAGAGAGATTTGTGGACAAAATATGTTTAACAGATATCAGTCTCAGCATGTATAACCAGCATGTTTTCAATACTACCATTTTAAACATTCTGTTTCAAGGAAAAATGTTTCTAGTAGTGTCTCCTGATTTTTTCCTTCAAAATATATAGAATCTGCAGATTTTTCTTCAATGTTGGTATATAGGATAATATAATTCAAAAAGAGTTCAATTATATCAGGCATTTGCATTTATTTGTTATGAAAGACTTGATGTAAGAATGATTCAATTTATAAATTGATATAAAACAGATAATTTGGTGTATAAATACTGTTCAGTCTTAGTATGCTTGTAGAATATTATTATAAAGATAAAAGGAAATTAAATGTAGAAAGAAGAAAATACTAAACAAAACAATAATGAAAAAAATATAACATCCACATTGCTCTAGAAAATATTTTTAACAGGAAAGCTTTACAATTTCATTAAAATTAGAAAACGCTCTTAAAAATAATAACTCAAATAATGAATGTTGCTTTGATAATGGATGCTTTCAATTATGTAAAAACATAAGAAAACTCTTCAAAAAGCCTTTAATTAAGAAGAAACTAATTTTTAGATTATTTTTAGATTTAGAAATATCTTCTCTGTAATACTTATTATTGCATAGAGAAAAAGTGTTGATGAATATTTAAATAACAAAATATTAAAATTGACTAGTTTTTTCTAAAATTTGCATAATACTAAAGATTTATGTGTAGATTAAATTGCATGAGTAAATTTAAAGTTTTAATGTTCTTCTTTTTTTTTTTTTTTACCTAACTAAAAATATTTACATTTTTTTTTTTAAATTATCCTGAAAAATGCCTTAAAATTTCAAGAAGATTGTGTCTTTATTTTACATATACAATTTACTATTATGTTTATGGATCTTTCAACTTGAAATTTAAAGCACTTTACCTATTTATTTCAATGGTATGCATTTTAAATTATCTTTTTACTATTATATTCAATTACATTTATATTAGAGGGACCAGAAAGTAATGTAATCTTTCTGTGAATATTGATATTTGATTGTCATTTCTCAGCTCAGGTCAGATTATGACATCATTTGCTTTCATTTTTGTGTTAGTGCAGCTGATCTTTTCACTTTCTTATATCGTCTGCTGGTTTATTTCTAAATTCAATTTTTTCCTTCTCCAGTTTGGGGGTGAAATGACCTTCAAATACTGGAAGAGTATATTATGCAATATTTTCTTTTTGATTAGCAAAACAAGACTAGTAAAGCAATAATTGCAACCGAAAACATTTACTATGTTTATCCAAAGGCATTAGATGTTTTTAAATACCAAAGATTGTTTTCTTAGTTCAGATCCAGTAATCTTGATCTCTTTGATTCCAGTTAATCAAGAAGACCAGCAACATTTGAGAATGACAGGCTGAAAGCAGAAGTTATAGCAAATCCATGTCAAACAATCAGGGAAATTTCAAATATTCTTATCCAACGCTAGTCAATCATTGAAGAACATTTGCACACATTGGAAAAATAATTAGAGAAGGTGTTTGAGTACTCCCTAATCTGTTCTAAGAGAACAAAGGCAACAAATGTATCACATTCAATATATTGCTTCAACAACACTCACTATACAAAAATTTTTGATCATTTGAGACAAAAATGGCTCCTGTATGGTTGTCCAAAACACAAAATCCAATTACTCTCTGTAATTAAATCACAAAATACTGTGAAGCTGATATTATGTTGCAGAAAAGTGCTTCTGTATGTGTGGTTAAGTATTTACAGAATCGTTCATTTTGTAGTGCTGAAACCTGAATAAACTGTTAATGCAGACCTTTTTTGTAAATAATTGGATTGAGTGAACCAATCTTGAAACAAAAAGAGTCTGGCGATTGTTAACAAATATGGTATCATTCTGCAAGTCTGCATTGTGCAAGGCAAACACTGGAAAAAGTTAATGAATTGGGAGGGGAGCTATTACCGTACTTACAATACTCATCCAATATTGCACCCTCAGATTTGCATTTATTCCATTCCCCACAGCATTTTCTTATTGGAAAAAAAGTTCTTAAATTTGTATGATTCCAAAACACCATCTCGGGATGTTTCATTCAAAAACCGATTGAATTTTATCAGTCCAGGATTAAAAATTTGCACACTGACAAAAGGTTGTTGATAACAAGGATATTTATTTTATTGATAAAAAGTAGACTTTTTGAAAAAAATTTTGTTTGAACTTAATGTTAGAAAGCGACATAAATTTCCAGTCTTTAATACTCGGTTTCCATATTCTTAAATCATGCTTATTTTGATGACAAATTTTATAAAAATCTGAAATTAGCACCTAATCTAATGATATTAGACATGCCCTACTTATTGATTTAATTTTTGAAATTTGAAAATTCATGAAACATAACTTTGTCCACTTTATCATTTTGTCAAAAATTTTGGATGAAAATTTACAAAAACATTAAAAAAGCAATTGTGTACCAGCATTAAAAAAAAAACTTCAGGTTGCTTTATGATTGCTGAGTTATCTATAAATTTTTATTGTGATTCAAAAAAAAAATCTTTAATTTTTCAATGTCTTGTAAATTTTTATTATTTAGGTAATATTTTTAATTGGAAATAAATGTGATCTTGATGCTCAACGTGATGTGACATATGAAGAAGCAAAACAATTTGCAGATGAAAATGGATTAATGTTTGTGGAAGCTAGTGCTAAAACGTAAGGCCAAATTTTACCTATACTGAACTCAACACCTAAAACAAGTCTATCTTAATAAAAAAATGTTATGATTTACTTTTCTTAAAATTAACTCTTATTATATCTTATAAATATAACTTTATTCAAAAAAATATATTTACTTTATATTGTAAATTTAATTTTTTCTTATTGCATCATGGTATTTTCAGTATCATAAATTTGTTTATGTTATGTAGTTATTTTTAAAGTAATATAGGAAGGGAATTATGTAGCTATTAAAATTTTTTTAATATATTCATATATGTATAGCAATAATCTGTAAAGTATTGAGATTACCATTCAGCTCTGCAGTTGACAATTTTCTCCTTAAATATATAATTTTTGATGAAAATTTTAAACTAAGTTACTCACCAGATACAGTAATTTCTGAACTCTTATGCAATAAAAATTTGGAGAATGAAAAAATGCTTCTTGAGTTTTTGTATGTCTGTAAATGGAGTTACTGTTGAAGTAGCATTACATGATTTCTTCTAAGCTGATTACTTTGGTTATGGCATTTGTCCTATTAGATTTTTTGGTGTTTCAATAAGCTCCAAAAGTGGGTGGAGAAGGTCATTGATGGTGTGGAATGGTTTGAGAGTTTTAATTAGTTATTTGAATGGAAATGTCATAATAAACATTTATTTGAACTCTGACTTTCATTTGAGTTTCAGATTAATCACTGAAGATTCCCAACATGTGTAAAAATCAACTCATAAAATTATTTCTAAAATTTATGAAAATACTTGTGTGAAGTTAGCGACAAATGTGTTTAATCATAAGCGAAAACAAATTCTAGAACCCAGCCCCAAAAATTAAGTGCTGCATTGCAAATTCACCACATGCCACAAAAATTAAAAATGTTGAAGTTTAAAGATAGTGTTCTTTTTCATTTCTGAAATGATCCAGAAAGTATATGAACCTCACAGATGAACTATCTGTAATTTTTTGTGCAAAACTGTCACTGTGGGTTTGCATTTGCCATCAATTAGAAACAACTGAAAAGGTCTGATTATTAGAAGTTTCAAAATAATTTTGTGCACACATTGCAGTCACTAACTTGGTAGTGGTTTGAGGTTCAGTCTTGCCCTAGCCACTTTATCTGAGGTTGCAGTGGCCTAATTATTTAAAGGGATCATTCTCATTATCGGAAGATAGTGAGTTCAAATACTGCCTTAACCGAAGATCTACGATGTTCACTAAAGGCAATTGGGGCCTTTAATGCTGTTAAATATGTTGTTTCAATGTCCTTCCAAGTGAAATGATACCTCTGGGAGTGGCAAGAAGATGCAACATAAAAAGTAATGAAGAAATCACAAGTATAAAACATCAGCTACATTTTGACTTAATGCTGCTTACACTGGATCATGCATTCATCACAGAACAGCACCAGCTTACTGCGCGTTACAGAAAACAAGACCAAGATCTTAAAAAAATAGGTGAAAGATTTATGTTCATTAAGCACTGGATGGCACTCGCATATCTAAGTAGTTAATACAATGTGTTCCAATAAAATCATTTTTCTAGATCAAACTTGATACTTAATGGACAAGTCCTGCATATTTATATATGAAATCAATAACTTAATTTTCATTTAGATCAAATGAAAAGTAATACTTAAATTTCCTGAAGATATTATTTTTTTATTTTGATTTTTCTATGTATTTTTTGTTTTAATTGATAAAAAAATTAATAAACTCTCCTTCATTCAGATTTAATTTTTATTTGAACTTGCTGTAGATATAATGGACTTTCATACAATAATCTTAGTAATACTACATAGCATGTAATTCATATATGTGGAAATTGTTGCAAATTTTTACTATATTAAATATATTTTTTTATTTTAGTTTTTTTGTTTACATTTAGCTATTTAGATATTTAAAGCTTATCCTACCAAAAAAGTTTTGTATCATAATTATTTTAATGGTAATTGAATTTTTTCTTTATATCAGTGGTGAAAATGTTGAAGAAGCATTTTTAGAAACAGCTAAAAAAATATATCAGAATATTCAGGATGGAAGGTAAGGTGAATTTATTAAATTAATGTACTCATATTACACAAATATTCTCTTAGACCTTTTTGTGCCATATTTATGTATATATTAGAAATTAATCAAGATAATATCATTGAATTAATTCAATGCAATTTTCTGTTTTTTTGTAAGTTAAAGAAATGAATTTGCTGTTCACATTACAATTTTTTGTAAATAGATGATTTGAGTAATGTGGGTTTTTATCTTTAAATGTAGATGTAATAAGATTTCTTTAAAAAAAAACATACTTTTATATATATGTGTGTCTATATTACATTTATTATGTTCATTATATAGTCTTTCAAAAATCAGTTTCTTTACTATGTATTTATAGTTGTAAATTATTAAAAATATTTTGGAAAACATATTTAGTCAAGAATTTTAGTAATCAAATGTTCTAACAAAAGACTTAAGTTAATGTATTTGCTGTTTCACATTCAAATAAAGTTTTATATTTTAAAATGCTTAGCATTATTAGGTATTTTAAGTAATCAAGATATTAAGATTATTATGTACTAAGATATAAAATATTTTTATTTATGTTGCTTGTTCTTATTAGATATCAAAACTTTACTGTTATAAACAATGAAACAGAGCTATTGTACTTGTTTAAATTATCACATTTTTGTGTGTTTACTGTACAAATTGAAGTCTGAAGAAGTATTTTTAATATTTTATTTCATTTCTGTTATTTTCAATTTACTTGTTTATAATATTAAAAACAAAATTTAATTTTATGTTCTTTTAATTAAATCTTTGTATTTTAATCCTTTAATTATATTAGGAATTTTTGGCAATAAAGTTTGAAATTATAGATCATAATTCTTGTTATCCAATCTTATTGTTTAAAAAAGATTATATATAATTTTTAAATAAAGAATTTGCACTAAAAATACTCTGAAATTTAACTTAATATTGTCTTTGTTAAATAGTGATATCAACATTAGTGAAAAATGCAAACATTTTTCTCTACATTTGGTATCATAAGTTAATTTTCTCAATGCTATTTGATTAATCTACTTGAGTCCATATAATATGAAGAAATCAAGTAACTTTTTTCTGAAAAAGGGAAGGTGATAATCACACATGTTCCATTGTAGCAGCAGGATTTTATTGATATCACTGTATTCTATTAAATAGTTTAGATAACCTCACTTGTGTATTATTAATTTTTTATGGACACTTCAGCTGATGGTTTTTTTACTCTAGTCTCAAATTTCACCAATTATATCCCATATAAATTATTTTGTGTTATTGAACTTGATTGTAATACTCAGTATAAACTACTGAATCATCAAAATTCTAAATTATCAAAAGATTAACTCAATTTATTAATCGGGACTCTCCTTCAAAATATTAAGTATCTAATGCTGAACTTTTGATTACAGTTTTATTTGAATGCCTTAAATTTTAAGCAGTTTTTTCGTTTTCTTTAATGAAAAATTATCAGTCAATCTGTATATTTTAAAACAATGATCCAATTTAAAATACTCATATTATGAAAATTGTTGAACATAAATATTTCAAGTTAATTTTACATTGCTGGGATAAGTTTACCGAGCAAATTAATAATGCTTCATGTATCCATTTTTTGATTCAGGGTATATATTTATGTGGCTATAAAATTTGTCCCAATTTTGTACAATTTCTTGTTACTGTTCTATAAGTCATATCATATTGTGTTAGTTTCATTGTGCTACTGACACGTAAAGTTAGTCATTAAGTACCCATAAAGTGTTACAAAATGAGCAAATATGAATTCATGAAACTTCTATCGCTTATAACTAGCCTCAGCAGTTTGCAGCAATTTAATCTGATTTTATAGTTTAAAAAAAAATGAAATTGATGTAAAACTTGTCAAGTAGATGATTCAAGCATGTATAGTTCTTAGCATGGTGGTTAGATTTTTTCTTTCTTTTCAGCTAAATGTAAAAATACTCAATCTACTCTACATTTCAAATCAAATTGACTTTTAATACTTTGTAAAACTCTTCAGGACAGGAAATTAACAGAGTTTTTTGAAAGAAATCAGTTTGAGCAATTGTAGACATACATTTCATGAAGTATAAAACACAAAATGACTTTTTTTGTGTGATTGTCTTTTTTAGAAATACTTTAGTTGAGAGTGATGAAAAATTGTTAGTGATACCAATGGCATGAGACTTAAGGCTTTTACCTTTCTACTACTATATTCTTTGAGTAAAATGAATTTGTATCATGGGAGCACGTTTTTGTATGAATAGCCTTATTTTTCAAGATTGTAATCAATAGATTTTAAAAAATATTTTAAAAATCCAAGTTCTTTTAGAAATTTAAATCTACTTGCATTGTGGATCAGTATAAAATCTATTTTTTATACATTTTGTTTATAGATGTATAAATAACTACATAAAGTAAAATACTAAAAGCAAATTGAACCTATAAGTTGATAAACTAACTTAAATTTTTAAATATTTATATCAACAAATTTTCCAAAATATAATTGAAAAAGAAAGTAAATGAATCCAAGTGTGTTTATACTGCTATTCAAATAAAAAAAACTTGTTTGGTGAAGAGACAATCATGATATTTTAAATTATGCAATATTAGTAACAGCATAGAATACTATTGAAAATTTCAGCAGACCAACTGTTTTCTTTCTTTATTTTTTTTTTTTTTTTTTTTTTTTTTTTTTTCTTTTTAAATTGGATGAAGATAATCTGGTATGAAGTAACTTTTACATGTATGGAAAAAGCTAAGCAATATGTTTTTAAAAAATTCTTAAATTACTTATTCCCATATCTTTTGCATGAAAAATCATGGTGTTCATTATACTTATTGAAAATATGGTCTCATTTTGTATTCATACCACCACAAATGTTTAATCTTTTATTTTATGATAGCTTGGATTTAAATGCCGCTGAATCTGGCGTACAGCATAAACCTACAGCTCCAAGAAGTGCTCTCAGCAATGACCAGACACCTAGTAAAGATGGGTGTGCATGTTAATTGTTTTTATTTAGTGAGAGTGAAAAGGTATATAGTTATTGAATTATTTAAAATATATTTAGAGTAACTAAAAAAGATTCTGGTTTTTAAGAAAAAATTTCTTATTTATATCTACTTTGTTCTATTTTTTTGTCATATAGTATAAAAATGTTCCTTTTTATTTTAATTTTAATGAAATTAGATTATAAAATTGCATTAATATTTTGTTACTAATATAATGATTAATTTACTGCACAAATTTGAAATACTTGTATAGGAATTTTGCATCATTTAATCAGTACAAAATTCCTATACAAAGCTCCGTTATATCAGATGGGATAAATAAATTTTTAGTATCTTAAAAATACTCAAATTTTATCTTATTTATTTTATATTCATTATGTTTTTACTTTTCCTATTTTTATAAAAGGAATTAAATATATGATTTAGAAGATGTAGTATTTTGTTAAAATCGTCCTTTAATTTTTTTTAATTGTCATTTTTTTATCAGTTCAGAACATATCAATTGTAAATTTAAATCTTGCAGCTATGCTTTTGTCTGCAGTTAGTCTAAAGTTATATTAGATTTAATCTAGTCTAAAGTTAAACATTTTGTATGTTAACTAAATGATTTTTTATATTTTAACTGATTTGATGTAGTGAGTTCTGATTAGACTATTTTTTTTAAATTTTTTTCTGGCTTTGTTAAATATGTTATTCATTATAAATGTATGGCATGTGATCCATGATTCCTGGATCTCAGTGAGTATTCAAATGAATTAAAACTAGCTTTTATTAACCTTAAACAAAACAGTTTTATGGGATAAATATTAATAAGCATTATTTCATTGCTATGAATGTTAGAAAGAAATCAACTTTCTAAATTTTTCATTAAATTATGACAAATTTCCAATTATGTGTATTATCAATTCCATTCTAGTTGTCAGACGACGAGTGAGTAGCTTAGGTGGGGAAGGAAGAAGTTCTTATAAATTCACTAATACTTAAAGATTTATTTACAAATAGGATTATTAACAGACATCTTTTATCTAGCTTCCTTCACACAATCTCTACTCAATTACTTGTACATCTCTTGTAACATGACATATTAAGCACTGCCATCTATTGGCCACTCATTAATTTTTAAGACAATAAAGGAATAAATTTTCCACAACTACATCATCTACACGAATATTTACTACATCTTTTCCAAGAGTCTTAGTTACTGGGTTATTTTGATTTCTAAAACCAAATAAATTGCTGCTATCTGAGGTCATATTCAGATTCATTTTTATTGTGATACTTTCTTTTACGAGACAACAGCTGCTTCCTATATCAATTAATGCAACCACTTTATTTCCATAAATATAAGCATCTTTTAAGTAGTTCATAGGTGCCAATGACACACTTGAATCCAAATTGTTTTGACTGACAGATAAGTTTTTTTGCTTGGTCTTTTGATCGATTTCAAACTTACATTCTCTGAGAATGACCTTGCTTTTTACATTTCTTACAGTAAGTAAAAGTCTTTGGCTCTGGGTATTCATAACCTTTATCATTATAATTAAATTTCCCTTTTTCATTTCGAATATCCGAATTGACTAACTTTTTTGATTAATACCTTTATTTTTATTAAACGGAAATTATTTCTTTTCTATTTATTATTACGAGAATTATAATTTGATGAGTTTCTTAATTTAAAACTGTTAATTGATTGAACATTATCATAATTATCCATTTATCTGCTAACTGGTCTGGAGAATTAATTTTAGGCTATTCGTCCACAAAATGATCCCAAGGTGTTGAATTTACTTGTTTCCTTCATTGTTCAGTAATAATTAAAATTTTTAAACTATTAAAATCTGAATTCTCTAGTTCCATTATCCATTCCTCAAAATAGTTCTGTAATTCGAATGAATAATCCTTCCATGTAATTTCTAGATTTTTAACATTTAAAAATTTTAATCTAAACTTATCAGCACTTAATTTATATTGCTTAAGCAATGATGATTAATCATATTTATAATCGTTTGCATTATCTTCGTTTTCACCCGCTATTAGCTGTGTAATTTTATACGGGAACTACCCTAATAATTGTGACACCCAATACTATTCACATAACCCAATATATCGTGCGTGCCGTTCAAATGAAACTAAATAAAAATTTATATCCACATCTTTGATTTTATATTTGTGCATCAACTTTTGAAAATCGATGTGTACGCTCTTGCTTTCATTGTTGCTATTTAAATCTGAAATATTTATTTCATTGTTGCTATTTAAATCTGAAATATTTACATTTTGAACTATATTTTCGATACATAAACATTCAAGTTCGTGCTCAATTTCAGCCAACGTTTTGGCGGCTTTTTCTGATGCATTTCGATTTTCAGTAATCCTACTTGTTAAACTCTTCATCATACATCTCTGGTTCTGTTTAACATATTTGAAATAAATTATTTTAGCACCTTCAGGTACCAAGAGACCTAATTCTGTTAAATCTACTTTTTTAGGCTTCTCCCAAAAAGCCATACTTTACAAATATTACTTAATTACTTTATACATAAAAATACTTTATGAATAACGAAATTATTGCTTTCACTTCACCCAAAACGAAAATAACTTTCTTTAAAAACAAAACTACTTTTTGCAAACGAAATTAAGAAAAAACTTTATATTTATGCACATAATTCTTAAATCTTATTCATTGCTTTAGAATATGCTACTTAATACGCTAATACACATTTCAAAATGAAACAATTTGCCTATCTGAATTCTGAAAGCGTCGTTGAGTTATATCATTTTTCTGATTTAATATTACTTTCATTCTATTCATCAGATGACGAGTGAGTAGCTTAATTGGAGAAGGAAAAAGTTCTTATAAATTTACTAATATTTAAAGATTTATTTACAAATATGATTATTTACAGACATCTTTTAGCTAGCTCCTTTACACAATCTCTCTCTACTCAATTACTTTTACATCTCTCTTAACATGACATTAAGCACTGCCATCTAGTGGCCACTCATTAATTTTTAAGTAATATTACAGCTTGATGTTAACACATGGATTGACAATTTAAATATTCATGCTGTTTAATTTTTCTAAAAAATATTTTGAAAAGTAAATTTCACTACAGAACAATTCAGTAAATGTAATTCATTTATGTTTTAATTAGTTTTGTTATAGAAGAATTTATAGCTAATAAACATGTTTTCAAATCTTAAAGCTGTTAAGGTATTTCCTGAAGTCTTGAAAAGACTTTGCTCTAGAAAAATTTTGTCGCTCAGAAATACTAATAAGAAAGTTTTTTCGTCATTATAAGAATAATTTTAACTTTGAAGTAAATCATTTCACACTTTTTTATTAAAATTACAACTCTCAATCCTTTTGATTAACACAATCTATTCATTCTCGGCCATCTCGAAGACAACTTCTACATCACCGTCTTACTCTACTTCATCATTACTAAACAATTTTAAGTAATTTTTGTTTCTGAAAAGTTTGTCTTACAGGATACAATTTTTTAAAATTTGTTTAATATTGTCTGTTCAGATTCTTGCTGCTGTATAATTCTTATAATGAATTCAATGAAAAATAAATTTTCAATACAAATGGCAATTTCAGATGTTTTGAGTCTGAACACTGCAAAAAATTCTTAGCATGTGTAAAAACTAAATCAAAATATTTCAAGTCAAATATGCTATTTTCTTAATTTATGAGCCTAGCAAATTTTGTGTTTCTTGTAATATTCATTATAACATAAATAAATTTTCATTTATATTTATGACCATTATCAATTTTGTAAGTTGCTCATTTTATATTTTTCTTTTGGTTTGAATGTAATTACAAATTTTACATTTAATCATTGATTATTTTTATTGCTTACACCCTATTACTGTAATTTTACTATGTTATAAAAAATGTGAATGAATATATTTCCTTTTGTAGGTGTCAAGCGTTCATCAGGACTGTTTGATTTGATAATTGTAAGCCCTGCAGAGCTGCAACTTTGTAGCATCGGTGGTCAATATTATCGATTGTTATTACCATCAATGCAGCTATATATAGTTTTTTCACGTTGAAAAGGGGGAATTTAAACATCTCATTTGGCACGATAGATTTTGTATATCTGATCCAGTGGAAAAATTTTCTCTATTCGCAACTGTATATTATGAATTAGAACCTGCACCTTTTTCACCCTGATTTAAAAGCTTTCCTACTCTCCATGTATTTATTATGTTAGTGAAATCAAAAATACCAGAATTGTATTTATGCTCAATTAAAACAAAATTTGCAATATCTAGCAACTTTTATATAATATGTACTTTTTTTTTTTTTTTTTTTTTTTTTTTAATCCTTCATATTTCAGTAATTTTTGAATTTTTGTAGATACAATTAATAAATTATATTTTTAAAAATTTATGATGTAGTTCAAAACATATTGTGTACATATTTATTCTCTTACATTGTTAATGCTTTAGCTGTGAAATATTTTAAAAAAATTTTATGCTCTTTGTATTTACTGAGTAAAATGAAATTGAGTGTGCCTTTCAAAATTTGCTTGTTATTACAAAATTGGTCTTGAAATTAAGTTTCTTTGGAATATTGATATTATTTGTTAAATAAGTATTAATGCTGTGTTGTTGCTATTACAAAGCTTTATATTCCACTGGTTATGAGTTAAAATAGCGTATCATTTCTGTATTTTATATTTTGTGAAATTGCAGAGTCAGATTTTACCTGTGTAGTATTTTAAAATTGGGACCATTACCAATAATAAAAGAAAAAGTGTAATTCATTACTCAAGTTTCTTTATTGGAATTAAAAAAATTTTGAAGCTTTTAATCTTGTTTTATAGCTCTTACACCTATTCATTTTTGTTTTGAATTTTTAACTTCTAAACACCAACCTTTATTACATAATGTGAATTAAAGAGTTAAATTAATGTGCATGGCATTTAGGTATATCTTCATTTAGTGATTGGTAATGTTCTGGCTCTGCGTATGATGTATTATATATTTGTTGAAATTTTAAATATTTTCTTATCTGTATGATTTAGCATGTATAAAGACTGCTTGTGTGTGTTATTTTTGTATAAAATAGTTGCAGTTGTTGAACATAAATTATTAAATGTATATGTTGAAAGTAATTTGATCCCAATTTATATATATTTTTGACATTAATATTGTGTTTTTAACTAGAAAACTATTGAAGTTTATTTTTCATTTTATTTGTTTATGAATAAATAGAACCATGGAGTTTCTTTTTATATAAAACTTTTGAATTTAATCATTAGAATTTTTGAAATGTTATGAGATTTAATATTAAAGATAATATTCTTTTTACATTCTCTTTAATTATATTTTTGAAGTATTGTCATATTTCCTGAAAAAATATTTGTGATGTGTAATTTTTCCAAAAGATTTGGTTATTTCTATCATTGATGTAAAATTAAATCATAAATTCTTAGTTTAATTAATTTGGATGTTTATTTCCCCATATTCCATTGCTTAAATTCTCTTCCAAATTTTGCCACCCCATATAATGAAATCCATTTATGTTACTAATACATGTAAACAAAATGAAATTATCTCTACTATGTGATATATATGTGAATTTGTAAATCTGCATTTTTTTCCTTGTCATAATAATTGGTACATATGTTTTCATAGAAGGCTATTTTTGTCTACAATTATGTATATATATATATATGTATGCATGCCATATTTTATGTTATTCATATGCATAATATGATTTTCTCTATAAGTGTTTGTGACTTGATGAAAGTGGATTTCATTACAAGTGGAGGTGAATGCTAATTACTCATTAGTGGGAAGAGTTTTGAATGTTTAAAAATACATATAGACTGAAATAAATATTACTTATTTATAATTTATATTATTGTGATATGGAATGGTATTTTTTTAAATGTTAAATATTAACACAGAAACTCTAGAAAGTATAGGTTTGTGTATAACTTGCAGGATTGTCAATTAATTCAGAATAAGCTTATGTATATTTTGCCGATAATGAGCCATCTGGGCCTTCCAATACAAGTACATGGTTTTTAAAGAAAACATTCCTCTTATAGAAATTCTTATATATTCTGTCCTTGTTATTTATTTTTAAAATCTCCAAAGCTATTTATAGCCTAAGTATTTTTTTTTCTTACTTTTCATGAGGCAATTATTTTTTTGATCAAGTGTTTCTTTAGCAATCTCTTCATTACTGTAAACAATGCTCAATTTTCAATTCATTGACATCTTTATCAAGGTGTAATATGCTGTTTTCAAATCAACTTCTATATGTTACTTTCTAATTACCCAATAGAAATTTTTCTTACTCTGATAATAAGTCCCTATTTCTTTTAAAAAATATATGAAAATGTCAACTTAATGAGCATGTTTCTGTAAAACTTTCTCAATATTGTAAATGATGTCTTATGTTTCTGATGTGTAAAAAAAATTAAATGTGTTAGTCTAATAATAAGAATTTTTTTAAATGATAATATAATTTCTTTTTAAAAATGATTTTATTTTTCGCTTAATGTATTTATGGAAATTATAACAATTGATTGTGTAGCAATATATAAAAATATTAAAAAAAACAAACTTAGATTTAAAAAAAGTTCAATGTATCAAGATAAGTTTTTAAAATACAAGGCAATGAAAATACAATAAAACTTAATTGCTATTTAGTTTGAGCTTTGTAAAAAGTCTGTGAATGTTCCTTAATTTTGAGATTCAGTTTAAAATTTTATTTGAAATCAATATGCTTATAAAATATAATTTTTATATAATTGCATGTATCCATCTTAAAGGAGTTGAAAATTATTTAGATACTTTCTGTTTTTTTTTAAAAAAAAGAAACACAATTGTTTTATGAAGAAATTAAAACTTTGATAATGAAAATTTGAATTGTTAAAACTAAATAGTTAATAATAAAATTTGGAATAACAATTTTTTAATTCCTAAAATGCAAGGCATCTATAGTAGTTTTTTTATAATTTAATTAAAATTATTTTTTAATTATAAAGTTATATATGTTAGAATTGTTCACACACATTTAAAGATTATAAACTGCTATTGTCTTGTCTTTTTAACTAGAATTAAATTTCATAAATCTTCGTAAAAATTTTTTTCCCTATCTTTATTACCTGTGCTTATGTTTTAATGTTGATTAGCTTATTTAAACATTTTTCATTTCATTTTTAATGTGTTATTGCAAATACAAAGAGAGGTGCCACTTCTCCAATTGATTGCTTGTTCCAGAAAAATATTGAAGATGAGATTTCTTTACAAAAAAATTTCCTTTCACTTAATATGTAAAAGTAATTTAAAGGGACCTTTTCATACTAGTTTTAACTGGGTTTCAGAATTAGGTTTCTCATCGCACAATCTGGGTATTAACATGATTAGACTAGTTGTGACACATCACTAAAAGAGTTTTGGGTGCATTATTGAATCTGCTAAGCACATAATTATTGCTAAAGGATGTGTCATGTTCACTAAAGGTGGATGGAGTCATGTTGCAATATCTCTGGGGGCTTACAAGATAAGTATTGAGGGTCTACTGCTTCCTTTAACTAGTAGCTTTTATGGAACTGGTAGAGCCAAACTTTGGGCTAATGAACTCTGTCAGTGCATACAAAAAAATACGATTTTCACTTTGAACAAATATTTCTTAATTATAAAAGAGTTAAATTATTTTTCACAAACTAATTAATCTTCCCTTTTCCATCCAGAAAGTAAAATTTTCATATGTATACACTTGGTGTACATCATTATCAAATCCTTCTTCCATGTGAAAAAAAATCTCTTACTTTAAACTATCGATAAAGTAATTTATGAAATGTTTTACATAAAGAAGCAAATGTGGAAAGCCTACTTGCAATAGGTCCTACAGATTAAACTTACCTGAAAATTTAATAGTTGTTTGAATGTGGCGCGATAATGTAGTAATTATCCCAATAATTTCATTAAAAACAAACTTTTGAATTACTATACAAATTAGGAGAACTATATTTATTCACTTTTGATTTTTCCATCTACAAGACATTTTCTTTACAATTATTTTAGCATCTACACATGATTTAGTAAACATTAAATAGCATATTACTTTACAAATCTAGAACATTTTCATTCATTTTAGCGTGCATACTTTTTTAGTTTCTCTTTTACAGCATATCTGCCTTATAATCAATATATTCTCATCATCATTTTATTTGAAGTTTTATCAATATTTAATAATAATTTTTTAAATATTTTTTAGTTCGTTTGAATTCACTCATGCTTTCAGGCGCATGAGAGAGGTAAATATATGTAGCACAAGTTTTTTCTCAATGGCAAACCTAATTTAATATTAGCGAATCTTTGCGCAAACTCATTTTTTAGAATTAAAATAAAAATTTAATTTGTTCACCGGAGTTTAGTCGGCGTCAGTTTTCCTCCGATTTCTTCGTTTACTTCTGACCTAAGAGGTTTTCGCAAAGCTGTTGTAATTTAAGTAAAATTGTCCTCTTGCATAACAAGGCACACAAGATTAGCTTTGCAGTTTCGGATGAGATGTCTAGAAGCATTTACCTTACAATCCCGACCTTTCGCCCTGCGACTTTCATGTGTTCGGCAAGCACAAAGAACAGGTGAAAGTCAACTTTCTAACGATGACCAGGTTCATATACCAAGGAGCGATTAGTGCTTTATTCCGATAAATGAGTGCAGGGACTTGGAGATTATTTATAGAAATAGTGTGTTATATATGTGCCATATTTGTATATAGCACATTTCTCGGTAAAGTGTTATTTGTCTTGCATACGAGTGCAACTTTTTCGACGTTATTAGTATACTGATAGTATGCAGAATATCCTGCAGATGTTGAAGTCAATTTGATTATTGATGCACTAAAAGCACAGTTTATTCCATATATATAAATTATTTTATAATATGACTCAATATATATTTTAAGATGTTGCAGTTAATGTATGCTATATCGTTGTTGCAAACTTTCTCCGTACATCACTCAAAAAAAAAAAAACTGCGAACTATCAAAATCTGTTGCGTTGAATCTGAACTTTAAGAATTCTCTAACATTTATTTTGGATTTATTTTACATTTTTTATAGTGTTTGCATTGTTTTCAATACGGTTAATGTCAACAATTAAAAGCTTAATGCTTTTAATTGTTGCTGACCCTAGCCGTACTGAAAACTATACAAATGATATAAAAGTTGTTTGTCTTTTAATATGAGAAAACAAAATTTTTTATTGATTTTTATTTTGTAATTTTTTTAACTGCGGTGAATCTGAGCTACATTTGAAGTAGTTTCATATTATTCCAGCATCCCTTTAACATAAACTAAAAATCACATCACAGTTAATGTGCACAAATACCGTATCAACGCTTAAGTCTCTTTATTGAACAAATTAAAACATCTGTTTCTCAGAATAAATAACTAAACTATAATAATCCATTAAGAGAAAATAAAAAATGCGTTTTTAAAACAAATCTTGATGGAATAGGGATGAGGCATTAAGCCTAATGAAATCAAAATTAGTTATTAAGTTTAGATTTTTTTTTTACTTTGAAAAGTTTATATTTGAAGCTCATTTATGTGAAGGAAAGATATATTTTTTAAATTAGAATTGAGTTAATTTTCAATAATTTATTTTTAAAAATATTTTTCCTTTTATAAAAATTATTTTAGTTGTAAAAATATTTCTGTGATCTGAGATTAGAATATTTATTGCTACTTAATCGTCGCCAAAAGCTACAAAGGCGGAAAATGCCTAATGACGTTTAAGTACATTTAATAGCCATTGGTCAAAAATAAAAAACGCCTTTCTACTAGAATATTGACAGTAGTTTCTTATTTCCTTGTTTATCACAAGGTTGTATTCCTTATTCATAACAAATGACGTATATTATAGATTCAATTTTACTCTGTTCGATTTCCCATGAACAAAAACAACAAAATATAAGCATCATGAGAGTATGCAAAGTTTCAAATGAAATTTCAGTAATTAATCTACTTTGAAATATTTTCAAATTATTTTCTCGTTGAAGAAAAAAAAGAGCATTACTTTTGTATAAAAGGGTTGTTACTCATCAAAATTGAGTAACCGTCATGAAACAATGTACAGAACAGGTTGAAGTTATGGTTTTTTTTAATAAAATATGTAATAGTTATAGAATTTCGATTTGTATAATTATTTTAATGCATTGTAGATATATCAAAATTGTTTTATTTGTCTCACAAAAAAGCTTAACATTAAAACACAATCTTTTTGATTTCATATGGTGTACTTTCGCTTAAGGATAAAAAGTAAGAATTCTCATCTTTGGATTAAGACATGAATCCTGGCCGTTGTTGGTATCTAGTGATAATTGATACTGACACTCTAAGGGATGTCCATTATAACCAAAGATATTTCTTATAACCATAAAATGGCTATTAGTTCCTTGTACAATAGTTTGCTCGTGCTTTATTAGCAAAGATTATTTTAGTTTCCAACCACGTCCAATGTATGTGGAGTCTTCATACTAACTGTCATCTATTAAAAGATTTTATTCTATAAAAGTCATAAAATTAATTCATTATGAAGAAATTTAGGAAAATAAAAATGTTCTATTCATCAGCTGATATTCTGGCAAAATAAAAATTCATTATCTTCTAGCACAATTTCGCAACAAGCATTTTCGTTTTCAACAGCTTGTGTGGGTTCTATTAACATAGGTGTTAGCTCTTTTAGCATGATTGTTAGCAATGATTCGGAATCAAATTAAAACCGTAACTCCGCTTGAATTACCTCTCGGGTGAAAAAAGTGCTATGAATTACGAATTAAACAAATTAGAAATGGCTTTTAGAAATATAATTTATTTATGTAACTTTTCTAACTTTTACTCTTGAACATCAGTTAGTGTTAATACTGATAGAATGATAAATCCACGTAAGTGATTGTCTTAGTTTTATTGTTCTATTAAATCATTGGTTTGGTGTCGAGTCCATTTGAAGTCTACTCAAATCATACCATGCACCGAAATCGCCCTTGGCAATGTGTACAATTTTATCACTATAGAGATTTCCCTGAAAGAGAAATTCATATTAAATGATTTTGAACTGCTTTTAATATCATGCATTAAATCTGATCTCTTTATAGATTTATCTACAATCGCCACCTAAAAATATCTTTTTACTAAAATGTGCTTCATTTTTTTAGGTTTTAACAGCATTTAGTGGTTTTATTAAATTGGTAACTTTGGGTTATACGAAAATATTAACAAAATTGAATATAAAATTTTAGATATACTTTAATCAAATTTAAGATAAAAGTTTCAAACTGATGTGTTGTTTAAATAATAGCTGTTATGTGCTATTAGATCATAACGAACCAAGTATTCATACTTTTTCACACATAATCAATTACAAGCTTTGTCAATCGAGAAGCTAAAAAATTCGGTTCAAGAGTTCGCAAATTCGATGTCCATCTCAGAAGTGGAAGTTTGTAGTGGTTCAGAATCAACTTAGTCTATATGCCTTTATCCAATTAACCAATACGTAGAGAAAAGTGCTGTAGAGCGTCAAACCCTTCTGCTCTAGAATGAGATTATAGTGAATGGAAATGAAATTTATAAATGATTCTCGATATATTACTATCCTTCAAGTATTCTGATTAGATATTATCTCACAGATCTCTGAAAATATAATGATAAAACTATGATGAAAATGCTCTATGTAAGGAGATTGAAAGTACTAACTATTTTGTAAAGACATTCGGACCCCAACATTCATATGCATAAATAAAAATTTATACAGGATATGAATTGAAAAAGTACTTGGAGTTATTGATATTTAATGTAATTTAAGCGGAATATATTGCAAAATGCGCGATAATAAATTAAAACACTATAAATTATAAACATTAAAGCAATATTAGAAGTTTTGATCACGTGGATGGATTGAAAATAGAACAAGTAATATAAGCAACATATTTAAAACCACTTCCTAATTAATTCAATAAAGAAAAAAAAATTTTTTTATGCCACTAGAACTAAAATTAATGAATTAATATATGAAAAAAACTATTAACATCAAGTTTTAAAAAATATATTTGAACTTAAGTGGATAAATAAAATGTATTTTAATTAACAGTTGAAAATATGAAAAACATTATATACGTATGTGTGTGTGTACTGAGAGGTAGAAATTGAAAAAGTACGGGCAAACGTGAATTTATCTCCTTAATTAAACCACTTAATTATTAACAGAAAATATAATAAACCTAAATGAATTTAATGAAAGTACAAAAAGAATAGACATTAGATATTTTTTGCATACTACATATGAAAATAAATATAAACTCAACGATTAAAATTACATTTGATTGAAATTCAAATTGAATGTGAAGATAATAGAAGTTTTGTGATCACGTCTCGTCTTACACTTAAAAGAACAGAAGTTCCTATATTACAAAACACACTTTAATTACTAATCTTGTCATGAAGATAAACATTGTTGTAGTTATTTATGACACTTCGACAAGCCAAGCTCGTTAGCCGACGGTTAGGTGCAATTAGGTCAGAAGGAAGAGTCTTTTGTTTAACCAGATCACTACGAAGGTATAGTACGTTTTGCTCTTAGATACCTCCGACAGATGTCACCGCCAGAGGATTCACTCTATCAGTTTTGACTTTAATCTATAGCGGGAGGAAATTTTCTCCTGACTATTACACCCATGGTAACTGCTCAACGACCAACCACAGGACTTTCTATTCTACAAGTTTAACGAGCTCGTATCGTATGTACTCGGTGGGTCTTTGGTGGCATTGGGAATCATGCCCAGCTCTTATGGAAAGAAGGCCGATGTCCTAACCACTAGGCTACCATGATCAAAATAAAGGGCTCCGATGGCCTGATTGGTTGGGAATCGTTCTCATTATTGAAAGGTAGTGAATTCGAATCCCGGCCGACCGAATATCTGTTGTCTTCGCTAATAGTAGTTAGTGCACGTTAAAATTGAACATGGTCGCAATGTCCTCAAGTGAAATGATACCTCTGGGGGTGAAGGAGGCCAAGTATTGGGGGTCTTCTGCTTTGCCCCTGCTTGAAAATTACGAAGACTCCAACCTGTTGCTTCTGTCTAACTGGTAGATCCCAATTCAGGGCTAGGTACAGGGAAGCATGCTGGTGCAACAACAACAATGGCCGAGATAAACATTAGATTAATGCAATAAAAACACGTAAAAAGCAAAATTTATATAAATTCGGTAATTTTTATGTGCGGCATACAAAAATCCAAAAGTTCTATTTTAATGAAGTTTCAAGTTATATCATACAAAAGTTCTCATAACAATATAATTTAATCTGTTAATAATTTCGTAAGACTTCGCGAAACGGTATATTTATCAGGAAATGAAATTTTGCGAATCGATTAAATAAAAACAAATCAAATGAAATATGAAATAATTGGGTTTGTGGTAGCCTAGTGGTTAGGGTATTGGTCTTCCATCCGGAAGGGTGGGATTTGATTCCCAAGGCCGTCTAAGACCCACCGAGTATATGCCGATATACGTGTTCGATAAACCTGTGGAATCGAAAGTCCTGTGGTCGGTCATTGATCAGTTACCATGGGTGCAATGGTCTGGAGAAATTTTCCTCCCCCTTTAGATCAATGTCAAAATGTAGAGAGTGGATCTTCTGGTGGTGCCCTCTATACTGTAGAGAATTTAAAAAGAGTGGAGCATATATGTGGAGAATTTAAAAAGAGCAAAGACGTACTTTCATCTTCATGGTGCTCTGATTAAAAAATCGATTTACTTAAATTTGCATAGTCAAGGCATAGCGAGCTTGGTTTATCCAAATGTCATAAGTAACAACAACATGAAATAATTGAAAATTCTGTTTAATTACGACATTATTAAATATTGGAGTCATGAGCATTCTTCATCCGCGTTCCGTGCTATTGCTAACTAGTAACATATTGGGAAGAAAAAAACGCATTCGTTGGAAAATGCGTTTTTACACGCATCTTTCTTAAAGAGATAGAAGCTCCGTGAGCAGAACAATAACTGTAATTTAAAAGAGTTGTAAATTTTTTTTTTTTTGGGGGGGGGGGGGTCACAGCTGTAAAAAGTTTTAAATCAAAATTTGCACCAGAATCTGTTGTGTCACGTTTAACAGCGAGTAGTCAAGTTCTATCAAAAGCTGCTAAAAGCATTAACACAGATTTTCATATTATGATTTCTTATCATATTGCTTAGGGAAGAATTAATAATATTTTGATACATTTGATACTGTAAAAAATAATAAATGTATAATTGTTATAGATTCGCTACTTTTAAACTTTTTACTAAGAAAGGTAGCAGTTGGTTTTATACGTATATAGAATTTTACGTTTTCCAAAAATATTATAATCACATACATATTTGTACCTAAGCATGGATAATTATTTTTAAAATTTAGTGTGGATGTGTTCGTTTTTTTTTATTTTTACTTTCAAAAGGAATATTTTTTTCTGATTTCTAAAATTCTTATGAGATAATATCAAATACCCTTATTTATTATACTATCTAACTATTCATTATGACGGTTAAATTTTCATTAAATATATTATTTTTAAATATTAATAACGATATTAAATATTAATATCGATATTAAATTTTTTTAAAAATGCATATGGTATTTTTTAAAATATATTAATATTTGAAATTGAGCCATATTTTCTTTTGGTGTAATTATTTGATATAATTTATTTTTAATTATTTGACATAATTTATTTTTTTAATGTAACGTGTGTCATGATTTGACATAATTTATTACTTTTTTTATTGAAGAAACACAAATCTGGTATGACATAGAGGGAATTTTTATTGTGTGGAATTTTTTAAATATAGTACTACAAGTTTTTTTTTATTATCCATATTAATGAAAAAGTAAGGAATATTATTTTGGAAGGTTGACTACATTTTTACTTTTAATAAACTGAATTCATTGTAATACAAATAAATTTCTCGTCAATTAAAAAATATTTGGGCAAAACATTAACATAAAGTATAATAAAAAAATATTGTACATAAACGACATCATTTCATTTAAAATATTCTAAATAATTATTGTCTGTTTTCAATTTAAGAAATAAATATTGAAGACAAATAGGTTTTAATATTTCTTTGGCACCCCAAAATGTTCACTCATGAAATAAAATGATAGATACAATCAAATTTTCATCATCTTTAATGACTAACAAAGTGGCTGCCTTTATAATTATTGATTACTGCATGAGGAGCATGATGGACTTGTGATGCATAAGACACGGCATGCGGGGCGACTACTCGAGCTCCGTGACTTATTTCGGTAGAATAAGCATGTCCTTTAACTGCAACTGGTGCTGCATGATGTACTTCTGAAGAATAAGCGTAACCTTTAGCTGCTGGAGCTGCTACTGCAACTGCTGGAGCGGCGTGATGCACTTCAGAAGAATAAGCATACCCCTTAGCTACTGGAGCTGCTACTGCAACTGCTGGAGCGGCATGATGTACTTCAGAAGAATAAGCGTAACCTTTAGCTGCTGGAGCTGCTACTGCAACAGCTGGGGCGGCGTGATGCACTTCAGAAGAATAAGCATAGCCCTTAGCTACTGGAGCTGCTACTGCGACTGCTGGAGCGGCGTGATGCACTTCAGAAGAATAAGCATAGCCCTTAGCTGATGGAGCTGCTACTGCAACTGCTGGAGCGGCGTGATGCACTTCAGAAGAATAAGCATAGCCCTTAGCTGATGGAGCTGCTACTGCAACTGCTGGAGCGGCATGATGCACTTCAGAAGAATAAGCGTAGCCCTTAGCTGATGGAGCTGCTACTGCAACTGCTGGAGCGGCATGATGCACTTCAGAAGAGTAGGAATAAGCTTTTGCTGGCGCTGCAACAGCTACTGCTGCAGGTGCAGTGGCAATTGCGGCTACTGGAGCTCCATGGTGAACTTCGGAAGAATAAGAATAACCTTTTACTGCTGGAGCTTGAACAGCAATAGCTGCTGGTGCAACTGCAACTGCTGGTGCGGCGTGATGGACGGAAGATGAGTAAGCATAGCCTTTTGGTGAAGGAGCGAAAGCACCATGATGAACTTCAGAAGAATATGAATATGATTTTGCTGGTGATGCAACGGCTACTGCTGCTGGAGCTGGAGCAAAAGCAGCAACTGGAGCGCCATGATGAACTTCTGAAGAATAGGAATAACCCTTAACTGTTGGAGTTTCAACGGATGCAACAGCTGGAGCTGCAAATGCTGTGGAATAGGCATATCCTTTCACTGCAGGGGCATCATGTTGAACTTGGGAGGAATAGGAACCAGTAGGAGCATTTTGGGAAATCTCAGAACCATAAGAATAGCTTTTGTCACTTGCTGAATCATCTGCTTGCGCCTTTTCTTGCTCATCTGCAATTTCTTGTTGTATTTGTTGATCTTCAGCATAGGAAACTGCAGATGCTGGTTCATTTTCTTTTTTAGACGGTGCCTCTTGAGCAGTTTGAGTTTCATCCTTGGCTTCAGCAGCATATGTGCTTATTTCAGAATCTCCGGTTTGGGATCCCTCAGATCCTTCGGAATATCCAGTCGCTGCTGGTTGAGAGTGTGCGATATCGGAAGAGTAAGATACTGTTTGATGAGCTGTTGCAATGGGGATGGGAGCTGCTGCAAATGCTGGACCATGATGAACATTAGCGGCATATGCGTAGCCTTTCACTGGAGCTGCAGCATGTCGTACCTCAGAGGAGTAAGCCACTGCTGCTGCAGGTGCACCGTAGTGTACATCAGCTGAGTAAGCGTATCCTTTAATTGGTGAAGCAGCTACAACTGGACCAGCATGATGGATCTCTGTCGCATATGCATGACCCTTAAGAGGAGTTCCTGCATGATATGAATTCACTAAAACACCATGAGAATTTCCAAGTGCATTGGCTGCGTAAACAACAGCCAAAAGAAGAGCAACTGTCTGCAAATAAAAGTTAAAATCAAAATTTTGAAATGGTATACATTACTTAAATAACGTGTGATTTTAAGTGTACTTTTTATATTCAAAATCCACAATAACTTCTAGAAATATGTAACCATAAATTCCTATCTTGAACTAAGTTCAAAGGGAAATGGTAAAAAATTATTTACGAAAAAAAAATACTTAATATATTAATAAAAGTACTTAAAAATATGAGAATAAAAATAATGAAATATATTTCTTCTCTATAGTATTTAAATAAAAAATTTAAATACTGAACTAAGTCGATTTTCTTATGATCTTACATGCATATCATGAAATTATTTTCTTTATTTCACCACTAGAAATCTTTTGTTAGCTTAAAATCAATTTTTTTTTTCGTACAAAAAACTGATAAAAAATGCCATGCATTTATTATCATGCAAAATAATATAATGAAAAAAATAATTATCAGAATTTTACTGTATGAGTTGTAATTTTTATATGAATACATAATAGATAAACACCATTAAAACTATAAAAATTTGCACAAAAGCATAGGATTAGCAGTTTTATACCAAAATATGTTGACAATTTAATTTATTTAAGTTATGCAGCAAAAGTTTCATCAAAGGTGGATTTTATTTCACTTTTCAAAACACAATTTTCAGAAATTTACTTAAAATATTAAAGAATTAAAATTTAAAGAAATGGAGTAAAATTTACAAATATTTCTATCAATTTCGTTTTGTTGTATAACAAATATATGTATTTTTTTCTTGACTAAATTCTTCAAATTAAAGTATTTAAATGTAACAGTATGTGTTGGTATTGATAACAAAAGTATTTTAAATAATAAATGTTTCTCTTTAAAAATTATGAAACAAAAATTATATTTCGTTACACTTAATTTACTCTATAAATTTAGTATTCTAAAATTTGGAATTAAAAAAAATAATAATGATTAGTTAAATTTTATCAATGACCATTTGTTCCGATTAATTTTGGAACTTATTGATTTCATTCTTTAATATGTAAAATATGCAAATTATAATAAATTTTAAATAATAAAAGTAGTATGATTTTTTCTTTTAAATTATACAAAATTAATTTTAAATTAATAAAAATATTTTTATTTCATAAGCATAGTGAACTGTAAAATGTACATAGGTAGTGATTAAATTATGTATAGGTTTAATACATGCATATTTAGTGTATCGAACTCAAAGAGCTATCTGTAGCATCCTGGAAAGGAAATCTTAATAAAGTGAGTGGCATGTAATGGATTTATAAAGTTTTTTTATAACTTACTGTTTATCTTAGTTTTATTTTTGGTTTTGTTTTATTTAAAAAAGAAATGATTTTTTAATCAAATATATTGAGAATTAAAAAATAGCCTCCAGTTTATAGTCTTGTGATTATCATTTCCTTTCTTAATATTTAATAAAGGTTATTCAATGATTAAAAAAATTGTTTAATTTAAATGAAAAAAATAAGAGTATAACTCTAACTATAAAATCTTTGTATAGGCACATTTTTCAAAATTATATTTAAATAATAAATATGATTTCAATAAAATTTTTGTAAAGCCACAATTTAAGCACCTTTTTAAACAAATAAATTTGTCCACCCAAAAGACAGAAAAATTTAATATTCAATTTTTGCTAATTACTTTTTTTAAAAAAGAGTTTTCACGCTAAATATATTCATTTTATAAATTCTTTAACATAATCAGTGATTTCGCAACATAGCTCAGAAAAATCATGGAATCATATTATATTATTCTCACAAGAAAAATTTAAGAATATTACATGAATATTCCAATTCAAAGAATAACTAAACTTTAAGCTAAACTTTCATAAATTTATGATAAGCTGTCCGCTATCATTATTTACATTGGTAAAAATATAAATATAAACCAAAACTAGAATTTTTATTTAAAAGTTGTCTTTTTAAAAGAATTATCGAAAATATCATTTAATTAATTTAAATCTCTTTAAAATTGTTAAAAATATTTAAAAAGAAGATTGGATAATCCTTTAAAAGGATATTTTTTCTCTTAGAAAAAATGAACAAGAAATGTTTAAATTCAGAAACTTCAACTTTTAACCAAGAAAATCAACGCACAGAAACTATTTAAAAATGAAACTTCTTCAAAATCATATCTTTTTTTCCTTATTTATTATATTACTAAGTATTGTGTACAGGGTACTAAATAATATTCCGATCATATTTCATTACTAAATTTAGATTTTTATTAGATACTTATGAGCAATAATTGTTTTAAAAGTTTAAAATTAAATACCATTAAAAGACAAAGCCTTAATAAATAAATCCAATAAATTTAATATTAGAAATTAGAATCTATGTTTTAATGCTATTAAAGAATTGAAATGGCTATGAAGGTACTTACAAACTGAATCATGCTTGCTTGCTGAATGCCTGTGCAAAGCCAATTGCATGCAGACATTTTTTTGCGAGCCTTTAAATACTCCATGAAAAAAGCTGGTACGAATGACTACGGCTCGAAAATTATTGTATTGGTGAAGTTTATAAATTGGGTCAAGTACAAATCGCATTTTTTCCCCCATCAAAACCTCATCCTCAACAGCTTCATCAGGACCATCCCTGGCACTCACCCTGCCCTGAGGCTGAACTGAAGAACCGCGCCCACCATCTCTCTTTTTGTTCGTCTGCGGATGAAGTCGCCTTGTGATTTTTGCCTTCTGTCTTAACCCTGGATTGTTATTGCTATACAAGTTTTTTTTTCTTTATTCTATCTTTACTATGTATTAATTTGTTCGGAAAAGAAAGGGAAAGATAAAAATCAGAAGTTAGCAACCATGATCAGAATTATAAAAAAAATTCTTATTCCAACTAATTGTGAATCACTGGGGTATTTTCCTCCCACAAACTTGCAAAAAGAGACTTCTTAAAATGGAAAGGAAATATTTAGAATCATAAATTTTGATTACGTCACCAACAGTGAGAAAGATGAATCAGTTAATTCATTAATATTCCACGACCTTTCCATTCTGAATCAAACGATGCAACTTTATTTTTGATCAAATGTATAAATTTAGGAATATTATATAGGATTTTAGATTTTATAGATTGTTTATTCATTAGAATTTGTATTCAATAAAATAATACTTACTTGCTTATGTGACATTATATCAAATTTAATGAAAAGAATTAATAATTTTTTTTTATTCAATACTTAAAGTTCTTCAAATCTTTCGATACAGTATGAAAAAAATAGTATTTTTGAAAAATCGAATGTTTCAAATAGCTTTTAGTTTAATAGAAATCTTTTTAAATTAAAAAAAAATGTGGTTTAATTTTAAAAATAATGGTTTTAGTTGCATATTTTAAAGTAAATTAAATTTTAGAGCTTATTATCCATTTTTAAGTTGAATGTTTTTTTTTATTGATTTCACTTAAAACAATTACAGGTCCCTCTTGATATCTGGATCGTATACCTCGAATTTCTGTTTAATTCAATGATTTTCGAAAGTCACCGATTGGTGTTATATATTGAAGTGTAAAATGTTTAATTAAATGTCCAATTCGAAGTTCGCCCAGTTTATTTCGATTTATCGTAGTAATTTTGGGACATAACTATTTGATTATAATGTATTTTGCTTTAAAATTTCCACGAAAATTATTCTTTCGAGAACTGTCTTATACGATGATTACTTTTAGAGAAAATCTCAATTGGAAATGTATTAGTAGAGATTAGATTTTTATCTATACTCTTTAATTTCTAGATCAAATAAATGCTCTGAGAAGTGTATTTAACATTTTGTATAAAATGAATGACAGATAAAAGATTTATGATTAAGCTTTACGCAGAATAATTAAGAGCTCCATTTTTTTAAAGGTCATATTACATATATCAACAAAAAAAAATAACGATTTGTTATTGAAAAGGGCTGATTGGATGTAAAGTATGTCATTTTCAGTACACAACAGTAGAAATATTACTTACAGTACTTAATTTGAGGGAAACAACAGAATGATTAGCAAGTGAGGTAACAGCCTCAAAATGGCTCTTTTCTTTCACTGAAATTGACAGAGACCAGTTAGTCATAAAAGGGTTCCTTAATTTCAACATACAATCGCAGAGAATGACAGTTACTTGATACTTCGTACCATACAAGGTAGTCATGAAGATCTCATTGCGTTCAAAATTGCTTAGAGGCATATCAAATATAAATCCTTTTGTAGAAAAACTTTCCTTTCTTTTTCTTGCATTTTTACAAATAATATAGAAATATAAGCAGTTAATAAATGCTTTTCTGGGCTGAAAAAGCAACTAAGATCTAAACTTATCAGCAGTAAAACAAAACTGAGAATTTACAATACACTCATACTATCAGTGCTGCTATATGCAATCGAAACGTGGACATTAAACCCTGGAAACCTTTGAAAGTAAGGTATTAAGATCTACCTATAGGCCTGTACAGGGGAACAGGATTGCTGGCGAATAAGATATAATTTTGAATTGTATAGTCTGTATAACTAGCCCCAGAATACCCAGACTATCAGACTAAGATAACTTGGGCATGTGTGGAGAATCTAGGAAAACAACCCCACTAAAATATTAACGTTTAAGAACTCCGAAGGATCCCGTACCCCAGGAAGACCACCAACAAGATGGCTCGTTGACACTGAAAATAACCTCAAGGTACTGAATATTAGGAACTGGCAAAATGTCGCTCTGTACAAACTGAGCAGGAAAAGACATGCTGTAGAGACAGCTAAGACTTAAAATAGATTGTTACGCTATTAAAAAAGAAGATATAAATGCTTACAAAATTCACATTTTTGTAATGTTTTCTATCAATCCTTTAATATTCATTTTAAAAATTATTTAATTTCTCAGTACTAATTAAAATAGGGTAATAAATTGTATTATGTTTATATATATATATATATATGCATACAAGTGTGTTTGTGATTTGTTCACAAAATTCTTAATAATCAATAAATTATCTCAATAACAGCAAGTACTTTAATAACTTGCAGCAAAATTTAATTTTTGTTATTAAATTTTGATGATTTTTTTTATCCTTAACTAAAAGGTATAAGCATAAGTACTCCAGAATACAGCCTAATGATTTTATTGCTTTCTGTACTACAAAAATCGAATAAGTCGAAGATTTGCCTCCTCTTAATTTAAGTAATAATATTTTTAAGATGTCAGTTAAATTAAATTATGATTTTAATTAAATTAAATATTATAAAGTGTGCTATAAATTATTATAAACGGATTTATATTTCTGATTTTTATCATAAAGGATTTAATTTTATTTAAAGGCAGGGAATCTCATATGCTCAAGTGGCAGCTGGTCATTCAGATCCCGCAACTAGTGGAGCAACGGTTATAGCGGAACCATTAGAACAAAACGTTTCAAATAAAAGCGAAATCGATGAACTTTTTCACCCTACTTAAGGAAATTAGAGAAGCATTCTCTGGAATCAACATTTCAGAAGCCATTCGTCGCATCCGAAACTGCAATAGCAAAGAGGATAAAATGTTCCTCATTATGGAAATGTTTGAAGGAACCCAAAAATAAAAATCTAATGAGTGTTTGCACAACGGCATGAAAATACCAAATGCTAGGAAACTAACATAAGCCTCCTCACCTGATATGCATGATTATAAATTATTAACTAGAATATTGTGTATTGAACTAAACTAACTAACAAGAAATAAATGAAATAAAAAATAGATAAATAAATAAAAATATATAAAAAAATAAATAAATAAATAAAGAGTTGGAAACTAACCCTGTACATAAATATTTTTCTTTGTATTAAAGACAAATATAATAATTGTAATGATTTTTGAAATTTTTCTATGACTAACAAACTAACACTCATTTTTTTACTTTCTCATTTTTAAACGTTTCTGTACAAACATGTACATGCTCATGCTGTGCTGTACTGTAATCACAACATTTCCACTTTCCTTAATTCTAAATTTTAGTATATCAATTATTTAACTGATTAAATAATTAAGGATAATTCTAATAATTAATAATTTTAATGAACAATTATTTAAATTTAAATGTAAATATGTAAAAATACTTGCAATTTTTTCGTATATCATAAGCCCCTCCCCCTAATGCACCAAAATACTTTAAGCCAATCAGAATCAGCTATAGTTCCAGCATACTCCTGATAGTAAAGATGGTAGAGGATGGATGATCCAGGGACCTCTACAACCTGCCAACCGGCAACCACTTCACATTTCAAAGTAAAAACACTTTTTATTTCTAATGTCAGATTATGAACAATTGCAGAAAAAAAAAGACTTAAGATCAAAGAACAGAGAATACAATAAACAAAAACAGCTGCAGCAGAGTCTATTAATCTAACATGTCTCTTGCCTCCCAGTAACTCTCGGAGGAGTCCATCGCCTTTCCAGAGCTGCACAGATCGGGAAAGGATCAATTTTAAATCTATTGAGATGATTTTAAAGGCAGTCATGTCCAATGACAAGACGGAATTCAGCGACTGCTCTTTGCATTGGCCATTACAGAAATTCGAGATAACATTCTTCGTAACATGAATTTGTACAATGGCCTAAGTAGTAATTAAAAACGTGCAAGCTTGGTCAATTTTCAAAATTAGGTATATGATGAGAAAAAATTATGAAGTAATATTGAAGATCACTTGCTTTCTATGTTTACTGAATTCTTAAAGCCTGTATTTCCTTATGATTTATGAAGACTTCTTATTTATGTCTTTATTGGATGCGAATTTACAGATTATCAAATGCTGGATTTTTCTAGAAATAGGCTTTTGAGCAAATATTTTGAAATTTTATCCCATTTATCTCTATGATAGTTACTTCAATTCGTATTCAGAGTCATACGACCGGTTATTTTTCCTTACTTGACGAGCGAAATAATCTCATAAGTGAAATCGGATCTGAACCAACTTAAGACCTCACTTCTCTCATTCTGAGACTAATTTCAATAAAGTTAGACAATTGGCATGATATTGTTCAACTTTCCAATTTTATCCTTTCAAAAGTCGACCAAATAGTATAAGATGATGGTAAAGCAGTTTTGCTGATAAGCTTTGATTTGGCTCTAACTGTAGAGCCAATTTTCTTAGGGACACATTTCTCATCATATGCAAAAACTCTAGATTTTTAATAGAGCAAGTAACCATCTGTCTTGAGAAGAAATCTCGAGGTTCCACTGGTAAATCACGGTACATTACATTTCTTAAGTAGCATCCTCCATCATGATTTCCTTTGCATATTCTTTTGGTTCTCTTCTTTAGGATTGAACAGTCTTTGTTTTCTTTTTGATTTCCAAAGAGCACCATAAGAATTTGATCTTAAAGTGGAAAAGACTGTACTATAAGTGGGATAGTTTTGTTTATCTGCAGTGTCAGTTTACGAATAAATGAGCTCAATTTCAATGTAAGCTTGGAAATCTTGGTCTGTAATTACGAACTGACGACTTATCCTTTTTCCCAGATATTTTATATTAGCTCTAAAATGTCTTTTAATACTAAAAACATTATGAATGGTTATTTAAGAAACCCTTAATGATTGTATTTATAATTTTTTTCTGATCTATAATTCGTCAGATAATTTTTTTCACTAGTGGCATTTTGAATTTCTTTATAAAAAACCTACAAATTATTTCCTTTATAACTTAGCATTTTTCGTGATGTTAAATTGCAGCCTAAATATGATTTTTTTTAAAAAAATAAAATTATTTTGAAAATTCAAGGAATTTTGAATAAAATTATAAGTAATTTTAATTTATGTAACACCAAGATTTCAAAAAGTCATTAGTATATGCGAAGTGAAATCAATATTTTTTCCATTTAATAATTCATTTATAACATAATTTTATTTCAATTGCTTCCGTGTCTTTTAAAATCATTCACTTAAGAAAAGTCTATAGTTAAAATAAGATACTTTTTTTAATGTTCTTATAATTTTAAACACGCGATATATTTCATAAATTTAAAATGGCATTGTTATAGAGAAAGCCATGACTATCAGAAAATATAGAATCATATTTTGTCTTGCTAACAACTCAGATTTAATAAAGACTTTTACATTCTCTCAAATTGTTTTGATTTTAACATAATAAACACACACACCCTAAAAAGCTGCAATAATATGGGATTAAAATTTTTTTTAATCAATCCAACATTCGTGTTCAACGAGTGCTTAAGCATTTATATTTAAATTAGTTATCTATTTTTGACGGAAAAACTTTTATAATGGAGGTTTTAAATGTTCTAATACGATTATACCTACAATTACTATTTTTTTTTTTTAACTTTTTCAAAAACAATATTTCATCTCTAAAATGTGTTTTTCATAAAAAGTAATATTGACCGAAAATATCTACATCCTAAATATTTTTTAATAGAAAATTAAATTATTCTTTCAATGAAATACATAAGTAAAAATAATTTTACTCGTAAATTCTATTTATATATTTTCATAAATTTCAGTGAAATACTCTTAAAATAAAAGAAATTTAAATGCTCAAAACAACTCTTATTATTTTTTTACCTGTTTTTTCAATTTTTGATTTATCTAAGAAATTTTATATGAAGAAAATATTGTGTGGTAATTAGAAAAATTCAAAGTATTCAAGAAAATTTAAAAAACCAGGTTCTGATGTGAGAAATTTTAATACTTGTATTTCTCTCTTATCAATTATTTCCTCTGAAATATTATCCATTCGGTTTTTTCCATCTTAATTGCTATCATATACTTTTGACAAAAGAGGACTAATCCTGCAATTAAATCCAATTGTTGCAGTTCCAGTCATAATGCTGATCAAAAATTTCTAATAAGCAATCAGTGTTTCTTCTATCTTCAATTATCGTTCTTGCAGTTAAAATAGTTTCGAAATTTTTCTGTACCTCCTGTGTAACTGAAAACATCAAATAAGCAGAATTTGAGATTCTTATGCACATTATTGTAGCATGAAATCTGATATTTGTTGACTGCCACCTGTCGATGTTGCTGATTATTTCAGTGCATTTGTCATATTAGTAGGACGAAGGTAGAAGCAATTTGGAATTATTCAGTGTATTTCCGAAACTTTAGCGAATAAAGTATGTTTGTCTATTCAATATGAAGGCTTATTCCAAATACGTGAACCTAATGGAACAGTTATCTTCTAGTCGACAATCGCGAGCTGCTAATTGTTCTTGAGGGGAGTTTCGGTAGATATCGTTGAGGCTTCTATTATCTTAACTTGATTTTCTTTACTGAGCTGTTTCTCATGATTGGTTTTGTATACGTGTGAGATTTTTCATGCGCCTATCAGATACTTACTGACTTCAATAGTTTTGATTTATAAGTGATACTATCTTAGGCCTATTCTTAGGATAACATGTTCAAATAAAAATTAATCGTTTTAATTCTGAACTTTTTTTACCTGGGTAAAGGACAATTGCGTGTTTCTTTGCTATGCCAATTTATAAACTGGGCAGAAAGGGAAAGTCGAAAGTCCCTTTAAAACCATTTATCCATGGATTGAAAAGCATTTCTCGTTTAGTTCTACTGTAAGAAGGATATATATTTTATAAGTATAAGGCTGTTAATATCTAAATTTAATTCTCAACAGTCAGTTTTTTTAAAACCAATAAAGAGACAAAAAAAAAAGCAGTAAGCGAGACATCATTTCGAATTTTAAATATTATTATACAAATTAACAATATGAAATAGTGAAATGATCTAAATAGCATTTTTAGAAGTAGCAAGCGTTTTATTTGATAGGTGTAAAAATAAAATAGAAGTTATCTGCCTCTAAATCTGTGCAATTTTTGCCACCAATATAATAATAAAGGCTCAATGCAATTTGACAAATTGACTAATATATTTAATGCAGTTCATTTTACCAAAAACAATAGTTGAAATATACTAAATAATAAAGAGTTCTGAATACTGATACTGAATAAAGAGTACTGATACTAAATAACAAAAGTTGAAATATTTTATGTTTAGCTTGCTATTTTTTAATATCCTATTCCTTAATTTTTAATCATAATTTATCATAGCTCATAGTAAAACATTTCCTATTAAAATATTTAATAATGTTTCATTTAAATATGAAAGGATTTTATAATTCTGGTAAAATCTTTTGCAAAGTATCAAACAATAAAATTTTCATAAAAAATAGAATAATGTTCCATGCGGTTATTTTGCAATTTTTTTCAGAATTCATCCATACAGAACTAAATTTTTTAAAATTGAATATCCTCTATTGAAATTTTTTAATAATAGCCATTCTTATGCTCAAAAATCAAAATTATTTTAGAGATGTTAATGTAGTTTAGAAAGTGAATATGCATACACCGATTTATATACATGTGTGTGTGTGCAATGCATTGAAACAAATCATTTTCACGAATCAAATATAATTTAAATTTTTGCCACTTGTGGTTGCAAACAATTGTTAGAGAGTTGAAAACTGAGTATTTGAGAACATACATTGAAAATTATATGATATTACGCAATTCAAATTTTTAAATGAAATTTTAGATGTATTTCAAAGAAAACACCATTTGGCAAATTGAATAAAACAATAAAGAGAATTTTTTTCAGAATATGTAAATGTCAAGGTTGATAAAATTCCTTTCTGTCAAATGTTTTCTTTTTGTTTTTTTTTCTTCAAACTTTTATAGTGAGAGATATACTATTCATATTTGTAAGATATTATCTTTCAATGAGAAAACAGAGGATTGGCTTAACATGCTTATTATTATTTTTATAGCCATATGCGTTTATTCAATTCACTTACTAAGCTGAACAGACTGTTCGAGTTGATATCACTTAGCTATTGTTTTTTTTCCTGTTTATAATTTGCTCACACTATGAAAATAAGATTTAATAAATCTTCTGATTATGAATTATTAAGAACAATATTTAACTCCAGTACTGAGCTGTGGTTTGCATCAGGAAAAATTAATTTAAATGCTTTTATTTGCATTTATCCATTCATAAAAAAGAATTCTATAGGCTTTGATATATATTGGATTTCTTTTGGAAAATTCAACGTGATTCTAATAGAAGTTTAAAAGTTATCAGTATAAATAAAACCTTTATTCATTTGGTCCACTAAAATATTGTCCGGCATGGCATTAAGAATGGCTAAACAGAATAAAATAAAATTTATATCCAGCACTTTTTCCAGTTAATTAAAGAAAATGTGTTCGATTTCAAAACTTTGATTTAAGCGTTTGAAATTAGATTACGTGGTCGTAGGGTACAAAATAATATCGTGGTTTGAAGAGTACAATCTATTATAATACCCTTCACATTCCAGATATATTTAAATCTTGAATTCTCCAATAATTTTTGGCGAGAATTTGAAGCTTTATTGAAAAAGAATCTTTAGCATTTAACAAACGTATTTATTTGTGTGAATGTTATATAATTCAACAGTACTTAATTCGTACTGAATTTTTTTTTAAATTAATCTTTTCTTAGTTGGATGAAAAGGTGAATTAAATATCAAATTGCTTGTAAAAACTTAAATTTGAGTATTAATTACTTATATTGGAAAATAACATTCTTTTCAAGTTTAATTCCTTACTACACATCATAGCAAAATGTCTTCAGATAGTAATATAGGAGATAGCGAAATAGTATAGTAACATAGGAGATAGTAATATAGAATAATAACATAGAATATAATAACATGTAGCATTTTTAAACAAGTAGTAAAGAGTATATTAAACAATTTATTTTAACATGTGAAGAAAAAATTTATTACCTTAACCTTTAAAATGCAGAAAATATAGATACATATAATTTTCAATTTTACTTGTTAATGAAACAATGACTTTTTACATAATCTTATCACATGTTAAAACAATATGCGTGGAAAGAAGTTTCAAAAACATTTCACTGTTTGTAAGTTTTTGGAACAATAATTTTATGAATTTTTTTAAATATATATTAAATCAAATGAAGAAAATATTTAATAATTAAGTATATTCATGTTTTTAAAAAATAAAAATATAAGATAAGAAAAAAAATTAAATTTTAAATTTCGAATAATGCTTTTTCAGCTCTAATAAAATAT
Source organism: Latrodectus elegans (assembly GCA_030067965.1). Lineage (NCBI taxonomy): Eukaryota > Metazoa > Arthropoda > Arachnida > Araneae > Theridiidae > Latrodectus > Latrodectus elegans. Next base: position 41,714,504 of record CM057810.1, read on the forward strand.
ATTCACTACAGCTAAGATTTTGACAAATATCAGCCAATCTTGAATTATGCTGATTGATATCTTGGAAAAAGGAAATCAGTACTCTCTATAACCACGAAAATGATTCTGTACCCATCAATCATTTACCTCTCGTGAACGATAACTATAATTAATTTAAATCATTTTACTATCGTTGATTTGAATTACTTACAGAGTTGCTTATGCTCCGAATCAGTCTAAATGATCTATCAAAACTCTTCACTTTGAGAACAACAATTATGTGTCCCCTTTTAAAACTGCCAGCTGTGCACAGGAATAGAAGGTAACTATTGACGATATCGGATCTCCCTTTATTTCTATTTACCCACAATATGATTTTGTAAGAAAAAAATTGTTATAGTTTTTTTGATTTTTGATGAAATACAGTTTTTACCCATTTCAACATTTATGTATGTTTTTGATTGTGTACCACAAATGTAAAGAAGTGGAAAAGAATCCTGATTTTAATATTTCATAACTTCTTAACAAATGAAAATTTTCAAGCATTCAGAACTTAATTTTTTTAAATTTTATCTATATGTAAGATTTGCTATACGTAAAACAAGTAGAGAGAGAGAGAGAGAGAGAGAGATAGCAAAACAACAAATATTTATAGTCTTACTGTAGATAACATTATTCTTGCTGTTGTTGATCTTTCAATCATTTTAATTAACTACATCTTATTCGATATTGATTATAGAATAAAATCGATGAGGAATTTACTTGGCAACATATGAAAATGAGAAAGAAGTGAAAATGAAATTTTTCAGTGTGAAGGTTAGGGAATAACGTTTTTCTTAGATCTAAGATCAATCAACAGAAATAAATAATTGTTTTTATGATTTATTCAGAAATGCTTCCTGACTCATAAGCAGCTGCTGATAAATGTTGATAAACAGCATTATTAAATAGAAATTTAAAAACAATATTTTTATCTTTGTTTTATTATTTATATTATTCATAAATTGAATGGACTTTAATTTCAGGAAGTTTTTTCGTTGAAAAATAACAGTAAACAGTAATAATTTAACATTAGCTATAAATGCAGTCCTTACACAATTATGATTTTGTAAATATTAAAAAAAATTATATTAATTAAGAATTGTTCCATAAGAATTCACTAAAACGAAAATTTTATTTACACTTTATTGATTCTACAAATTTTTGCAAGATAATTTTTTTGACTTCTAAACGAAATCCAATTGAGTCTTCGGCTTAACAGTTAATAAGTTTGATACCCACTTCAAGTTTGTGCGCACAAAAACGACTGTAAATATTAATCTTGTCATCTATTTCTGTTTAATATACATAAATATGATCATGCAAATCCATGAATTCTTCAATCTTAGAAATTATTTGAAATTTATAAAAGTGGGATTTTTTCCTGAATTGAATCTTTTCAGAAAACCAATCATACGTTTGAACTCAACATTTTAGGAAACATTTTCATTAGCAGCTAACGAAAATACTCTTTTAAAATTTCATTTCCTTAATGCTTTTTAATAATGTCTAAAAATACCCGTGCATGAGTAAAATTTTATTCATAAGTAGATCCTGTACCAAAAGTATATAGAAATGAAATTGATGCTATCACTTCTCAATTTATTATTCGCTATTTGTCTTTTCAATGATTTAGTAGATTAGATATGTTATCAGATAGTTGAATTCACCTCTAATTAAAATGTAAAATCAAATAACTCTAAAGAAAAAGTTATTAAAAAATTTTTTCCTACATTAAAATCGAATTAAAGTGAAAAATGTCTTTTAAAAAATGCTAATTACTCTCTTACATTTTTTGATTCATTGTTGTAATAATTAAAAGTGAGATAAACCACGAGTTATATTACGTCTATCAATTAAATTAGCAATGAAATTTTATTTCCATGTTACAAATGCTCTAATATTGTGAGTACTTTTATTTTGTTACTCTAATTCAAAACAAATAATACTGGAGAGGCGTGCATGCAATATGTTTCCATTTTGTTTGCTATAACTTGATCAGTAAAAATTCAACTTCAGCACATTATAATTAAAGTTGAATTATAAAATATGACCTTTTTAGTCGAATATTTTGGGTCTCGCTCTTATATCTGTATGGGTTGAGCTTTGATGGTCCAAGTTCTTCAGAGTTGAAACTCTTGCGTTTGATGCCCACAGGAGTTGTCATTTCCTGCATGCTCGTTTGTTATAGTAGATATTTAGGAGTTTTACAAGTTTTCTCCCTTTCGATACAAGTATATCTGTACCGTCAAATTGTTCTCGATATCAATGTTGAGTAACGAATGATTGGTGATGTGCTTCTGCTTCTGTGATGGACACATGAGTGCTTGGAAGTTTTCCAAGTTTCTTTCTTTGCGACATTTGAATGCAGATAACAACCTGTTGAAAAGCTTTGAAACTGCTTTAGGCTGTCCACTATTCTACTTTTTACAATATTTATTTTTTTCAGATTTTATATTTTCAGTTACCATGAAAATCATAATGGAAAATATTTATAAAAATATATACTATTGAATCCTATGCACTGATTTTTAGTACTTCAATGGCTTAAGATATTTAAGAGATAAAATTATAATTTGAAATAATTTCTCATTGAAATTAAAATTTTATGTTAAAATTAAAATTGTACATCATATTTTTACTTAAAAATAAATACAATTTTAATTCTTTTACGTTCATCATTTTTATTACCTGAATAAATCCAGCCACTTTGATTGAATATTTTACTGTAACACGTGTATTTATATTTAAAATTAGAAAGTATTTATACAAAGAAGTATTGTGTATTTTATTTTATTAGGTTGTACAAATGCTTTGCAATCCTTCTAAGATTTGTACCATTGGTGATATCTCTCTCTCTCTCAAATTCATCATTAATTTTTATCAATTTCAAATCATCGCATTGAAAATTCAAGATTTTAGATTCAATTAACTAAAGGAATATAGTGGAAATTCTATATAAAAATTCTATATGCACACACACACATCTGACATTTAAAATTTTCGTTTGGGAAACTATTTTATTGTAAATGAGTTGATTTTTTATTATTTAGATTAAAATAACTTTTTAATGTCATAAAAGAATTTTTTTTCAGAGTAAATAATTTCGCAACAAATGCTTTGTTTTCAATACAGTCGTAAATGTGAGTTGTGAGAAAATGAAATATAAGTTCAAAGTATATTTATAAAAATCTCTTTCTCTCTCGTATTTTTTTTTTTTTTTTTTAATGATAATTTTCCAATGTATCATTTGGAAAGTACAAATCAAAAGGATGATTGTTTTCCTTTTTTTGACATTTATTTATCTTTTTATCAGGTCCCTGAGGGGTCACGGTGAAAAAAGATCGTTCTGGAGGCAATCCAACCGCATTGTAAAAAGAAATTATGTCAAGGTTATGGCAACCATGGTGCAATCACGGGGTAAAAATTAAATGGGCTTCAGGCACCCTTTTAATGATCTCAACCAAACATTAAATTTTTTGAACGCGGTAGAAACATAAATAGACGCAACCAAAATTAAGTAATTAACAACAATTTTATTTTTCATTTCTCATTTTACATCTTTGTAATATAAGCAACAGAAATCAATCAGTTTTATAGAATGATTCTTTGAATCATATTTAATACAAGAAAAATATATTCAAAATTAATCTGATATATATATATATATTTAGAAATCAAAAAATAATTTCTTTAACATCCGTCACTTATTATGAAATTATTAAAATTATTGTACGAATTCTATAGATTACTTTTTTTTATTAGGAATGAGATAATGGGTGTAATATTTTCTTTTATTTAGTTTCTCCATTTAAGCACTAATTTTTATGATAGCATTTTATTGCAAATGAAACATTGGGCCGATATTTTCTTTTATTCAGAATATTCATTTAAGAAGAATTCTAGCAATTACTTTTTGTTACAAGATTATGAGAAATGACTTTTTCTCTGATTCGAATTTCTGATTAGTTCACAAAAAAGTTATTTTTTCAAAATTTTAGTTCGTAAAGGGGGATTTAAAATTATTATTGTGTCTATGGGACCATGTCAAAGACTAACTATGATTTCGTAAAATTAACTGTGTTCGTAAATCAAAGATTCTTCAAAAATGATAATCTACTGTGTGTGTATATATATCATTGAAAGCTCAATACCAAGGAGAAACTCAGGACGATAGAGAGATGATGAACAATAAGTGATCTTTATTTCGATATGACATTATATTACAGAGGGAGAATTGCAGTAGGTTTCAGAAAGTAAGAAATACCTGTGACAAGGGAAGGATTTCTAGTCCTAGCAAATTATTTTAGTGCATTCGAAAAGTGAGTAACCGGGCATTATCCTGATGATAAAGGGCATTGAGCAGCATGTGAAAGTAGATGAGTATCACCAGCAATAGAACGTCATTCACGTAATGTTGTGCCATTTAGTGTTCCGCATACGAACTAGATGTGACTTGAAATAGTAAGCAATTGTACATCGAACTTTGATCTCGCGTTGCTCATGTTGGCACAACAATTGTTGCTGGATCGGACTTGGAACCACGTCCATGCAGCTACTATCATTGGAGAAACATAAGCGAGATTTATTTGAAGACACTAACTTGTGCCAATCCAGCGTCTATATCACTCAAGATGTGCTCGGAAGTGATTCAGTCATGAGCTGAGACTGTGTGGCTACAGTTGATTTAAAATTCCCAATTTCTATTTCTAAGACTGCTGAATATCGAGTGTGTGTTCGGCAGAATGATAATAATTTTTTTGGAAATCTGCATCTGAAAGATAAAAAAAGACGTGTTAAAATGCTATGGCAAACAGATCAAATACTGTCTTTTAAAAGTTCTTATTTTGCTCAGTATTTTTGTTTGTTGCCTTTTTTTTACTAGTAGTATTTTAATGTAATAAAAACTAAGTATTTTTTGTCATAAAGCTCATAAACATCATATTTTATATTATTTTATTCTGATCTGTTATTTTATAATGCAAATAGTATACCTGCAATGAAATATTTCATTTATGAATTCAGCGTGTCCACTTTATTTTTCGCTTACTTTTTTTTTATCGAAAATAATAATTTTTTAATTCAAATATATCAAGAAGAACTAAAATAAGACTGAATTTATAAATTATTATAAGTTATTATCAATAATATAAAAATCGCCTTTAATGCTAATGCGTTTAACTTTAATTAAGTTTGTACATTGGATTGATTATGCTATTTTTTCCATCAAATTTTATCAATCAAGCATTAAAAGCAATCAAATTATTACCAATCATGCATTAAACATTATACACATCTTTGAAAATTTTGAAATGTGTGTAAATTAAGATAAACTTATAGTTTTATTTCAAAACATCCCAGACAGAAAAGATTAAATTTTTATCGTTTTCATTAATTTTAGTTAATGATTATCTAAAAAAGTTAATTGCCATATTCAAGACTTGTTTCATATATTATTAAACACATAAAAAACGAAATATCAGAACAAAAGAACTATCTATTGCTTTCTTTTAATTCATTTCCTTCAAAGAAAAATGATTTGTCTTTGAAATAATATTTAAGCAATAACATATTTTAGGCAACATACAATATTTAGAATACATTATGAATAATCAAGTTTTATTTCTTTAAATTAAATAAAATTTAATTTTATTTATTATAATAAAAATTTTATATTTAATCAATAATACTAATAATTAAAAATTTTTATTATTTCTTATACTAAAATTCAATTAAACGGTCTAGACGTCAATGCACTGTCTTTTTAAAATTCCAATCATGTGTTAAACCGATTTCCTCTTAATATTTTCATGAGGCTTTACATTAAGGATGACAAAAATTATGCATATTTATGCAAAATAATGCGATATTAATATATACGGGCGAGTTCTAATACATGCAGAATATGAAAGCAAATAGCATGTTGACCACATACGAGAAATAATTAACCCTGATTATAAAATGAGTATTTATTAATCACGGATGACAGCGAATCATAAATTTTTCTGCGAGTAAGGTTGAGTGAAAAACTAAACAACATGATAGTAGGATTATAGCGGCAATTTTCAAAAACTACTCTTAATTCGACATTTAATTAAATAATTAAAATTATACCGACACCTAATTTTTACTAGGCATGCTTATTTTCTAATTTTTTTACATTAACAAACTTCAACAAATTTATAACATCGCTAAATTATATATGACCAAAAAATATCAAAATAACATAAAAATGCTTAGAAAAAAGAAATGATAAAAACGAAATTAACATCCTCAATATTCCCCATTAAGACCTTTCTAGACAATAGGATTCGAACATTTTTGTAGAAAGTACCAATTTAAAATCATTAGTTTTTGTTAACTACTTTAACCATTTAATTTACAGTTTACCTTTATATTGTTCTGAACAAAAAAAGTTTTTATAAGGAAGTCAGCTTCTTTATTTGAAAATCATTATTTACAATTAAGGTACTGTGGGACATCATTATAAATTTTTCAGGCATGCATCTTCAATTATTCTTCACAGGTGCTTCTAGCACAAATATCAGAATGCACTTCAGGTAGAAGAAAGTCAGGTATTCTTCTACCTGATATTCGAAAATATCCTACTTTTATTACAAAACACGCAAATTACATAACAAGAATCCTACACAATGTTCTATGTTGTGTTACAATAATAATAAATATGAATTACATTTGCTTATTATTATATTCATATTATATTAACTCAATGTTTTTGATAGGCTTGTTCATTTTACATTCCATTCCATTGTTTTAGATCTAAATGACAAACATGTTCTGAGGTACCTAGCTACTAAAAATTACGTTATGATATAGGTTTCAAATTTCAAATATTTTTAATATAAACGTATATCACATAAGCTGATATTTTTAACGCAGGAAAGGGAAACAGTGAAAGAAGATAAAAGCAAAATAATAAATTTTTACCACGAGATAATCCAAAAGTGTATTTAATTTATAAAGAGCGTGATTATTAAAAATTATTATTTTAGCTATAAGATTAGTCAAAAATAATTACTTTTTAGCTATAATTCTCCCTAATAAATTTACTTCCATATAAGGGGCAGGTTTTCGAAACGAAATTCCCATACCGATAATGTTAAAGCTTGCTCTGTTTGACCAACATTTAAAAAATAACTATATAAAACCAAATTGTTTGAAATCTTTTTCCTAATTAAATACGTATTTTTACATAATTTAACCAGAGCATTTTTAATTTGATATATTTCTTCTTTAAAAAATAAATAACGTATTTTGAACTTCCATGGTTAAAATTTTCAAACATTTTAAATTATAAAATATTAAGAAATTATTACATAGAAAAATTCTTGGTTAAAACATGTAAAATAACATATTTCTTAAGTATGCAAAGTTTTAACATGTTTAATATAGTACTTTTTCAGAAAATGTTCCTAACTAAATACAAAACTTCATTTTGAGGAATACATGATTTAACATGAAAATTATATATAATTAATACATTCCAGTTCCATAACTGGGATTATCTGAATTATCGGCTAGAACAGTTTCCATTATATATTTTTATGTCTTCTTTTTATCTTAGCCTATACAGACTTCTATTTTATAGTATAGTTACTCTGTTATATGCGAGCTCTATCCGCTGACATCATAGCTCTACAAGTGTTTAAACCTGGCTGGGTGTCTAATAATGATAAAATCTTGCATTTATAGATACTTCTATTGTTAAAGAAAATAACTTCATATACTCAAATTTTCAAAATTTCTTGTTGTACAAAAAATGTTTTCAGAATCCTCGATCACAAGAGTCTATTGACAATTTCATAACTATTTTGAGATCTACCATGAAGACATCAAACAAGCAAGCTCCAAAAGTTTCCATCGAAACACCATTACCATAGTGAATGACTTATCAATTTCCTTGATGACTTGAATTTTATCTTTGCATTTGTAAAATCTTATCTGTACTTCTACATGTAAAACTTTACTGGTATCAACTCTTGTGGCAATAATAACAGTATCATTCAGAAAAGTGAGACCACGTTCCATCGGTACCTATTGGAATATGACATGTTTCAATAGCAGCACTCTTACTTTCTTCTGCAACATTTCTAATAGCAGAATTTAACCCATTACAACCTTCATTGAACTTATGTGATGAAGTAGGAGAGTTCCATAACGCCACAAAATATTTTTACTGCAGCCTTTCTTTTTCTAATGCATTTTATGTTTACAAGTCTGGTGTTGATAATATACACATTAATATCCTTGCTATTATAATGTTTAATGACATATTTTGCGTCTTAAAATGTAGCAAACTTAAAGTTTTTGCAAAAAATATAAAATTCTGTTGCAAGATATAACACATGTTTTGAGAAGCTGAGAGAAATTCTAGATGCATATTTTTATAGTTTTTGCATAATAAGGATTGTTGCATAGGATAAAGTTGATCACAAAGTATTGAAAGATCAATTATTTTATTTATAGAATTAGTTCAATTCAAAAAAATCTACATATTTTAACACAAAAGGGTCCTTTCGAATCCGAAAAAAAATTTGTTGTCAACATTGTCGCTTTCTATTTCTGTCTCATATTTATAAACAACAGATTTCCCCGAACATTTTCCATTTTCTTAAAGACTTGGTTATTAAATCAAGGCTTATTATTATTAAAATATATTTTTTATAATAAATATCAAAACTAAAAATTCAATAAATTTAATAAAAAATACAATTTCTAAGAAAATTGCTTTATAAAAACAACAACCGTAGAGATTAGTTTCAGTTTCCATGTGCGTGGCACAGAGCGAAGGCATTTGTTTACATGATTTAAAAATTAAAATAATTTAACATAGCTTTTTTTCATTCATAAAATGGTGGTAATACGCGTATCACTTTACTCCATTTTTTTTTTTTTTTTTTTTTTTTTTTTATGAATGCTACAATTGAAACAATTCTTTTTTGCAATTCTTGTTCAGTTTTCAAAAAGAATGTACTTCTTTTCATTGACATCTTTGTAAACAATTGGAACACCCTGTTTCGAAAAGCACAAAGAAAACATTTTGCGAGAATTTCTTACAGACACGTGTGGATTGACCAGTTCGGGTAATCCCGCGATCGGGGTTGTGGAATCGAGGCCCCACCCAACGTCAATGTTCAAGCAGATGAAGCAATACAAATAAAAGAAGCGTTCTCATCTATAACGGCCTTCAAGGTCGAATCGGTTCCAGAACCAGATCAGAAGAAAGTGAGATTTAAACCGGCAGCGAAAAAGGAAAGAGAGGTGGAAAATAGTTACAAGTACCGTCGTTTTGTATCAACAGCAGAATGGCACAGTGGCTTTCTGCTGTCAACGATCGTATATATATATATATATAAATACCTTGATTAGCCCAGGAATTGACTAGCGCAGTTCTCCCAGATAATCTACAAAATTATAAGAAATGGGAAATAAATCAATAAAGATATGCTTTAAATAATTTAAAGCAATAACTAATATGAACATATTTACTATTTGTAAAAAATTAAAATTATTTACTGTATAGGGACTTGTAGATTTACTTATGAAAAAAAATCAGAGAAAAATTGAAAGCTTTTATTAATATTTTTATTATAAAGGAATGCAAAATTTTTAGTATAGTTGTATATAAAGGGCTATTTGTTCAAGGTTTCTTGTATGTAATTGTAATTAACACTGATTAAAACTCAATGTGGAGGTGCTTATGCTGCGACACATAGTTCCAGAACTCTGCTCTTATCAAGAGATGAATTTTGCACTTCTTTCCTCCTTTATGTTAGTCATCATATGTGCGTGTAGAGTGTGAGGCAAGGAAAAAATGTGTAAGGGTATCGGATTCCCGTTTATTTCCTTTATTTACGCTGTTTAATTTTTTCGTAAAAGGAATGAGATATTTACTAATATATTTGTATACTAAAATAAATCTAACTCTAACAAGTTTCATAGGTGGTGTAAGTAAATATTCTCAAATGTTAATTTGATTTTCTGCCAAATTCTTCTATTTGAAATACATACATTTTAGATTTTTCAACAAAAAATTATAATAAATAATTAAACTTAATTTAGTAATTTTAAAATTTCACAAAGCAATATTTGCAAACAGGATTTACATAATCAATGTCAGGCATATCACATTTTCCCACAAAAGCAATGAAATATGTGAAAAATACATTAAATATTCAATTCTTAACAACTGATCAATCATTATTTAAAAGTATATTATTATGAAAAATACTTTTGTCAGAATAATGACACCATGATACTATTTCATTGCTATAAAGAGAAATCGCCATTAAAGATAATAATTGACGAATTGATTGCATCAAGACACTGAGAAATATAACTTCATAAAGAATATGGGAACTTGAATATAAAACCATGGTATCAATTTGATTCCTCCATTCATTTCTCTTACATACTCTGATATTTTTGGAGAAATTTCATACCATCTTCAAAATTTAAATAACTCTAAGTTCAGAAAAATAGTAATATTCGGTTTTATTCTCACGAAAAGAATGGTGAATTTTTTTTGCCCTTCGCATTTCATTACTGAAATTTCTAACAAAAACTTATATCTCTTAGTGTGGTAGAACCTAAATAAATCACCTAAAATACTCATTCTCTCTACTGAATTTATGCATTATTCCACTAACTGATAAAAAGTTGATTCATGCTAATTTGCGCCATCTGTTGTTCCCAAATGGAAACTAAATTTTAAAAAATTCTTTAAAATGGATAATTTATTGAACTAGAATATGCAACATTTGTGAAAGGTACTTTTTTCTTAATATTTGTTAAGAACTAAAAGTTATCAAGTATTTATCAGAAAAAATTGTTAAAATATACAATTGTACTAAATAATTTATTAATTTTAAATTAAACTTTATTAATTATCATAATACGGACTTTAAGAAAGGCAGGTAAAAGAAAACGAAGGTGTGAGAATTATATATAATTAATTAAGCACTTATTCCTTAGATGTAAAGTTTTTGTGTTTTAACTATTAACTATTTTATTCTCATCGAAATTATTAATCGACTTTTATAGATGTGTGACATAATATAATCTTTTATTACGACTGAGAGAGAGAGAGAGAGAGAGAGAGAGAGATTGATAGTTCTAATTTATCATTTTGAAAACATTGTATTCCTTGACGATCTCGCTTTCGTCAAATAATTAAACAAGTTAATGTCCAAAGAGTCATTAAATATCATTATATGAATTTAGATTTGTTGAGTCAAAATCTGAATATATTGACATGGAAATATTAATTTTTGGATATCATATTAAAAGCTTATGGAGAGATTCTTATATATAAAATTAAATAAATTATTTCCATACTTGTATGGTTCTTGCAAATCTAAATTTATATTTTCGAATAAAAAACTTATCGTTTTTATAATTTAAAAAAATAATTTCGAAAACTTAAGCGATATGATTACACTATACTAAATATACATTCTATTTCGCTACTGATTTATAGCATATAACTACAACAGGAATGCAATCAAATTGCATGTTACTTATTAGAAGTACGTGATAAAGACCAAAATCTCTTGATATTTTTCTTTAGCACATTTTTATAGGTTTATATAACAGCGGATAAAGAATGCCATAAAATAGGTTTACCTATTTTTTATTATATTAAATCTGGCTTTTTTTACCGTAGCATTCAGCCTCGTAAATAACTGTTAAATGGATTGTGGTTCAAAGAAGAACTACAATCGAAGATTTAGAAAAGAAATGGCAAATGCTTTTTAAGAATCATTGAACTCGAATAAAAGAATCTGGACTGGATTTACTTTAGAACTTGATCATTTTACTATTTGGCAGACTACTAAGAGATTGATCATTAACAACAACAACAACAAAAATGAAGACTTTTTTACATACATACATTTTATAGTTAATGTTTTGTGATGTTGCCACGAACCTGTCGTCCCCAGCATCGTTCAATAACACAAAAATGCCCTCATTTCGGACGACACATTTATTTCACATTAACATAAACAAACATTAAATATTAACACAAACATAAATTTTGACGTTTCTTTCCATATTATTCAAAAACACATATTTTCCGTCGCCCCTGGAGAGGGATCTCCGCTACCACTCGTATTCACATCTACGACTCCGTATGTTTCTTGTCTCTCCCACGGCCGACAACGAAATCGAAAGTTTTCATTTCCTTTAGATGCTTGATTTTCACAGATTTCCTGGTTCTTCACTAGCAATATTTGAATATGATCAAGTATCTATTAGAGAAGTTTTCCCAGTATACGGTAAAAAGAATTAAGCCTACCCACTAAGGAGTGTCAAACGTTTCTTTTTTTTTTTATCTCACTTATATTAATTCGTTCGTTACACAAAGATGATAAAAGCTTTTATAACATAGATTGTTTAATAAATTTTTCAAGGGATTGTTCAGAAAAAAAAGAGAAAGAAAGCGCTGAAGAAAAAATGACAGCAAAAGATAATATTAGTATCTTGTGTTAACACTTTTATAAACTTAAAATATGATAAAAGAAAAAGCATCTGCATTCTATCTTTTTCTTTTATCATACTTTGAAATATTATTTTTTCATTTAAATTAAACAGGTATTTACTATTTTATGTTTTCCATTTATCAAACAACAATATGTTAGTGGAACTAAATCGTTTGCTCTGAAAAATAACGCAGAAATGGCAGCGTCAATTTAAATGAGAGAACATTTCATTTACTTCCAAGATCTATTGTTTCCATTCGAACGTCAACTCGTATTTCTATTCAAGAATTAAAAAATGGTTGCATTTAGGATTCATAGAAAAAGAAATGAATTTATTAAATAGCGCAAAAATATGACAAGCATCTCTCTTTTATTATGATGTATGGCTACTAATTATGACATAGTTACGCTCTCATTGTATGCAAAATAACTGTAACCGAATCCCAGAAAAGCTGTTAATCACGTAAGAGGCGCATCTGATTTCCGCTTTCTTTATTCTTGACCTAGTTTTGTCGCCAACATATCGTCTCTTCCATCGGTAGGCGTGGTTTGCAAGTAGAACAGTAAAATTCCTACGCATGTGACGAACCATTGTTACACTTTCTGTACTCACAGCTAATAAATTTACGAAATGTTATAATCACTCTCCGTGATGGGTTCTGAAACGCAGCGGACATTAACAGCCTTACACTCGCTTCGCGAGTAGGCTGTCCGCCTGCGGCGTCGAAATGTTATAATCACAATTCCCTCTTCTCTCTCCTCTCTCTCTCTCTCTCTCTGAATGGCAGAAAGTTTTATTTATGATTATTCGAATAAATCATTGACATATTTAGTATGCAAAGCGCGTGAAATCGATGGCAAGAACTCTAATTGTTTGACTGTATTGTAGCGCACTTATTTTTTATCACATTTTTCCATTTTAATTTTGAATTTGAATATTTATTGATCTTTTTTTATTCATGTGAAAATTTAATTCACTTTTATAATCAATTTACTCGCCATAATTTTTCAACTGAAAGAACGAAATTTGCGAGAAATTAAAAAAAAATACATGCATATATCGTAATACCTTAATAGAATTCCCTCAAAATGAAACCTAATGCAGACAAATAATATAACATTAGGTTTGTAAGAAGATAATTTTTGCTTGCATAAATAAATTTCATGTTTAAAAAACTAAAATTATATTCTTTCCAATCCAATAACACTGTCGAGTTATTTTACGTGTGTGTGTGTGATTGTATTGTTATTTAATAATTGATAATAATGATGTCATACATATATTATCTAATATTTATAATCATGTCTAATAATTAATTGTATTTTAAGGGCAATATTTTTGATGGTTATCTTAGATGTCACAATAACATATTTCAAGTGTATAATCGAATCATTCTTTAAAATTTATAAGATGCATAGAATATGATTATTTGTAATCTAAAGCTTTTAACCAGGAACAGCTGATTTCTGCTACCTAAGCTGAACCCTATATTAAAGTGACCATGCTCTATTTTTGGGGATAAAACGAAAAAGTATTTATAATCATCAATACTTTGTCAATTCAAAATTGAAGTAAAATTCTGCTTATTTTTATCAATGTAAACTCTTCCTCCAAGTAGTAGAACCGTCGTAGAAAAACTTTGGCGAATTGGCTTCTCATATAAGCAACAACGGGTAATACATACTACAAAGGAGAATATGATATCCAAACGCACAAAACATTGTCATTTGTCAATATGTAGTTAAAGAAATTTTTAGAATGGCTTTCTCCTTGACAGCATTTCTGTTGTGATTCAGTTTATAACTTTCATTAACTATGACTGAAACGTGCATTGTACATTTTGACACTTCAGAAAAATCTGTTTTAATGTGAAATATTTCGAACTGATACATATAATGACTGCAGTCAGCCGTATGTAAGAATCAGTCTTTTCAGTTCCTTTTTTCCAATATCGTTGCAGTCAAATTCTGTCTCATTTGATGTTTTCCAGTTTTAGATATCACATCGGAATGAAGTGAAGCTAACTAATTCGGAACATAATTACAAGTCCTAGAAAGTTATCCGTGTCGAGTATTTGTAATATTTCTCAATTTTTTTTCTGGGCAAGTAGAAGTAGCAACGGTAAAACAAGCGTTTGATGGATCCGTCTAGGATTCTTGCAAATCTTAATAAACTTTTACAAACTTTAGAATGCTTTTGAATTTTTCCTGATGTTATATATATATATATATATATATATATATATATATATATATATATATATATATATATATATATATATATGTATGTATGTATGTATGTATGTGTGTGTGTGTGTGGTTGGGGTGGATGAACTAAGTCGACGTCACTACTTAAAGTGTCTACTCTGAACGGGGCTCGAGAGGCGCAACAACTTCTCCAGCGAACGAGAGTAAAGCTGAAAGAAGGAGACGCTGTAAGACGTTGCATTTGATAGCAAAACGACTGCTCCCCCCCATAACTTTAAACTTCATTTTATGTTATTATAATTAAGGCGATTATTTGTAAATATTCCAAAATTGTATATATTTGTATTTGTAAATATGTGTTAATTAAATAAGTCTAGATAAGGATTGTTAATTAATTAAATTATGCCTTGGTCACTTCCCGTCACACACACACATATATATATATGTATATATATTCCGATGCAATGCCCTTTTGCCGCGATGGACTGGTTTGGTTTGACGTTGTTCTTATTATCGGAAGGTAGTGAGTTTGAATCTCGATTTAACCGAAGATGCATAGTATTCGCTAAAGTACTATTTTCGGGGCACGTTAAAACTTTCGTGGTTGCAAAGTCCTCCTAGTGAAATGATACCTCTGGGGTGGCAGGCCTATTATTGGGGGTCTTCTACTTGGTCTATGCTTCAAAATCACAGACTCCACCCGGCTGCTTCTATCTTATTGGCAGAGTCCATCTCAGGGCTAGGTAAAGGGTAGCATGCTGGTACAAAAACAAAGACATTTCATTTATTCGATAAAAGTTAAGTGTCTTAAAATAATGAGAATTCATGATAGATGTGAAACAATAATGAAATTATATGCAGGCTACGTTAAATAATTTATAGTTTAATTTTAATGTATTAAATTACTTGTATTTTTATTATACATTTTTTTTTCTTTTTTTTTTTTTTTACAATGAATATGAAACATTCTATGAATGTAAAATCACAAAACCATTAGAAAGTTTAAAAATAAAAATGAACATTTACTTCGACACTCTCAAATATTCGACAAATCGATGAAATTCTACCTTGCATTAATTGACAAATTTAGGTAAAATTTTATATAAAATTTCAGGTAAAGTTTTATTAAATGTCAAACAACATCAACATCACACAGTTTTCTAAATAACAGAAAAAAATTATTAAATAACTGAAAATTAATTATTTTTAATCAAAAAACATTAATTTTAATCACATTCGTTGTGTACTAACATCGAATCTAAGTTGGCAACATCTATTTCGAAATTCAAATATTGAATTTTAAATTTTTAATGAAGTATTTGTGTAACGAACTTATATTCAAATTCCAAAAAATAAGTATATTTTCTTAGACAATATCTTACAATTCGATTTTAAGCCACTTCGACTTATCCAATTCTAAAAAAAATTTGGATAATTGCCAATATCATCCTAACAATACAGTCTTCCAATTTAATGACTGTGGCCAGGTGCTGCTTGTAGGAAGTAGTTAGCTTAACTGCTTCCACTTCCCTTTCTCCTTTTTGAACCACCAGGGCCCATGATTCCTCGGTCCCCCTGAAGCTTCGCCACCTAAGATGTAGTACAACACACTCTTCCAGACGAGTCAGAATGACAAGTCCTACTAATAGGATATTTTAATGAACTTTTGCCGAATATTTTCAACAACCAATGCAAAAAATTACATACTATTTACAGTTCATACTGTTTTAAAAAAGGGCCTTGATAATTTAACAGGTTTATTCTATAGAAACTCGTGTTTAAGGTTTAATTTCAATAAAAAGTTTTTCTGAAAGGTAATAATTTTTTATATGAAATCTTAGTGAAATGTAACCAAGTGTAACGGCTTTCTTCTCTCTAAAGTTCACTCTTTCACACATTCTACCTCAAAGCAACTTTTGAAGGAATTGACTGTTACAAACGTAATAATTTAGTATGTTTCCTGCATAAGAAAGTGTAATTTCCTGCTTGGTTTAGTACAGTCACACTCTTGTGCTTGTATATAGGTTTTTTTAGTAAAATACCTCAAATCTGACTGATGCGTCAAGAGTAAATTTCATGTATAAGCTGTTAACGGAACTGCAGTATCTACTTTTACCACTAATTATCTTATTCTGGATTTCGTATTTCGTATTTCGACGAGAATTACCCTTTTTGCTGTGTACAGATGTTACCCGTACATCCTTACGTAGATTTCTGGGAAAATGTTCTTCTGATAGAAGTGAAAAACCGACAAATCATAGACTGTTTAACATTATTGAAAAGCAAAGAAACTGCATCTTCTGGATATTCTATTGAATTAACAATTATTGAATCTGATTCACCATCTTAAATCATTCTATTGAAATATCCTAAGCTCACTGATACCTATCCATCTTATGTTCAAAAGCACGATACTATCTACTCTATCTAACTAGAAGTTTACTAGAATAATAGAAGTTAACTAGTATACTCACATTTTTCAGAATATTTGCTGACAAGCTTAAATCAGCCAATGCAGACTTTAATAAGCTGTTACGTCAAGTTATTACCAGATCATCTAATAGTCCATTGGCAAGTGTAATTCATGCTGTGCTTAAGAAGGATAATAGAATTCGTGCTTGAGGAAATTTTTGCCATTTATTTAAATGTAGGCACAATTCCAGACCGTTATTCTTTGTTTCACATGCATGATTTTTCTGTTGGACAGCATGGAAAGAAAAATTATGCTCAATCAAATACCCATAGAAATAGCTGATACCTCTAAAACTGCTGTCATTACACTCTTTGACTTATATGAAAATTTGTTTTTAACATTTAGTTTGTCAAATACTGCACAAACAATGCAACATTTTATAGACAATGTATTCAGAAAGTTGGACTTCGCGTTTTTTTTTTTTTTTTATATTTTATTTTATTTTATTTATTTATTTTTTTTTATCATATTCTAATCACCTGAGACTGAAACAAAACAAAGAGCATTTGGAAAGTGTTTATAGCGATTAAACGCAGGGAATCAAGATCAATCCACAGAAATCTATATTTGTTACTCAAGAATTTACTTTTTGGAACACTTTATTACTCATGGAATTTCATTCTTGTCAGAAAAAATATCTGTACTTGAAGATTTTTCCATACCAAGATCAATAAGAGAATTACGTCAATTCTTGGAAATGCCAAATTTTTTATCATAGTTTCTTGTCACATGCAGCAGCACAATAAGCTGTAGATATGTTTCAACGAATGCAAAGGAGCCATTTTCAACGCAATGCTTTTGTCACATTTTGATCCAAATGGCCACCTTTCATCGTTTGTTGATCTATTTTTAATAATTATTGGTGGCGTTTTTTAAAGTAAAGATGGCATCATCTATCCTTTAGGTTTCTTCCCTCGCGTGTTAACGTTTGAAGAATGTAACTGCATCATCTACAATCGGAAAATACCCGCAGCCTGCACTGTCATTCAACATTTTCTACATGTGGTGAACCTTTTATGCTTTCTATGGATCTCAAGTGCATTTAATGTATGTTGTAACAGTAAGCTTCTAAAATTTTACTCTTCTCCAACAAAGTCAACTTGAATGCATTTGCCTGTTTACTGCCGACATTCAGAACATTAAAGGTGATATGTAAATGTATCGTCGCTGACACATTTTCTAGTGTATTTTCTGCCGTGCTCATAAAAGAAGATGTGAAATTTTAGATACTGTTGACTTAATCATCTAATCTGCAACTGCAGTGGCTGCTGCAACTGCAGTACACTTTAGACGCATCTTTCTTCTACTCGGAGGTATTTTGAGGTTTTATTCATCAGTATGTTCTGTCAAAATTGCGAAAAAATGGCTGTGTGGAAATGCATCAAGTTTCTCACCTTGTCAGAAGGTCTACAACAGAAGGTTTTCACTGCGCGAGGATTTTGTTTGTTGGTGTAAAACGTATTTCTCTTATCCAAATTACAAGACATTCGTATTTCATTGGGTACGTACGCAAATATTATTGATCGTTTTAGCCATGTACGCTGGACAATGTTGATCCTTCTCCTCCATCCAAGCCACATGTGTAAGCCTCACGTGTTCCGGTAGAGTAAGTAGATGGCATGAATCCATCCCTATTATTGATCAAAATGCTAAATGCTGGTACTCAAAGAAAAATTTTCCAGTGGACTAAAAAAATTTTGCTTTGAGTACCACGATTTCCATCAATATTGCTTTTGATAAAAGTGATTTTTATTTTCCTATTTCTGTTAGTATAACGCGAATTATGTACAATATTATAAAACAGTATTTGAAGTATTGAATGCAAAACGTCATTATAAGAAAATGCAGTAAATTTGGTGGTGGTAACTAATAACTTAAATGTTATTGAACATGATATGTTGAAAATATGAGATTTTTACTGGTAATAATTATAAATCATAAAGAAATAATAAGCCGTATATTTTTTATTAAAATAATGATGTTCATTAATTTTTCATTATGTGAAAAAATAAAGCATAAAATAAAATATTTTAATCACTACACTTATTGTTACGAAATTTTTTAGATTTTTTTTATTAAAATACTTATAGAACTAGTACTGCCATTTGTTCGTAGCTCTATCATCAGTTTTTACAAACGAGAGTTAATTCGCCTAGGACCTACATCTTAAACAACAAACTTATATAATCTGAGGTTGGAATCGAAGCAAAGAACAATTACCTATTCAAAAATAACACAGTGTGAAAGATGTTAAAATTAAACTTCCTTACGTATTCGAAATCTTTAAAACAGAATTATTCCTTATCAGTATTATATCATTTTGTTAACATTTTCTTATATCAGTGAATTTTTGTACTGAATTAGTATAAATTGGAAAGAATTCAAAAACATAAAAATGGCTTCAAACATAACATAATTATTTTGTGAAATTGAGAAAGTATAGAATTGAGGGAAAAAAAGACATTTGAGCCTTTTATATAAAATGTTTGTTTTCAATAAATTTGTAAATGAAACGAATTTTTTTGAAAAAATTGGTATTTAAAAATTTATATATATATACATGCACACACACATTCTTCCGGTATTTTGTAATACGAATAATACATGACATTTTGAAAAAAGAATTTTTATTTTTCACGGCTGATTAAAATGTATGGTGCTGCCATCTACTGCTAAATATCAAAGCTAGTTAAATTTTAAAAAATCGCTATCCATTTTTTCGGCATGTTTCAGAAATTAAGAAAAAAAGTTTAAAGAGAATATTTTGTGTGTGTGCAATTCAGTTTTCTTTCTTAAATCTAAGTCATTAAATTCCGCTAAATTTTGACTGCGTATTTTAATGGCTTAGCGACGTCTTTTATTTTTATTTTAATGACAGTATCATGTTTCCTAAAGTAAACAACAAGTTATATATATATATATATATATATATATATATATATATATATATATATATATATATATATATATATATATATATATATTTGTACAAAGATGTTCGAAAAGAAGTTAGGGAAATTTTTTAAAACGACTGATATAGAAAAAATACAATACGTATCTCGAATATATATATATTTAAATACATAAGTATTTTTTATTTTGCCTTTTTTTAATTGCAATGCGCAATGTTATTTTCTCTAAGCTAATGACAAATTTGTATTACAACTGCTATACTTTTACTTTTTTTACCTTTATAGCATTTTTCTTATATAATAGTTATATGATAGTGATTTAATGCAAATGTATTAAATGAAAATTCTGTATTTAACTACAATAAAATTATAATTGTATACAAACATCAAAGTTAATTACTTTTGAATGACTTTTATTTTTGTGTAATTAATAATAATTTAAATTCAAATAGAAACTTTTTATTTTCCTAGTTTTAAAGCAGAAAATTCCAAATTTTTTAACAGTATAATTTAAGCAGAAATTTATTTGTACCTGATAACTCACTAAGGAATTTAAAAAAATCAAATTGTATTACTTTCTATTTGGAAAAATTTTATCTGCTCTTATTTGTTGAAATTTAAAAAAAGTGTTCCTTTTTCCTTATATTGTTTTCTTCAATTACATGGTTGTTTTCTCGTAGCCAACAATAATTTCATCGTACTTTATAGTAATATAAAGAGTTTTTCTTCATTGCAAGGTTTTCTTTTCTTTCAAATTTAAGTAAAGTTAATTTTTAATGAATCAAGAAAATTTTTTTAATTAGTTATAATAAAACTTTGAATACCAGTATTAAAATTATATGCTTATGATTTTCTTTTTGAATTGAGCATATTAAATGAAACCCAAATAGAAACCTTTTTATTTACATTGCATTTGAAAGTTTTGCAATTTTGTGCATTACTTAAGCAGATATTCGTTTGTGTTAGCGTAATCACGATAGAAATGTATAAAAAAAGTTTTAAAACTAACAAATACCAAGAAAATGCGCGATCTCTCTCATTCGTATGGGAAAGATCGTCCATTTTCATTAGCATTAAAATAATCTCAATGTTATGTTTTTTGTATTAACATTTTTATTGTTTTTTTAAATAAGCAAGTTTATTTATTTTTTTTTTCGACTATCACACTTTTATTGTTAAAAAATTAATTTTGAGGTTTTTCTTTTCTCTTATGAAATAGTACATTAAATATAAATTTTACAATTAATCACAATAAAATTTAATTGAATATTAGTATTAAAGTAAATTAGTTTTGTATTTTTATTTTTGAATAATTAATAAAGGAATTTCTGTATGAAATGCTTTTACTTATTTAAAAATTGAAAATTTCCAATTTTAATCGTTAAAAAAAGATATATTGGTAGTAGGAAACTTATTGCAGAAATTAATAAAATTTTAAAAATTAATGGAAATATAGAAATAGTTTCATTTTTTGATCTTAAAAAAGATATTTCTTTCTTTCTTTTTAATATTATAGTGTTTCCATTTACTTCGTAATTTTCTCCCATCAAATAACAATTTCTTTGCTAGTATCTATTGTCTTTTACACTAAAGTGCTTTTTTATAACATCTTTCTGATCTGTTATAATTATGTAATGTGAATGCATTAAGTAAAAAAAAAATTCAATTAACTAAAATGAAATTTCAGAGCTTTAATCGCGCTAAAATTATATTTATCACAATTTTCTTTTCGGACAATTAATAGTAAATGAAAATCAACCCTTTTGCAGACGAAGATTGTAATCGAAACTTTTTATTTGTATTATTTAAGCAGAGATGCATTCGAAGCATGCAACTTGTGCAATGGATATATAATAATTAATAAAAGTTTTTATGACTAGCATACCGTAAAAATCGTTATCTATATCATTTTTATAAGATTAAAGAAGTAGTTTTTTTTTTCTGCTTTTCCAATTAGAGAGTTTTCCAGCAGCAAAAGCGAACTTCAAACATTTTTGCTTATAAGAATGTTTCGTTCTTAATAGTCTCAAGACTATTTTTTCAAAAATAAATATAGATAGTAAGAAAAAACATTGATTAAATTAATTTTTATCACTTTTGAAGAACCAAAAAAAAAAATAATAATAATAATAAGGTAGGAGTAATTGTGTTAAATAACTAACAAGCTCTGATTGAATATAAAAATATTTTATTAAAACTAAGTAAAATCGAATAATTTTTATTTTGATGAAATTTACTGAAAAAAAAAGTTATTTTTTCATTTCAGCAGAGCAGGTAATGCCATCAAATGTTATTACCAAATGAAACAAAATATTACCACTTGCTACCTTTATCATTATTGTTTTGAAACTTTTTACTTTTTATACAAAAAAATTTTAAGTAATGAAAAAATAGATTTGTTGTGAAAAAGAATTTCTTCGTTGGAAACAGTTACTATCTGTTTACCGCCTGCGAAATGAGATAGTTTTAAAGAAAATAATGGTTAGCCAGAAATAACTTTGCCCGAACTGTACAGAATACAATTAATAATTTTTGGTACTTTTTCTGTTATCGGAACCATATTCATATAGCCATATTCATATTATTTACAGTTTTCATATAAAAATTCCAGGAAAATGTTTGCCACACGTTAATCTGGTCAAGGAAATTTTTAATGAATTCTTGATTCCTTTCGCAACATATTTTACTATGATTTTGGTTCCGACAACAAAAGTGCAAAAGTGTATATTTTTCTTACAAAATTGGAAAATAATGTCAGTTAGTTAGGATTTAGCAAATTTATTTTGACCGAATGATGCTTTTAAACTCGTATATTAAGGTCAAGCCATGAAGTCAACATGGGAGCTGGCACCAAATGCCCGAACTTCAATACAACATCAACGGAGCGATATTATGTCACTAATATTTTATCTATGTGAGCCCTCTCAGAATGACGGGTTTTTTACTGGATCAGTTGCAGAACAGACTACTACCAGAGGGGCATTTTTTTCCTCAACTACAATTGCGTTTCTTTACTTATTTTTTTACAATCTCCTCGAGTATTTGCTATTGTTCCTCTCATCTTGGTTTTTCTGTTTCTCATAAATTTCCAGAATTTTATGTTCTGTATTGTTCACTTCAAGTGTAAGATATGTATTGCTATTTCTTATGATTCTGTTGAATTTCTAAAAAGAATATCTTTATCGAAGTCTATACTTTTTAAAGGACTGTGATAAAAGTCTATATTAACTGACTATGCTCAATACTAATTTTATAAAAGGCAGCATAAATTGAATATATTATTTTATGCAAGCTTACACATGGTTCTGATAATCGATACAAAATGCATTTTACAGAATAAAATAATTGATTTTAAAAGTTTCATGTATGGAGGTGATTCTGAAATTTTTTAGGTATCTGCTAATGAGAAATGGTAAGAAAAAATTTATAATTAGATTTAAAAATATGAAATATTTTACTAATTAAATAAATAATAATAAATAATAAAAATAATTTTAATCATTTTTAAGGAGAGCTAATCAATTTAAAAATAATTAAATCTAATCTTTTATAAGCAGTCAGTTGCAAATAATTTAATGTAAAATAAATTTTAGAAGAAAAAAATAGTGTTGAGCATTATCGTATTATAATTTTCTGTGATCTTAAAATTGGATAAGTCAAAAAGAATACAATCAATGTTTGCAATTAGCATTTGGAAATGAATGCCCATTTCAACGTACTGTATTCAAAATGTTCACAGAATTTCACAGAGGTTGTAATTTATTCACAATGAAGAATGTATAAAAAGATTACTGTCAGCAGAAGACACTACTGCTGATTAGCAGTAGTCAACAGTAGTGTCTGACACGCAGGAAATGCCAATAGACGTCAGTCAATATTCTGAGGAAATGATACGGAGGGAATTTAATGTTGCACTTGCCGACATATATAAATCATTCATTATGACCATGATGTGAAAAATTATTTGCCAATGAATTTTTATAATTTACATAAATGGGCTGCAAAAATAAAAGACCACTTCAAAACCATTAAAAAGTCCTTAAATTTTTCAAAAATGCTTACTATTGCTTTATATGTGTAATCGTAACTAGTAATGAAACACATTTTCCATTTGTTGACATACCAACAAAATAAGTAAAACTTGGTCTCAGAAGATAATGCCACACCCACAATGAGAAAAAGAAAGTACTTCATGAAAAAAATTCTGGTACTTTTCTTCATTTTATTCAAATGCGCGAAGTTTTACTCAAAAGTACAGAACTGGTCATTTCTTTTGAATTGGATGGACAGAAAATAGTTGTTGTTGCATCAGCGTTTTTTCCTATACCTAGCCCTGAGTTGGACTCTACCAATTATATAGAATAAGCAGGGTGGAATTTTTGTGATTTTGAAGAAAGGACAAGCAAAAGACTCCCAACACTTGTCCTGCTGCTCCAGAGGTATCATTTCACTTGGAAGTTTTTGCGACCACACCCAGTTTTAACATGCCTCAACCGCCATTAGTAAATACGAAGGATATTCGGTTAAGTCAGGATTCGAGTGCACTACCTTTCGATAATGAGAACGGCGATCTGACCAACCCGGAACGGATAGAAAATAGTTAAAGCTCATGGGTACACTACTAAATGTCTTCAAGAAGTGAATGTTAGAGGACTCATGTTATGCATCAAGACTATGCATTTTCTCATTCAGCAAGACTGGCAGTTGTGTTTCATGACTAAAAAAAAAACACTCTAAAATCCTCTCTATTCACCAGATCTAGGTTTTTGGGGAAATTTCTCTGTCACCATTCATGGCGCGCCAGCCTAGGATGGGCCAAGGCCTTTTGAACATGTTTTTTCAGCCACCTCTACTGGCAGCCAAACTCCTCCAATTTTTTGTTTCAAGGACCCTACAATCTTCTTCGATTGCATCCACCCATCTCAGCTTTGGTTTTCCTCTTCTTCTTACGCTGACGAGTTTTGCGAAAAAAAAATCCCTTAGTGTTTTATTGACCTTTTTTCAAATAACATGTCCAAGCTAATTAAGACAGCCTACTTTAAAGTGATGTACAACGTATGGCTCCTTGTACATTCGGTAGATTTCTGTATTGTATCTTTTGCGCCAAATACCGTTTTCCTTCGTACATCCAAAGATACTTCATAAAATACTGCATTCAAATAGGGCCAACAGCCTTTCCTCTCGTACAGTCAAAGTCCAGGTTTCCGAGGCATAGGTCAAAACGGGATGGATGAGCGTTCTATAGATCTGTAACTTAATTTTTCTTGATAAAAAATAAGTTTTTAATAAATGTCTTAGGCGAAAAAAGGCTTTGTTAGCTGCTGTTAAACGTCTTCTTATCTCTATTTAAATTAGGTTCTAGTTACAGGGAAATATTTAGTTTTAACTTGATAAACAACAAGCCCTGCCTGTCTGGCCTCCCTCTCAATAGCTTCAAATGCTTCTATTGAGTATTTATTTACTTCTGACTACCAGTGCAATGTTGTCTGCAAACGCCAACACCTGAACACTATTTTCGAAGTTACTGCCCCTGGTGTTGATACCAGATTTCCTGACGACTCTTTCAAGAATGATTTTAAGCAAAAAGGAAGATAGAGCATCCCCCTGGATCAGGACCCTACAGGAAGTCGAGTTGAGGGTCATATTCAGCAAATTAACCAACTTTAATGAATTACCAAAAACAAGCATAGCCTTAAATAATTCATTGCGGTCTAGAATCGTATGCGCCCCCAGTAGTCAATGAAAAAAATATATAAATCAATATCAAATTCATGACACTTCTCCATAATTTGTCCAAGACCAAATAGTTGGTCCACTGTGGATTTGCCAGTACAGAATCCACCCTGATAGTCGCCCCCAATATTATCTACATACGGGACAAGTCTCTTCTACAATATTTTGGAAAGAATTTTCTCTATATTTAATCTAAAAAAATATTTTATGTGGACATTATTTTCAATTTTCTGGAAAAGATTAACATAGAACTAATTACATTTTTTCCAGTATATTCCAAGAAAAAAATATCTTGAAGCGCTTAATCTATGGAAAATCTGACTATAGAGCATTGCTACTACAGGAGACTATTTTGAACACTATTAAAATTTTGTAAATATTATTATGAATGCCTAGTGCGTCTAAAAAATTTCACCGATTTATTAAGAAGTTCTAAAAGTTAAGCATTGTATCTATATCTCTGTCGTGCTGTATTTTAACATTTATGACTAGCTTCTTAGAATAATTTTCAAAGATATCGAAGGAATTTTATTTTCAATTGTTTAAATAGGTTTCAAAATTATATAAAAATATATTTTACATTATTTTATATTATAGCATTAACTACTCCATGCCAAAAATGTGTATATTTAGAAGCCATGTTCAATATGGAAATTATATTTAATATTGGATTATTAATATAATATTGTTTTTCTAATTATTAAATACATATCATCAGCATGGAACTGTAAAATAAAATAATTTTTTAATTGATTCAAAACTTAGATTTTTTTTTGTTAATTTTTTTGTGTTCAGTATTTAAATAAAATATTTAAAATTCAACTATACGTTATTCCCGAAACAGACATTTTCGACCGAATTTTTTCATTACTTAATTTAATTTAAATACTAGTAGGCGAAAATAAAAGTTTTGAATAAGAATTGGTTTTCTCAAAAATTTTTAGTTATGCTGAAAAAA
This sequence comes from Latrodectus elegans, assembly GCA_030067965.1. Taxonomy (NCBI): domain Eukaryota; kingdom Metazoa; phylum Arthropoda; class Arachnida; order Araneae; family Theridiidae; genus Latrodectus; species Latrodectus elegans. Next base: position 41,741,309 of record CM057810.1, read on the forward strand.
GAATGTGATAAGGAAAATTACTTAGCAAATGTTTCCAAACTTAAACTTTTCAAAAAGAACCATTTGTAGATACACAAATTACAATTTTTAAAAATTTAATAATAGTGTTTAATTTCGCTGATCTTATTTAAAGGTTTACCATTGTGTAGAGGCAGGACAAAGCTCTTCAGAGTTTTAAGTCACTGAAGAACAATGGAAGAAATACCGTGGTTTTAACTTCTGCATGGACATTTGTCGATGTGCGTGCTTGGGAGATTTCTGGAATTCCTCTTCTAAGCAATGAGTATGGAATTCTATCTATGAAAAGTCCCTTTGGAAGCTAATTTACGCATATGGTTATGAAAATGCCGTTCAATAAACAAGACATTAGTCTATCCATAAGGCGATGTCAAAATCAAGTTTAAGAATACACATAAAAAGTAAAATATTTATTTCAAAATTTTATAAATAAAATTTGGCAATAAAAACAATGTATATATTTAACAACAATGTCTTATTCCAAAATTTTAAAGTTTGTCTAATAAATTTTTTTATAAGTTCGATTCACACTTAACTAATCGGTGTTTGTAATGATTTAGAATCTTACTTTAATAGACAGGTTCTGGTCGAGTTAGCCCTAGTGAGCAAAGAGTGACAATAACGTGTCAAATAAAACAACCAACACGATAATATTTCATATTAAAAATCAAAAATAGACAAGCATATTTTTCTTTAAACTTGGATATTGAATTTTGGCAAAAGTTTCCAAAATTAAATCTTAGTACAGTATGAGATTTATGTCCACTATAAGCGGTTTAGTGAGAACGATAAGAATGTGAAAAAAACTATACTTAACTCAACAAAAAGCTTGATATGGTTCTTGAAACCACATTTGCCTATATTTGTTACATTATTGTGCTAACATTTTTATGAAAAAAAAATAGCTTCTTTAATTTATTTGTGATGTAAATATTTATAAGCAAGAATCAAAATGATTATTGTTCTTTTAAAATGTGAATCAAAATGGTTATTATTTTTTTAAATATCACAAGTATTCCATATTATTAACTGAGTTTGAAAACTAGCCAAATAACAAGAGTACAGGTATCAGAAGTACAACAATTATTTCTCACATTGGGGGTACTTGATAAATTTATAGGAGTGCGTAACGATAATATATTGAAAGAAATAAAACAAATACGAGATCACAACACTTATATTCAAGACGAAAAATTTACCTAAAAGTATAAATACGTGTTCTAAAATTAGAAAGAACAAAACAAATTATTCCTGGTTCTTCGTAACAGGGAAAAAATTAGAATTTGGTACTTTCGATGAATGCAGATTTTAAATAATAAAGAAATAAAACAAATACGAGATCACAACACTTATATTCAAGACGAAAAAATTATATATTTATTTGAAGGAGTTCATTTACTTATATGATTATATTACTAAAAGAGAAGTTACAAAGCAATCAGCAGTTTTTTTGTTTTATTGTAAGTTAAATAAAAATTAAGAGTTATAGGAATTTTGAAATACGTCGAGTCTGTTGAAAAATGAAACAGGAAGTTGCATTTTCAAGCCAGAAGTGGTAAAGAAAATTTTTTATTTATTTTTCTATAATATACTGATTAATAGCATAAATATGAAGACGTTATTTGGCTTCTACTTTCGAAAAGAATTGACAACTTCATCATTATCACAAGCCACACCGTCATTCTAAAAGTGATTTTCTCAAAACTTCTTTTTTCAAAAAAAAGCTAAACCATCAAAAACTCATATCTCAAGTAATAATGAAGAAACTTGTATGAAACAACCTGCCTGTTTTTTTAGTGTCATGATCTATGAAGTGAAGCAGAGAATTTTGAATAAAAAGTAAGAACTTTTTCATTTACAGTTATTTTTAAAGAAAATGTTCAAAAAAAATTTCGTAAAATATCTATTTTTTTGTACATTTTTTACCTGTATTTTCTTTATCTCCGAATTTTTTCTTCGATTTTGCGTCATTTCAAAGAACACTGTTTCATAAATCTTAAGCTAAAATTAAGATTCATGCGCTAAAATTTTCTACAAAATGTTAGCCGTTTTGTTAAAATTTCATTAAAATTTTCCCGAAAACAACCGATTTCACAAAAAGTATGTGATACGTAGTTAACATTTTGGTTATAATTTTTTTTATTTTTACATCTTAATTAATCTGAAAACGAGATAAAAGAAAATTAAATTTTAAGAAAAAGTTGCCTTAAATGTAAGTGGATACCTTAAACATATTTAGATAATACTAATGGGATCTTAGAAATCAAGATTGATTGAAATTACAAAGCACACATTACTAATTTATTCTCCAAGCAAAATTTTATCGATGAAGTCTGGATCAATGCCTGTATATCTGCTTTTGCTGCTGATGATATTTAAGCACGCAAGAAATGATAGAATATTGTGTTTTTTATATTTTGTTTATGCTGTTGAACACACCGTGTTCTGATTTTATCGAATTTTACTAAGCGATCTAACGTTCTCTCAGCAATGGTTCAATTCCTTAGAACGTCAATTTTTACGGAATCATGTGGCAATAGAGATTTAAGAGGAAATATTCCTGCAGAACGCTGTATGTTTTGAATTATGTGTTTCGATTAACATTGCGAATAAAAATTTGTATTAATTGTATAATTTATGATAGATTAAAAGCAATCAAACTCTATCAATATTCAAAATTAGATGTAAAATTACGAACTCATTGCTTTTCCATGAGTATAAAGTTGCTAATACATTTTAACACCAAATTCACCTCATTCCTTTGTTCTCGAGTAGTTAAAAGATATTGGAAAAATTAAGGACTGATTTGATTTGTCTTATCGTTCCACTAATACTTTTTGTACGTGAGGGTTCATTTGACCAGTAAATGAAGGGTCGAATTTCTTAGTTGATTGCAGGAGAGTTTTTACTGAATGTGAAATCATTAATGTTCTGTTCTCCAATTCAACTGCTCAAGCATTTAAATTTTACCAAGGTTGTCAATGTAGGAACCGTAAGTTTCGATCACAAGTTTTGAAGTGCAAGAAGTATAAGTAAAGAGAAGAAATAACATCTAATGTAAAAAAAACCTAATTCTTGTTATGCAATTTTATGATGAGAGTTATGTTGAGACTAAAATGTTATATGTTACTTAAAATTCTTAAAAAATAGCCCAGCACTTGAGAAAGTAACAAAAACGAGGGGATAGGTGAAGAGGGGCTTGTTGTAAAAACTGTATGTTCGATATTGCACAGCAGTGATTTTACCAACTATATCAAGTTTCTTAAACGTGTTTTGATACATCTATTTTTCTTTGTGTTATGAATATTTTCTCTGTATATACATTAAGTATAATATACATCGATAATTTCTGTATATATGTATCGTACACAAATGAAATTTATCAGGAATATGATTGAAATTCTGTGTATACATGCTTCGCAATTTGAAAATACTTATAAAATAAATTTGGAAACTTTAAAATAATTATAAATAAATACAGTTTTTTAATTATAATCTTCTCGTATAGTATGTTGAATGAATCAATTATCAAAACTGCGCATGACAGCTTATGTAAACAAAGGCTTTGAACTGACTCATTTCGATTTAACCTATTCGGAAAATAATAAGACTGAAGCTCAGTAATATGAAATATAAAATGAGTAAATATATCAGCAATATACAGTTTACAGTTAATTTTCCTATATGTAAGCCTTTACCAGCAATTATTCATTCGAGTTCTAGAAAATATTCAGGCCCTTTTGTACGATATAATTATGTTGGATATTTTCTTATATAGTGATTTATGCTGTTTCAAAGCTTGTAACTTATATTTCTTATTACATTTTCAATAATTTTACAGATATTTATAGCAGCCAGCGAAGATTGGGCATTACCGAGTGAATTTTAAAGCACTTTCATGGAGGGAAAATTAAATATATTCTCCAAACTATTTTATTAATGGGGATATATATTCTGCAGCCATATACTGATGAAATCGATTGCTATAGTTTACTTAATTATCAATAAAGAGTTATCTATTTAGATTTTTATGGAAATCGGTCATTTTCTATAACATTGCTCAATGTAAACTCTATTTTATAGATGAAAGCAAAATGAGTGATTGCTAAAAAGTGCCGATAGATGGGAACAATATTCTTTAAAGTATTTCATTACAACCATATGAGAACCTTCATTTACATATTCTACATGCACGTTTGAAATCTTCAATTATATTGAATGAAATTGGATCGTTTTATATGAGGGATCGCATCACAGTTTTCTGATACTTTGTTTCAATAAGAAATGAAAATTTAATGTTTCATGGCGTTGTAAAATTATAAGATGTGTGGAAGATATTGGGAAATTAACTGTGAGAATCATAATATTAGTCACAGTCTGAAATATAAGTAGAGAAGGCGAGGCATTCCTTGTTTCAAGGAGTCTAATAATCTTGTCAAATTTACTTTTTCGACAGATTAAATTTCTTGTTTAATTGAGTTTTGCCATGACATGACATGTAAATAAAACCATGGTGAATCTCTAAAAGTTGCAAGTCGGAACTCTTACAGTACTTTTTTACCATAATCAAATATATATGTCGATTGTTCATCAGTAGGAATTCGATACATTCTTAGCACTTATACTTAATAAGTTTTTACTTTTAACCTATTTAAGTTTAATATTCTAGAAGAAAATAGTAACGAAAAAGAAAACGCTTGGGAAAATCGATTATCTCGAAAAGTATATTTAGAAAATTATGGAAATTAAGTATTATTGTTTTTGGTTAGATATTCTCTTCATAAGAGTATGGTTGAATGCTAATTATTTGTTCAAATTTTAAAATATCCTTAATTGTGGCAATTTTTTCTTAGCAGAATTGCCTTTGCTTGTAATGCATTAATTACATGAGATTACTTTAAGAATATAAAAATAGAGCCAATGAAGTAGACAGACAATTCATTTTATTAAGAAAAGAAGAAAAACGAACACTCCGAGCCAAATCGGATAAAAAAACGGATGTCCAAAATCGAATGTCCGAATTTTGAGCCAACATTGCTGGTAATCATTTTTCTAATTTAAGCCTTCTTGTTGGCCAAGATGGTGGTGGAATGGTGGACGACGGGGGCGTGGAGCAGGGGTGCAGCGTGCAAAACTGGGGCGGTGTGGACAACAGGGGAGGTGTGAACGAGTGGAGCGGCATGAAGAACTGGTGCGGCATGGTGGAGGACGGTTTTGTGGCTGTAGGTGACCAGGGGGGCCACGGGGGCGACTGCAGGCACTACGTAGCTGACTGGCTTGTGTTCCCATTCTACCTTGGTCACTCTAGAAGAAGAGTGAGGGGCGATGTAGTGGAGAGCGGGGTGGATGATGCCAGTGGCAGAGCAGACGGCCATGACAGCAGCGAAAAGTACCTAAAGAGTATGAAAAAGCAAACGATATAGAGCTGTTATATATAGAGAAATAGCGGGACAGAGACTATAGTTCACATTTTGACTTTTTGAAACTATTAATTATGTAATAAATTGAACATTATTAATCAAAAGCTCATTATACAGAATATGAAATCTAAATCATATTCTTTTTCTTTTTTTCATAAAATATCTCAATAAAATATGCTATAAGCTATTACATTCTCAATTACTTTTTTTTTTTTTTTGTAACATATATTGACCTATCTAGTGTTTCTCTTTAGCAATCTAACTTTCGGTTCAATAGTTAGTGGGTTTGATTCTCACCTCAGAATTAAATATTTGAAGTGGCTCGGAAAATACTTTCAACTGTAGTTTTGGTGTGCAAAGAATAATCATTGAAACGCAATTTTTATTTTAAATATGCTGTTCATTGCGCATTTTATATTGTTTAATAAAACTGCGAAGGTTTGAAAAAAAACTTCAACTTTAATTTGTGGTTTTATTATAACTAAGCAATATTTAAAAAATTGTTTAACATTTTGTTTTTATTTAAAAGAAATCGCCTATTTATATTTACAGATTTTTATGGATTTTTGCTTTTTATTCAATTTACATTTTTACTTTTTCACTAAATCAATAACATTTTCATATTTCGGTCAAAATTTAAATATATTGACGTTTGACTGTACAGGATTCTGAAAACAGTTTAAAACGAAAAAATAATAGGTGAATGTCATTAGTTTAAACTGTATAACAATGCTATCCTTATGTTCTTAAATTATTGTAAATGTTTATAAATTAATTAAGAAATTTATTTTTATTTTCTATATTTCAATTATTATGTGATGTGGTATTCAAACTATTAAGTTCAATATAAAATTCACTATATTAATATTTAATTATGCTTAAAATATTGATGTAACATAAATTCCTTCTAAATGTAAATACAAATTTGTTTAACAATGCGTTTATTAATTGAAATTTTTTTGAAAACTTTTTAAATTGAAAAATAAATGAAATCTAAAAATATTCTTACTTAAATATTTCATTTTGCTAACTACATGCAATTTAATTTGCCGTCAATTTTCCAATTGTTATGAAACTATTTAAGATTTTCGGAAATATCTCTTTTAAATTTTAAATTTATTAAAATTTTTCCGATCTAAATTAAAATAGTAATATTATAAAATCTAACATAATAAAAGAGATTAAGAGAGAAATTTAATCAATTCTTAAAGAAATGAAATAAAATGTTAATGTTAAAATAGTTTTTAAATTGATGAAAAGATAGTAATGATTTGAAATTAATATTATCTAAGGAACACTAGTTAAAGGATTATCTTTTCGTTTATATTCTATCATTAGAAAAAATTTCGTCATAATTTTATTTATCGTAAATTAATAATAATTATACGAATTATTTAAGTATTTTTTTAAAATCTTAGAAGACAAATTTTCTATTTAAATCCAAAAAATAAACCAATAAAAGATAATCTTTTAATTACGTATATATTCTTATTTTTAAAATGCCAAATTTATTTTTCTGAAATATATATCTTACAGAGATTTTCAAATCATCATTAATACGGCTGTTCAATTAAACATTTTAAAAAGGGTTTTTTTTTTTTTTTTAAACTAAATATGGAACATGAATTTTCATTGAATCTTCTGCAAACCAACTCGATTAAAATTTCCAAAGTAATGTAGTAAGTTCCATTTTAATTCTTTTACAAAAATACATTAAAATTCATCAGTTTAATAAGATGAATTTGATAATAAAAGTTTAATAGATTTAAGAATACTAATTTTTATTTTATTAATAATATTCTAAAATTTAAAAGTGATTTAAGGGATTAAAATTAACTCTAGAATTTCCTTTTACCTTGTGCATTAACAGTATATATTTTATAAGATTTAAAGTTAATAAAAAGCATACCCCCAGAATGTGTAATGGACGTTTAATGCATTGAATTATTTACCTAGGAATTATTTCTTATAAGTTAATTAATTTTAATATTGCCCGATTTGAAAAGTTAAATATTTCTAACTTCCGTTTAACTTATAATCAAATTATATACAAAATCAAAAAAATTTAGTAAATTTTCTAAATTTCTATCTTTTAAGATGTGATTAGGTACTTAATTTTAAATATATCGAGTAAAAGATGCAGAGTCACATTTAATGAATAGGAATTATATTATTTTAGGAAGATGTGCACTCTAATATAAGTGCTTTAACTCACCAATTTGTACATGTTGAGGATGGTTGAACAAGCTAGTTCTCTGGATAGGGAAGCAGATCTAAGAAGCTGGGATTGCTGGATGCTGTTGGAAGGGATAGCTACCCCTTATATACACACAGATGGAAGACCCAGACTCACGCCCCAGGCTAATCCAGGCGGGGCTCTGCCCATCCTTACCTGAAGGTCGAGTTGCAGGGCGTAGGATTTTGAACGTTGTTTCGGAAAGAAGAAGAAAAAATAGTGTACAAAGAAATGTAATGCAAGGCCGTGCTAGAGAATGAGGTCAAGTACGCGATGCAGATGAGGGGACGGCAAAAGTGGAATGTCCGTCTTCAGAAAACCCCCTTTCACTTGCCCTCTTGCTTGTTGCCAATTATCTTTTGTTGAAGTGGACAAATGAGCGGGTTTTTCCCTCTAGTTGTTGGAGATGTCGCCATTTTTTTTTAGTTCAAAGCTATCGCTTTAAGATTATTTGGAAGGTTTTTCGTTGTAATCTGAAATGAAATTATTAGAAATCTGAAGGAAATGAATTGTTTTAAAAAATGAAACGATGACAGACTGTGAAATCCAAAGAAGAAAATGAAATAGTTGTGTTTATTAATTGGTTGTTTTTAAATATGCATTTCAATTATAAGATAAAAATATTCATATATATATGTATATATATATATATTTTACTAGAGTAAAAATTCATAACCAAGCAATCAAAAATAAAAATTGAAAATAAATTTTAATAAGAAGATTTTTGGGTGAAAATTTAAAATAAAAAAAAAGCAAAATTATGAATAATGCACCTGAAATTATGAATTTCGTGATACTGTGTATTTCATTTGCTGTTTTATACATTTTTTTTTTACTTTGTCACTATTATTAGTTATGAACTATGTAAGTGTGAATAAATTCTTTATTTTTAAGTACTTACAATACCTGTAATTATATAGTGTATACACTAGTTCCTTAATTATTTGTTTTTTTCAGGTTTCCTTTATGTTAAAAAGAATTATTATTTTGAAAAATGGTAGCAAAATAGAAGAAATGCATAAAAAATATCCATCTGATTGATACTTTCTCTCATTCAGGATTTAGAAATATTTAATAAAAAATAAAACTAACTGTAACTATATGACTAGAAATATAAACACTACCTACAACAATCATAACAAAGAATAATTATTAGGGTATAAAATGCCCTTAAATATAATCATAGAAAAAAATTCACTTAAAATTATGACTTCAAATAATTGATTAATAAGAAGTTTTCTCCATAAAAAGGTTAATTCATTAATAGAAGAAACAGAATTATATTATTATAATCTTTCAAGAAAATGATATACTTCATGCGTTCTTGCTTGATATTTCTGCAAAATTGTCAGCTGGTTTTTAGAAAAATTGGAAAAAGTTTTTATTAATTCCATTATTATGATTAATTTTGCAGGCTAAAATCTAAAATAATTTGCAAAAGTAAAAATAGTATTTTCAAATAATAATAATTATAAATAAATAATAAAAGCATTATCTAAAAATTTATTAAAAAATTAATTTTTAGATAATGTGAATTAATTCAATGGAAGATTGGATGTATTTAATCTTTTTAATGCCACTTTAACGACCATGAGAGTTAATTTTACCGGAACTACTTTTTAAGCTTGACAACCGATTTGTTGAAATATCTACGTAGGAATCGAACTGATGAACAGAGGGACAAACCATTCAGCTGCAATCGGAACCGAGTTAGGTCATGTACAAAAAGAAGGCGCCAGCATAGAATCAGAGTAATGAAACAGAGGTGTCAAAGGAAGATGGACAATGTGACATCACTATTAACGCCAGCATGAGAACACTTAATAAAAATTTTACTTTTCCATTAGTTAATTAATTAACTAAGCAAATTTATTTATGTTCATTTTGTTAAACCTAATGTAATAATATCTTGCTTTTTTAGAAAACTATATTATAATTTTAACATACTATTGCTACTGATATGCTTTCATTTGTTGAACTTTACTCCTTCATTTCGTTCACTAACATTTCAAATTAAATCTTAGACATATTTCATTTTGCTTCTGTATTAATTTATAATCTAATGTATTCATTCATCACCTTTCATGATTAAATTTATTATTTAATTTCATTATCGATTTACATTTGAAATGTTTTCAAAGTGATCCGTATGATCAAAGTTATTGCTGAAACATGCAACTTTATTTCGAAAATTAGAGTCAATGTTGTAAAAACTTTTGCTAAATTTTCAAGTAATCTTTAGGTACGTGATCTTGTATATCGTCATGCTGAGTGGGCTTATGCACCTTAAAGTTTCGTCGATTCTAATGCATCTCAGCCAAAATAGTGGTAGGATTAAGATACCAGTTCAGGTATCGACCTCATCCGATAATTGTATTTCGAAATTACGAGATGGCTGTTAGTATTTATTGACTTCTATCATCAGAAATAGGTAGCTACTTAACCTAAGTAAATTATTCCATTATTAATAAAATGTAATTAAAAAGAAATCACTAAAAATTTTTTTCTTGGAAAAATGTGTAAAGATATGAGTCATACGTGATGTTGATGCTAATTCATAAGAAATAATAAAGTATATGTTTATTGGGAAAAGGATAAAATAAAAATGATCTAAAATAGAAAATATAATTTCATAAATGATATTAAGGCTTTTCCCTTTATTTTATTTTAAATTACCTATCGATGTATTGCTCATCTGAATTGTTATCTTTTCTAAATGCCGATTTTGTTCTGCATAATAATTGAAAAATTCTGCTAAATGTTATTCCCTTTTTTAAACTTTTTAAAATGCTGACTCTTCAAAAATATATTATACTATTAACAGCATATATTTAAATCTTTAATACGTATTATTTGTAAGTAACTCAAATCGTATTTTCCACATAATACGTTTCAAAACTCACATTATGTGTATATATTTATATATCCCACTCTAAGTATAATATATTTTATTCTTTAAAATTATGTTTGGAAAACTGTATTCAAAAAGATATGAGACAAGAAGAATCTGAAGTTATAAAAATAGATTTTCTCTATTTCAGAAAAAGAAAAGAAAACTGTAACCGAAATCAATATTTTTTCTAAATCTAGCCTATTTATCTTTCGTTGTGTGTAGAAATATTCTAAAAATATGCTTTTTAAGAAATCTTATGCGCAATGATGTAAAGTTAACTCAAGAATATCAAGGAAACGTTGCAGCTCCAAAAGAATAAAAATGGTAATTAGGTATAGAAAAACCAACCTGAATATTCTATAATTAATTTGTTTTTATGGATTTTACATATTAATTCATTGTTCTGGATGACTACTTAACGTGATTTTGATTATTTATTTTCGTTTGTTACAATCCATTAATCGCAATGATCTGCTTCGTAATTGTAATAGTCTATCAAATGTGTAGATTGATACGTAGTTTGGTGCCAACGTTCCACACCACACAAGCGGTGGAATATTGGAGCCAATAAAGTTGCTTTTTCACTTGACAGACTTCAGTCGATACAGTAATCGAATCGAACATTCTTAGGATACGAAATTGGACGAAACGACTCACTATGGATATTGAAACTCTAGCATCGACTTTTGGTGGATGCTTGAGAGTCTTCCAAGAGGGTTGCTTGAGAGTTTTCCATGGTGGATGCTTGAGAGTTTTCCCTTGCGACACGTCAATACCACCCACCATTTATGAAAAGTACTCCTGGGAGACAATTGAAGCAATGGATATTAAAATACCTACAACGGCCTATAGTCGTTAGACTATTTACAATCAAGCATTAAAATATATATGTTAGTACAAAACTAATTTTTCTGTTTATATTTCATTGTGAAATAGAAGTGGTTTTTTTACTTATCTATGTAATTAATAATATTTATGTTTAGAATTGCGTATAGAGCATTACTGAATGGGGAAAACCGTAAGCACTCTTACAAATAAATATGGTATTGAAATTAAAGTTGTGAGTTAACAAAAAAAAAATGAAATTTTTATTTAGTTTATTAATTAAATTAACCTGTGTGTATATATCAAATTTTATACACTTCCTACATTTATTTAGAATTTATATTCCAATAACACTAATAAGGCATAACTCGATGCCAAGGTAGTTTACAAAAGAAATTTATGTATAAAAACTTATGCGAACACATATCCTTATTTTTTCCAGTATAAAGCTGAGTTAAATATGTAAGCTTTATCTTAGCCCACTTTCGTGACATTGATCCAGCCATTATCGATCCTTCAGTATGTGTATTTACAGTAGCAGAGCAAAAGAGTTTCATCTAATCTGGTCGTAAATATTTTTAATTACAAATTTACAGCCGTGACAAGGAACAAATTATCTTGTTGCAAATGTTTTTCTTTTCGCTATAAAAACTAAGGCACATGAGAAAATTTATAAAACTCATTTCCCAATGAAAAAACATGTGTTAAAAATATAAACTTTCTAATGCGAGAATTAAAAATTAAAATCGATAAAAATCTATCTTAAACCAAAGTTCTAAATTATATAAAAAAAAAGAGTTGTTTATTAAAATTTAAATTATTATTTGCAAAATATTTAATTAAAAATTATCTCTTTTTAATGTTAATATTATTAATTTTATTCCGGTATAAATAAAACAACATATAGTTTATGGAAGGAAAATTAAGACAGTGTTACAATTATTTTAAATGTATTCGCAAAGTATAAATTTTGATCTAATAAAAGAAAACCATAGGTTAAAAATCAACTCTCTAGATTTATAAGAAAGTATGATATAATATTAACGATTAATCACTATCGAAATTAATTTAATTCGTTAAAACTTCTTGACTAAAAGTTTTATTAATCGTAAATATTAAGACATTGATTCTAGATAATTTTAATGGAGGTGACAGTAAAATTAATTTTTCTAAAAGTTATTTATTTATTTTAAAAAGTTTTTTATTTATGAAATAAATAAAGAAAAAGAAAGATTAATATTCGAATTCTATAACATTAAAATAAATATCGATACTTTCAGTTCTGGTAAAATGGAAAATATATTCATTTTTATTATTTTTAGACTCTGCCAATAATTTTAAAATTCAGAAAAAATAAATTGCATATTAAGACGTTGTTTGATAATGAAATACCCTATTACCTAAGAAAAAATTTTTTAAGGGAAATTTTTATAAAATAGTAATTTTACACTCAATGAAATTATGTTAACGGGAAAAAACTTTCATTATAAATTTAAATTATAATTCGAATGAAACAATTTTGTTGAATAAATCTAAGAAAAATTAAGCTTTGAAAAAATAAAATTTTAAGAAATTGTTTAATTTTAACCTCCGGTGTTAACATTAAATCTGTTGCTTTAAAAATTTGAATACATTTTTGAGCCAATATAAAAAAAAGAAATGCAGAATAATTTTTGATGTTTAATACATTATATTTTAAAATACAAAAGAGAACAAGAAAATGAGAAGTTGTAAAAGATATAACAAAAAATGCCAATATAATCAGACCAAATATTTTTACAATTTTAGTTATCTCTGCTGATAAATATGGATTTTAAATTACAAAAAAGATTTTAAAATATTGTTTTGAAAGTTTTAACAAAAAATGTAGAACACTAATATTATTAGGAGTAAAATATTTGAGAACCCTGTTAATAATCTTAGCCAAAGAATAATCGAAGAGGAAATTTAAAAATATCGAAGAGGAAATGGAATTTAAAATATTTAATAATAAAGTCTGGGCAATAATATAATTAGACTAAAATTTCATGTTATATTTATCTTTATAGTTGCTTATATTATAGTCAATATTTTTGTTCCTTTTTATCCATTTATTGATTGTAAAAATTTTACAAGTCTTTGGTTTTGAACTAGCTTAAAACAGCAGTATTGTATGAAATACTATAGTATTACTAAAATGTTATTAGTCATAGCATTTTGTTAATACATAGTTTTTCAAATTTGTAAGATAAGTAATTGTGATTTATATATCGCAAAAGATATGACAAGATAGGCTTTAGCATCAGGTAAAATTCCGAATGCTTACACACACTGTAGCATTTGTCCACTATAAACTGTTCTACAGCCATGCGTAGATTTCTTGTCCTACAATTGAACAGTAGACTAATCAAAGGATACAAACTTTCTAAATTTCTTGAATATATGCCCTACACATTGAATTTTATTAATCCCTTTCGATGCACACTACTCTGTCATTTCTTCCTCGCGTGTAAAAAAGTGATCGCAAAATGAAAAAGCAACCAACTACTAGGGACTGTTGTTGTCGTATACCAACTAGGCTGGCATTATGGGGTGCGCTGCTCCACTTTTACAAGTGAACCATATTTAGGTGTGGAGACCGATTTCCTCAGTACACACATGCCATAGGTACCCGTTTATAGGGTAGGCAACCATTCACAATCCATTCATACAAGGAAAGGACAAGGCCAGGATAGATAGAGAGAAAAAGTACATCCATGCCCAAATCGGGTTTCGAACCCAGGACCTCCCTATCCTCAGTCAGGGACGCTGACCACTAGACAAGTTGGGCGGCACTACTACGGACTGTCTGAGATATATAAAATAATGCATTGTGATTTTAGATCACGATCATCGGCATTTGTCATAGTAGTACGCCATCCTTGGTCAAAACTTCTGGATGCCAAAATCAGTGGTTTCAAATTGTCGTCAAAGACTATAAATCGCAAAATGATTCAGATTTCTCACCATTCAGCCTTTATACAATTTTGACTTGTATGCAGTTTCTCATTGACTCTATAATAAAGCTTCTCGGTCATAGTCATGAGTTATGTGCCATCCCAAACATTTTATAACAGTATTACAGTGAAATTTTTCAATCTCGTTCAATAGGGTGTAATTTTATTATATTCAGTGATTTTATGTTCTGAGGGAAGTAATATTAATATATATATAACTATTTTATTTAGTATTTCTCAAATTGATTGCACCATCCTATTGCATTCTAATATTTGAACGGGCTTTTTCTATTTTTATGATTTTTTTTGTTTGTTTTGGGAATATACTGTAATTAAAAAAATTGGATATTTATTTTTAATTTACTGAATGATCATCCGGTCTGCGGTAATATTAATTTATTTTTGAATTTCTGTTAAAACAAAATTTATATTTATACGATAAGTATGATATTTTTTTAATCAGAAATTTTAAATTTTGCGCTCATACGGTAAGTATTTTGATAATAATCACGTTTTTAGTTAGATCAAAAAGTAGTAAGTCAGAGAATTTATGTATTAATTAGTAACACAAGAAAAATTATTGTTACTTTTTCTTTGAGGCATATATATTTTTTTAAACTTAATTCATACGTTTTTGAGAATTAATGATATTGATTATATACAATATTTCACTCATTTTCCAAAACAGAATTGCAAAATACATTAAAAGTTTTTAGAATTATAATTTATTCATCGCTTTCATAGCTGATCAGTAAAAGTATCAACAAAGTAAAACACATGTGACAGTTTTCTGGGTCGAAAATTTGCTTAAGATTAATGACCATGCAGACAGTTTTCCGGGAGAACAATTTTGTGAAAAGAAATTCAGTTAAGATTGATAGTCAATTTTTTTCTTCTGGAAATTAGAATAAAATTATTTTGGTTGTCTACATGCAAGCTTATATGATGACACTATAACAATAAAAATCCAACTCTTTATTTTATTTTCAAGAATATAAATGCTAGTTTAAAAAATGTGGGAGTCAAGGTGACGGCAAATGCATTTGGACATTAATATACATTTGCCGTTGCAAATACAATACAAGTTGACTAATCAAAACTTTCTTATTATTAGCTAATATTAAGAATTCTGATGGAAGCTGAATCTCTAATTAAGATAGGATTATCAGTCGAAAATGGTTGCTCACACTACCCTAGGATTAAGAGTGTATTCTTCTGAGGTCATAACATGTGTGGGATATTCATTCGTTTATTCAAGAGATTGTATCAAAGTTACGGAAATGAGATAACAGGATTAAATAATTGATGAGTCACTTCTGTTTTCTGAATTGGGACTGTTAAGGTAAGAGCTTGAAAGTTTTCTTGGTTTTATCCCTTGTGATACATAAATATGCTGACACTACTTATGAAAATTATTATTAGATATAGTTACCCTGAGGAAATTAAGAACCATTACTACAACTTTCGGATGTTATGCTATAAATATTAATCTATATAGTCTCCAAATATATTTTCTTTTTTTTTTTTTATCAAACATAACTAAATTACTGTAAACTTATTATAACAGTATCATATTATAAATTAAAATATTTAAAAATGAATTCATTACAATAGTAATATTTCTTCAGTATCATTGTTGTTAAAATCATATAGTTACACTCTTAAAAAAATCGAGTGGTTTTTCACCACTCGATGAACGATGGATATTTTGAACTCCAAAAAGATTCAAAATGAATCCTTTTGTACTTAACTGGGTAGAGAAGTTCTCTTTCAATCACTCCATTCTCGATTCAAAGCAATTTTCACTTTTTTTTTGACGTGTTTATGGCATAAAGCAAATGTGATGTGCTCTGATTGGATTAAACCATCACGTGGCTCTATGCTTTCAGTTCAGTTTCGCTAAAAATGGAGGAAACTAAATCTTCATTTTGTAAAAGCGATCTATTTGAATTATTTATATATATATATATATATATATATATATATATATATATATATATATATAATTGGGCAAGAAGGAGCGCAGAAACATTACGGTAAGTCTTTATTTCTCATATTAATTGAATGACTAAATCAATTCTTCATATTTGTGATTTTTCACCATGATAAAAGCTTTCGTTTTCGAAAGTACACATGAATGAATTCTATTGAGTTCATATTCATGGAATATTTATAATATTTGAAATTTCTGATTAATTGATAAGGTTTAATAATATAAAAATGTGCTTGGAAATTTCATTTTTTATTTCAAGTACTTTTTTTTCTTAAAATTTAATTTATTATAAATGTAATGGTAACTTATAATGAATGCATTTTTGAATTCTTTTACTTTCGAAACTGTGGATATATGATTATTAATTTTCTCGTTGATTTAAATATCCAATGTATATTATAGAAATATTATTTAATACAGTGTATTGTACTGAATTGAAAGTTCGATTAATATCAAATACAAAATTTTACGAATGAATAAGAATAAATTTCTTCATAAATAAAATTCGAAGCTTTTTAATTTAAATGTTAATACAATATAACGCAAATATTACTCTACAGAATATTACTTGACAGTATGTATTGTACTTATTAAAATTTCACTGGCAATATGTATTTTATTTATTAAAACTTCACTGACAATTTTTGATTTGATTGTTTCTAAGTAAAAGCATTCGTTGATAAAACGAAAACAAAATTGTATGTATCAAAATGTACTATTAATTTGTATATTTTAGAATTTCCAACTAAAATATTATCAAGGGAAATATAATTTATATTCATAATTTATGGTTGTTATTGTCATCATCGAAGAAAAAAATAGAAAACAAAATTATCAAAAGCAAATTTAAAACATGGAGTTCTTTTGAAAATGGGGAAATGCAATGTAAGGAAGAAATGGCTGATCAGGTATATTCTGTATAACATGTAATCAAAATAAGTTTTATGGAGACTGAGAAAATGTTAACTAATTGTTATTGCAACAAGTATTAATTTCATATTGCTTGTAAAATTTATTGAAAAGTTTGAAGTAATATTCTATGTTTAATGTAAGAACGTGGTAACTTAATTAATTGACATGAAAATTCCAATCAATATTTCCAGTTAAAATCTCTTATTAAAGTTTTTGATTTTTAATATTGATTTTAAAATAATGAAAGGTAATTATTCATTATAAATTAATATTACTTGGTAATTAGCTTAAGAAATTTTAATAATGTTTTTAATTCTATTGGAATTAAAGTTTTGTTTGTTTTTACTGCTAAAACCAAATTTTAATTAACTTTATAATAAATTTATAATTCACTTAAAATTTTCCTTTTTTTAATTAAAAGTTTTTAATTTGAACTTAATTGTTTAAAAAATAAATATCCAGTAATTATAATATGAATTTGACCATAACTAGTTTTTACATGTATAATATTATTGAGTTAACACATATGTGTATATGTATGTATTTTTGCTTTCAGATAAAATGATTACAATTTGAAATGCCTTATGAAATTCCCCGAGAAAAAATATTTGAACTTGTGAAGAAAATGTTTAATATAAAATAGCAATGAAAAATAGACCATCTATTGTTCTATTCTATAATAGAATTTATTTCTCTAAGTATCCAAAATAGACTGCTTTCAATGAAACATTGGTAGTGTAAAACCTGTATATTTTTTACATATTTGAAAATGAATTTTAAAATATTCATGAAAGTACTAAACTTTCATATCAACATTATTTTCTAACAATGTCACAATGACTTAGGCACACCGAAATTTACAATCCCTAACATTATTTGTGTATCTGGAATTTTAATTGTAGAACATGAAACATGCTATGCATGCATTTCCAAGTTTTTTTATTGCATGTGAATAAAAGGTTTTAAATTATTTTAATGCCAAAAACATTTAGTTTAAATTTTACAGAGAAAGGATTTTCTTATACAAAAATGGAACAAAAATCTCATTGTTATTTTGATATTTGTTTCATGATTGCATGATCCAAAAGAAAGTAATTAAAATCTATATTTTATAAAATATGCAGTATTGCTTTAGTCTTTTATTATATTGTAGTTTTCTATCTTGTATTTTTAAAAATCATTTTACTTGCAGTGTATTTGAATATTAGTATATGTGATACAAAACATAGTTAAAAAATTTTTGTTGTAATTGGTAAAAAAAAAAGTATTTATTTATATAGTTTCACCTATTTTCAGTTCTATTTGATTGATTCAAAAATACTTTAACATTAGAAATAAATGTAAGTATGCATGTACATATTTTTATTTAATATTTAACAATCCATTTTGTACATTATGATGGGAGCTATATCTATTTCATAACAAAGAAAAATCCAAAATTATTATGTATTTGTTTCATTGTGTATCAATAATTTATCACATTCTTATAAAAATTTTCAAAAACTACTAGGTAATCATTAATTTACGAACTTCAGTTACTAAGCTTTAATTAATTAATGAGAATGCCTTTTTTTAACAAATTACACTTGCTTTAAATTACAATAAAAAGTTCTATTATTATTTAATATGAATGATTATTCTCTTTATTACAGGTAGATTTGGAATTTGATATCCAGAGGCTGACTTTTTTCTCAGTAAATACCCTGCATTCTATGCTCCTAGAATATTATCAAGTATTCAAAAACTTGTCTTATAATATGGAATAAATACGTGAGAATTCAGGATAATAGTATTTTTTTAAATAAATAAGGCTTTAATTTTTTGAAGCCTTATTTATTAAAAAAATACTATTATCCTGAATTCTCACGTATTCATTCATATGAAATTTTGTTGTTAAATTTTATATAGGCATTAAAGAGAAAATACAAATGTTATAAAAATTTTAATTATTATGTTATTTTTTTTTTTTCGAAATAGATGAAGAGGTCTTTAAAAGAAGAACAACGCTCAAAACTTTGCTGTGGTCATAAGCAAGACCTGAATATGAAATATTTTTATCTGTGGATAATGGATTCATTGATCTCGGATATGCAAGATCAATACATTCTTACTATAATCGATCAAGATCTAAATTTTGCAAAATACATGTAATAAAATGCATATTACATTTTTTATTCTTATTTTGTTTTATTAAACGGTCATTTAAAAAAAATTAAGCTCCAATATTATGTGACGTCATAAACTTAAGAATTTCTGTATACATATTTTTATTTAATTTTTTTCTGTCTTAAAAATTGAATAAATGTTTTTTGTATAATCTTGCATTTTATTTTTAATTTCATTCATAGTTTCATTGATACCTAAATATCTAAATATAAACTGTAAATATGTCTTTATCCTCCTGTAACTCCAAAAATGCATATTATCAATATTCAAAAATAAATATTTATTCATATAAAATATTTTTGTATTTGTTAAATTGTGTACAATTTGTTATACTAATAATTTTTGTGAAAGTTAATTTTGTACTTAATGGGCCCATAGTAAACTAAACTGAAAAATAAGAAGTGAGACTATTTTTTCTTGAGAGTGTAAAACCAAATAGATTTAAATAATGTAATACACACATATGACTGAACAATTTGCTTGGTAATGTATGTAATTTAAAAACCACTAGAATTATCCAAATCAAATAAAAATGCTATATTCAATTGTACTGTTAAATTATTGAATAAAGAAATTATATTTTTATATTGTAATTGTCAAGAAAAAAAAAACAGTATTTCTTAAAATAAAAAATTCAAAACCTAATTTCTGCATTAAATTGACAATATAAAACAAATCAGCATTTCTTCTATAAACGATTGAAATTCACTCTTTCTAGCTAATTTATCTGTTTAAACGATTTGTTGTTACTCCTCTTAAAAGGAGTGGTTTACCTGCATCTTTCAAAAGAGTTAATTTTTATCTTAAAGATTAGTTGAGTTATGTGAATATTAAAGAGTGAAATTTCACTCTTTCTGAGTGAAATCCACTCGATTTTCTTAAGAGTGTGTATTGAAATAGTAAAGAAGTACTTTTTACATTTATAATGCAGATTTCTAAACTTCTTCAAAGAGTGATTCAATTCCTTGCTCTTTTTTATTGAAAATTTATTTTTTGATGCATGTACTTTAATATATGTATTCATTTTGCTCCTCCCAATAAGTTTTTTATAACAAGATTGGATATCATGTGGTTCGCAAGCTAAATCAAAGAGATATTTTATTTTATACGTTGTTTTACTGCATTCAATGTAGATGAAATTTCATATATTCTTCATTCTTTTTAGTAGTTGTGTTTAATTTCTAAGGTATTTAAAAGAGATGAAAATCACAAAAGATATGTTTTCATACCAATATTCACTGGATATCAAGAGACTGATGGGGCATGCTAGCCATCTTTTGCGGGCCACGGCTTCCACTGAAAACATGTATTTAACTTCCGTAGAAGAATTTGATTAGAAAAAAAAAGACATTTACTATGTACCTATCTTTGCTCATAGTGCTGTTCTGCGCTACAAGGAACGATCTCATTTATAGGTGAACCAAAATTAAATCCAATGAATGTGGAAGGTCTAAAAATTCTACAATTTCGAAATTACTATATAATCTAAAATCAAAACTCTTTCATTCACATTTCAATGTCTTTTCAATCAGTCATGTATAGCGAAAACTTAAAATATTTTTGCAGAAGTAGACAAAAATGAAAAATTTCCTAGCATCGAAAAAATTGTAATCATCGTACTTTTTTAAAGAAATGTTGAAAGAAGGCAAGATCCGACATCTTGCATATATTTTCTCTTGCCCCCAGTTATTAAGTATAAGAGGACAATTCTTCGTTTGGAGTAGAAGCAGGTACACCCTTGTGATTTGGTAAACATTTTGGTGACAAAATTTCATTTCTGGCAACACTGCTTTTGTTAGTTTTGTGTAGAAGCACGGACCATTTTGTTACTCACGTCTTAGCATCAAAAAAATCAAAGGGCACTCCTCTGTCATCTTTTACCACAATTTTAAAATGAGAGATAAAACAATGCACCTTCATAATTGAAACTAAATGCGTTCTCTATAATGTTGCGATTCACAGTATAATTAACTTTACAATAAGTTTAAATTAGCGTCATCCTTTAAATTTATAACAGAATATTTAATCAAGATTTCAATCGGAACCACAACTTGCGTTATAAGTTATTCAGAGATCAATGATCTGTTGCAAATTTTATTCCATCGCATATTTCTGTGGATTTTTATTCAATCCCGGACAAAAATTTGGTGGGCAAGCAGAATAAGAATTTTTTTTAATGAGATTTCTAAAGGAAAAGGATATCAGTAATTAAAATAATTTAATGTCTTTAAAAAGTATTAATTGTCTTTACTTGCTGGTTATGTGTGTTTAAAAAAATGGAAACTTATATTTATATAATATAATGAATGATTTAAGAGTTGGGAAATTAAGGTACATCTTAATTATTTCTATGTATATTTGCAAACAGATTCTTCCCATTGTTGTTTGATATAGTTAAAACATTCAAGGCAAAATTTGTTTCGTTAAAAAATTTTTTCTATAAAAGAACTGCATCATATTTTGGATATATATAAAAGAACTCTATGAAAGAATCGGAAAAAATGATCTGAGAGAGATTACATTTAAAAGTTCTATAAATATCAGAAATGTATTAAATATTTGAGAAGTGGTATTTTCTGGTGTAAGCCAAACATTTGTGAATAGTTTGTTTTTAAGGGGCAGGAGCAAAAATATTACAACTCAAAACATTGCAAAATGCGTTATTCTCTTTCATAATATATTTGTAATTTTTATCGGCGGGACAAAAATATGGAATATAAAAAAGGAATTCTCGCTTATATTGAACAAACAATGAACAAGTTTTTGAGAACGTGATGACATCTTTTCCCGGTTCAGTTCCCCTTTTATCCCTCAGCAAATATTCTAGATGAGAGCTGTCAGAGAACGAATGACGCTTCTTTTTTACCTTTCTTATGCTTTGTCATTAAAATTGAAAAAGAAGATTTTTATTTAGCAAAAACTGTTTTTATTTCACTTCATATAATAGATAAAATTTTTCAAAAGTAATGTTTAACTACTTTCTAAATAAAAATATGAAATCTAAGACTATTAAAGAATGATTCGATTCAACTAGAAGAGAGGGAACCTGAGTGAAAAGCAATGAGGTTGCAATAAAGTATAAAATTTTTTTCTTTTTGCATCTTTGATATATTTTTGCATATTTTTTATAGTTTTAAGATAGATCTAAATGCAAATATATTCTGATGCTGTAGATTTATTTTAGAACATAACTATATTTGCATAGTCCCAGGTATGCATAATTTATTTACAGAAAATCCAAAACCGATAACACACATATATCATAAATATATTCATAATGTGTGACTCTTGGGTATACAATAAGTACAATTCATTTTTTAGCTTTGTTATTTTTTCTTTAATGCAAAAATTTAAAAAAAAACAGACAAAAAATGAAATATATTGTGGATTCCCTCATATCGACAGGAAAAAACTATTTCACACACACATTTCTCCCTAATATACAAGAATTATTTTTATTATTATAATTGAGTTATTTTGTTTAAAAAAACCATTGAATTTAGAACATAGGATTAAAAAAAGTTGTACCACAGTTTGCTTTCAAAAATAACTAAATATAGGACAAAGCATTTTAAATTTATTATTTTAATAATAATAAAAAACTTTTGAAATGAAAAACCTAAATATTTTTATCCTCAGATGTAAACTTGAAAAATACAAATAACTATTAGAATTGAGTTTTATATAAAAGAATAACAGTTTATCAAAACAAATACGTATTTGGTACATAGTTATATTTTTGAAGAAAAATCATTGTTTGAAACCATTTTTTTTTAAGATCGATAGGATTTTAAACATAACTAAGACATAAAATGCATAGTTATATATAAAAAATCCTGGGAATAATATATATATATATATATATATATATATATATATATATATATATATATATATATATATATATATATATATAACAAATACATATTTGGTACATAGTTATATATGCATATAAAAATATTCTCATGATAAAAAAAATTGTGATTTGTGTGCAAAAAAATTGCGAAATAATTGGAAAACAACTAATCAATGGAAATGCATTTTGAATTTTTTTAACATTTCAAAATGAATTATAAGTCAAAAAATCCTTATTTTTAACTTAGTTTTGAGGGTTCTTTGATTTAGGAATTAAAATATGGAAATGAAAAAATAAATTTAAATGCCCTTTATTTTGTTACTTTCATTAAATTCTAAAATTTTTACTTTTAGAATATTTTTAATGTTATAAGTGTATTTAATATAATAAATGTTTTTGAAATTATAAAAAATGTCTGTATAAAATGCATTTACATTATACGGACATATTTTATAAAATTGTACTATATTTTTTATTTGACGTGACTATAATGATTGCATATTTTCATACATTCTATTATACTTACATTCTATTATACTTACGTATCATACATTCATACATTCTATTATACTTACGTATGTAACTTGAACATTTGAATTTGGATTTGAAAAAAATTCAATATTTTTCCTTGTTTATGTGTGTGCGTTAAATTATCTTGTATAGAATATTAAATTTTGATGGCGAGAATATTAAAAATACCATTAAAATAAAGTTTTTAAGCAAAAGATATCAATCAAGGGTATGTGCATACCCTTATTAAGCTTACATTTGTGACCTTTATCCCTTCCTTTCCACACAGGCGGCCTCTAGCGGCTTAGACAAAACATGTATCTTATTGACAAATGACTGTATAAAAAGGGCGGAGACTATTTTTCTTTCTCAAAGAGCAATTTTAGAACACTACAATCACGTGAGTGAGGTATAATTATCCGATTATTCTTTTCAACCTTCCTTTTGCTCGTCTCTCCTGCGTTTTAAAACGTGGTAATTGATAGATAGCATTCGATTATCGAATAACTGAAATACGATGCACTTCGACGCAAAAATATAACCAAGTTATTTCAGGTTGATGATGTTATTCATGGCTCCACTCAAGTGGATACCTTTCCGCATTTTACCTTCAATGTCTGCCAGTGTCTCAATGGACGCATGTTTTGTGTTTCAGATAAAGGACATGATTTATTTAAAAATTGTTTTTAATGGGTAGGTGTGAATTATTCAGTGTCAGGATAATTGTAACAAATCGAAATTCTGTCTTGCAATCACCAAATGATAAATTCACGGAATGTTTGCTGCTGGCTAAAAAAATGGCATGACAATGAATAAACATTGTCATTAACACGACTCTATTTTCAGCGTCAGTTCTTTGCTAGCAGTTCCTTTATTTGATTTTTTATTTGCGATTTCAGTTGATGCCAACTCATTTTACAAAACTAGTTCTTTACATGAATGCTTAGGCAATTTTTAATTTCTATAAAAATATATTTTCGTTTGTCATAACTATAACAAAATTTAATAACTACTTACAATGTTATTAAGTAAAAACTAAATACTTAACTGAATGTAAATAAATTAATACTTACCTCAAAGCTTATTGTCTTATCAGTTTTTACATCCTTAGTTATTCTCATGATTTTTATGCCATTTTTATGATCACGAAAGATTTTTCATTATAGCAGCTGTTAATTTGCTGATTTGAAAAACTTAATATGGATATTCATAAGAGTCTGTTGTGTAATTGTTTATTAATCAAATATCTTAATCGCCAATGTGTTTAGGAAACAGGCCAATAAATATGATTTGCATTTGATATAAGTGCATATTGAGCGTTTGACGTAATTATAACTCGGGAATCAGTTTTATTTATCATTCAATTACCTCAACCGCCATTTTATATTAGAAACTGAACAGTAAATATATTTAGCAGTTGAAATTAGTATATAATTTAATGAGTTAATCTAATTCAATCACATTAATTGTGATTGAACTATTTTTTGATTTTATGTGAAAGAAATAAGGAACGATGGTCACAATGTTTGAAACTCATTTCTAACAGAGAAAAATACATACGCGGTGTGTATAAAATTATGCAAAATATTGTATTGTAAAATTGTAGTGCTGAAAGACTAAAAGAATTGGAAATAGGGGGTTAGTTTAACAATATAGTGAAAAAGAGTGCTTCTTATTGAATTTGTTAAGGAAAGAAATGTAATACTATATATGGCAGCAAAACTGCATTATTAAGAAGCATAAGTGTATAAATAATTCTACTAGAATTTTAAAAATTGACATATTCTTCCCAAAAAGGTATAATATAAAAAAACTAAAAACTGCACACACACAGCATTAATTTCTTAATATAACATTCTATTAATTGTGATCTCATTGTGTAACCAATTAATGATAGTAAAATATAAAGATAAATTTAGATGAAAGTAACTAAATTGTCGTTTTGATATAAACAAAATCCTTATTCTATTTGACCGCTGAATTTTTGACAGAATTAAATTGAATATGTCGTCACGGAAAGAAATTAAACTTACATCAGGATTTGTGGGTGACTTAAAAAAATGTGCCTTTCGTTTTTAATTTTAATGTTTGTAATTAGTTTAAAACATATTTAATTCTGATATGAATTAAAGTTGATTATTCCGAGCTGTAGTCAATTGATGAAACGCTCCATTTCGGAACTCTTTTCGCTCCATTTTGGAAGAGTATAATTCTTTTTCTCCTCTTTATAAATGTAATTTATGCATAATAGCAGGAAGTACTGGATAAAATTTCTCCCTTCATTTTGCATATCCACTGAGTAAATAAACACTATTTTTTCGATTTTGAAAAACATTTTGCTTTTGCCCATTGCACAGCTTATGGGTTTACATTTCTCCCAATAGCCTCTCGCCTGGAAATGATTTTTAGAATGCAGACGAGAAAAATGACGTTTTTACAATATATAACTTCATATTTAATAAGAATTTTTAAACATTCCCTACATTTTCCGATTTGATTTTAGCTTATCTATAGGTGGAATTCCTTTTCGTGGTGAAAACCAGCTATTTAAACAAAGCTAGGTGAATAATTAATAACATCTTTCCAATCGCACTTTTTCTCCCCTCGAAAATTAGGTAGTTTTCTTTTGGAAAGCTTCCGATAACGAAAGATAGTGGGAGTGGCCTACTAATATAAAAGGGGACTAGTATACCAAGTCCGTCAGCCGGTTTATCGTGAAAAAATTAATATTTTTAGTGGACAGAAATAAAAAAAATTCACTTATGACATGAGATACAGATATTTTTGGAATATCAGATATATATATATGTGTGTGTGTGTATATGTATTATACACACATTTGTTCTTGATACACGTAAAAGTGTTGTAAAGATATACATGTTGATACGTGATATAAGTAACGATGAGACATGTTTTACAACATAGATTGGAACTAACTTTTATCCCATCAAATATATCATCATCGTTTCTTTATTTTTTTTGCTCATATACTAGTCCTGCTGCCAAGGTACAATTGTCATTCCTAGAATTGCTCATAGAAGGCATCATATTATTATATTTTTGGTAGTCAACAAATTTAAGAAAATAGAAAATCTGCAAATGAAATTAAATATAAAATTTATAATTACATTAGTAAGCCAGTTCTCTTAGAGATGTTCATTTGTTTTATATTTTGATTTGAATAAAAATGGACGAAGCTGATAGTTGGGCGAATTTGTCTATTATATTCTTTTAATTAATCCAACATATGTTTCTTTGTTTAGGTATTATGCTGAACAAATTGAACTTATTACTGGAGTTCTAGTATATTAAATTGCACATATTTCCCTCAATATGAGCGAGTGTGATTTCAATGTAGCATATATATATGTAATTCACTTCATATTGAAATATGGAAATTAAATTAAATTGATCCAATAATACAATAAACCATTGGATTCATATTAAAAATTATTAAATTATCAAATTAAATTTAGAAGCCTATTTGCAAAACATTCTCTTCTAACCTTGTATCAAAATTAGATAAAAATTTCTTTTAAATAAGGCCATTGTTATTATAAGTATGATTACTCTTCATCTTAAATCATTTCATATCATATCAAACATGATTATATCAAATCGCCATCTTCAATTTAATTTTCCCTCTACTTGTTTCTGTAAAGTGTAAAATTGTAACGTTTATTTGACGAATGAAAATAATTCCTCTTGAACCAAAATTTAGGTTCCACTTATAAAATCATGCCATGGTTTTTTTAATTATTAAATAATACAAAGAATGAAGAGAATAATACGAAAATATTATCAAATATTTCAAGATAAGACTAATTGTTTTATTTAAATTAATGGCAAGTATAGAAAATTTTTTTACTGTACTGAATTGTGTGCAAAATGGCACTAACTTACTAAAGCCAAAAACTGTAGTTGATTCATTGGAAAACAGGTGATAAATAGGTCGAATCAGAATTGGCATTCATCAAATCATAAATGGGAATTGATAGAAGTCGCAGAAAATTTATAATAAAATATACCAAGAACACTTGAAATAATTACAAGAACTCCATGAAATAAACATTTAAGGAATTGAATAGGATAAAAATTTTGCTTAATTAATAGGACAAATATAAAATTTTTGATAAAGATTGAACATCTACCTATTGTTTATATAATCTAATGTTTTTTGTTTTATGAGTCAATACTGTTATAAATATATTTAAAAGTAATATCTTTAATTTTGAATAATAATTAATTATAATGTTTTAGAAAAATCTGCAAAAATGCTAACATTGAAGTTTTGTTATTATTACAAAAACTTCTTATCATTATTGTCATAAATTACATTCAAATAAGTATTGTATTCTGTTTTCTAAATTAAAAAATAATTGATTACAACTGTGAAAAATTAGAAAGATAATATGTGAATTATAAAACTTGAATACTTTATAAAACATAATTTTTCAAGCAAGTTTTTGAAAATGTGAATTAAATCTATATCAGTGAAATCCCCATTCTGTTTGGCCACCAATTTTTTGTCCAGAATAAAATTGCGAAGTGGCTTAAAAACGAATAAAATGAAATTTTTATCAGACCACTGTTTCATTTAAAACAGGGGATATTATTTTATTTCAAAATTTTCATTACAGAGCGTGCAATTAATTTAAAGCGTTGAGTTGAATTCACTGTAGTTTCTTATGCCGCGAGATTATAGGTTTAAACGACGGTAATACCGTTCAGGAATTCTGCTGCTTCAATAACGTGTTTCTTTTCCCTCTTTTGAAATTCTTGTTCAGGCGTAACTGTTGGGGAGGGAAAAAAATGTACGGCATTGGATATCCATTTTTTTTTCTTTTATTCCCACATGGTAATTATTTGGAAAAAAAAATGTTTTTGCCCATATCAGGAAGTGAATTAATGTTTTTTCAAATACGCTGCTGATGGGAAATGCTTTGGAGCACTAATAAAAGTTGCTCCAAATTCAATATTAAATAATCTCATAACTATGAGATATTCCATATATGAATCTATTTAATTTTTAAATAATATTAAATAAAAAATTTTATTTTTTAATGTAAAACAGTATTTCGAACAAAATTAAGTAAATAGTAATCAGCACCAGTTAATTTAATGCAATATGGAAAGAAATAATTTGTAATTCAAGAACCTGAGATTTATTATTGCCCTTGTAGGGAATTCAGATTGTAAAGATTGAATATAAGTTTTACATATTAAATATTATCAGATCAAATTTTTGTTCGTCAAGTCTTTCAAAACCAAACGTTTTCTGAAATATATCAAGTAAGTAAAATATTTCAAAATACTCTTAAGTATTTAATAATATTTTTAAAAGTATTTCAAACACCAAGTAAAAAAGAATAAGCAAAGCTCTATGTGCTTTTAAATATGAAGAAAAATATGTCAATATCATTATTTTATTCAGAACAATGTTCATTTGCAATACACTTCCAGCAGTATATCTATACCATACAGTTGTTATGAAACAAACTACTAGACTCCAAATTTTGAGGAAAATAAACATTTAATTAACAAATAACTAAAGAATTAACAAAGGAGTCATACTTGGGTTCGCTAAAACTCTAGCGCCTCCGTAGCGTACTAAAGTCAGTATCAATCCTAAAACAAAAACGCAGCTTCTCCGCCTGATCCTCGCACCAACCGTCTCCATACTCACTCACCCTCCCCATCGAAGGCTCTGGAAATCGAAAGATCTGAGTATGAGACATTACACAGTGTTAATACATTTTGATAACAATTTGGTCCTCCTATACGTCAATAAAATAAATGCATTATTCTTAAATAAAGAGAGTAAAGTTTAAGTAGAACATGGCATTTTCAAGGCATGCAAGATTTATATATTTTTACAGAGACTTAAAAATATGCTAAAAACTTCAAATATACAAAAAATATCAAAAGCTAACAGTTGATAAAGATTTATATCATTAACATCAAAACATACTGATAATAAAAATTAATTTTTTCACAAATAAAAAAGGTATGCTTTACACCAAAATAGATTTTACTTAAGAAAAATAAATGCACCACCTAAACAAAAATATGAAGATTGTTTAAATGGAATGTAAGTAACTGGAACACTTAAAAATAAGTTTTCACACTCCATTAGCATTTGACGTTTTAAAATGCGTATTTCTGGATTTAAATACGCTCTCACAGATAA
The DNA here is from genome assembly GCA_030067965.1 of Latrodectus elegans. Lineage (NCBI taxonomy): Eukaryota > Metazoa > Arthropoda > Arachnida > Araneae > Theridiidae > Latrodectus > Latrodectus elegans. Next base: position 41,771,303 of record CM057810.1, read on the forward strand.
AAAAAAACTTTCACAATCGATACATTGTTCCAAGTTATTACAAATGCTTTTAATTTTCACTATAAAATTGTCCACAAATTTTAGTATACTTAATTTAAACACCTAAAATATATAAAAATACTGATAATTTTTCTTTATATATATATATATATATATATATCTTTTGCAAAACTTGTTCTGTTTATAATTTTCGTATAAAATGGTTGATTTCCACAAAGAAGTTTGTTTTCCTTGTTCTTTCATGAAATTCATTTCTTTTTATACTCTTTTGATACATAATATAAAATCATATAGTAATATATTGCACCAGCAAATCCTGATATAAGAAGATGTCCCAAAAGAAAAAGAGTATAATTCTTCGTTATGCTTTTTATTTTGAAGAAAAAGATATAGTTTTTCTTTTAAAACAAATTATTTTGCTATCAAAAGAGAGAAAAAATGAAAAACTCCTTATCACTTTCTTTGCCGATCTTTGAAAATAAATCACTTTTCTATTGACGTCATAAATTCTTTTGGCACTCCTGTTAAAGGCATCCATCCAAAAAGTTTACTGACCGAATAGAAATGTTGTTCCCCAAAATATTTGAAGACCAACCAGTTCTTTGTTTTTGAGAATTTCAGATAGAAGGTTCAAGGATTTAGCTTAGAGTTATGATTGGAAATATGAAAAAAAAAAGAACTGTTATGTTTTCATCAAGGACACGCGAATGATTATTACATCACGAGCATCAGAAGAACATTCCTCTCAAATGTATTATGACTCTCTTGCGCCATTTTTTTTCTAAATCCTCATCCTTTCCCAATTATCAAACAAAGAGGCAAATCCTTTCTGAAATATAAATTTCCTTGCTACCACCCTCAATCATTTGACCGAAATTTGATGGCGTAAAATGTTTTCAATGCTTCCCAAAGTTGATTCAGAAATGTTTGCTTTGACAAAAAGTGGCTACTTGGTGAGAGTGATTTGACGGGGAAAGTGAAGTGGCTGGCTTCCTGTATGGCGCAATATTGATTTGGTCTCCTTTTTGGAGGAAGCATTGTAGTAAAAGGAAAGTCAATTAATTCATCGCCAAGCATTGAAGATATTTCTTTTTGCGTAAAGGGAAACAATGGTAGTGAAATGTCAATAAAACTAGTCTTTTGTGTGGCTTAATATTAAAGTTACAAAACTAAGTTAATTTTTTCAGAGGCATTATTCTTCTCGGGTAAAATGTTTTCATGTTCTTTTCGTATTTATAATTTAAAACGGGAAAAAAATTCACCATGTGAATAAGTTTATTTTGAGACAATGTTTACTTCATAGAAAGCAGTTAAATTGAAACTCATATTTTAGAAATGCTATTTACTCCTGAGATTAATTAAAAGTTCGAATCACAGAAGACAATTTAAATATTATCAGTTTTAACTCTTTAATTCATTTACTAGATGAATTGCTGATGCAAAGCAGAGTAAATGAATGAGTGATATTTAAAAATGTATGTTTCCAAAATTATTGAATGTAAGATATGCAGCAATACATGAAGACCAAAACATTCCGATTAATTTTGCTTACAAATATTTTATGTGTAACACAACAAATATCTTTGCAACAAAATTTGTCTGCACAGTAAGTAGAATTAGAAATATTTTGTGTGACAATAAGATCATTTTCTGATTGCTGGGAAAGAGGACGATGCAAGTCTTGAATTAAGATTTTCAAATATTACAAACTACAAATAATATAAACTTCTACAATGATGGATTAATAATATAGTAATGTGAATAATTCACTTTTTTTAATTAATTCCACGTATACTACATCATGATAATACCTTTTATGAAATTAGGACATTGTTGTTCTAACTACTGAAGCCACTCAAGGATAGAGTGTTTGATCTTGAATGCAATAATGCTGAATTAAGAGTCGTTAATAGTATAAATTTAAAATAAGTTGAGGAAAATTAATTATACGCTTACTAAAGCTAGTCAACCATACCTGATTTCTGTCAATGGGTATTTTTGAGATAAATATCTTTGATTTTATCTGTAACTTCAATTCTGATCTGATTTTATTAGGAATACCAAGTTTTAAGCGTCTATTTTAATAAGTTTTCTTGGGAGAGGGATTGAAGTGTGATACATGCTTAGCAATAAATTCGTACTGAGAGCGAAAATAATCAAATATATTTTGCTAGTTATATGTACTATTTTTTAAGGTATTTACTTTATATATATATATATATATATATATATATATATATATATATATATATATATATATATATATATATATATATATATATATATTACTTCAGAACTAATGATATTTCTTAACGGAATGTAATTTTGTGTGAAAAAATTTGCTACTTATAACAGATATTAGGAAGGACCATTTTAATAAAATTGGGTTCAAATTATTAAGCCAGAAAAATAGCTTCTTGATTATCCAAATGTATGGCAACATCAGCTCGAGATTAATAAAATTTGCTTACAGTCATCTGGCAAATTTTATCTGCTATTCCAAAAGGAACTACTTTGATATACCCCCCAAATCGTAAATTTGGAGACTTTTTTTTCTCGCCAAGCAAAATACCCGTTTCTAACGCTTTTTCTCGCCAAGATGAATTCTCGCTGAATACAAATAATTAATAAACAAAAATTACTTAATCGTTAAATAAAGAAAAATGAATACCTAAAAAATACAATGAATACATAAAAAATACAAATGAAGGAATGAAGCTGAGTAACAAATCTAAGAAAAAGAAGCCGCCGATCTAATAAAAAGAATTATTTATAGACAAATCTTGAAATCCTCCCAATTTACCCCATCAACAATTTTCATAAATTTATTAAAACAATCAACATCAACCGCTAAACAAGAGTGCGTAGGGAGTGCCAGATTTGGCGCGTAATTTTTGGGGGGGTATATCAAAGTAGCACCTTCCAAAAATATTTACTTTTATATGTAATCATTAAAAAAAATTTTATTTTCATGATAAACTGATTCCTCTCTGAAAGTTTGAAGCTCTTCGGATAAAAAAAAATTTATCCAATTTTCGAGAGAAAACTTTATGATTTGAAAAAACGTGATTAATTATTTGTTTTGTTCAAAATGCTGTTTTGCTCCAAAATGAGAATTTAAGTATAAATCAAACAGAATGAGGTAACGAACACTTAAAAATTCCCCTATTAAAATTGATGTCGGTATACATTTTATTCAATTTCAACTTTAATTACAAATACTTTTTCAATAAATAATAATTTCATTATTTTAAACAAATTCTTGCAATGTAATGTAGAAAAAAGAAGAAATTTGATGCTATGCAAAATTTTTACCTTACCTTTTAACGGTTATGCCCACATAACAATTTTAGTAAAGGTGGGGGAAAAACACGCTTTTATTCTTGAAGCAAAAATAAAGTTTAGAAATGTGGGATATTATACCATTTAATCTAACTGCATCGCATCGCAAATAACTTTTCTGGGAAATCAAACCAAAATTAATTACAGTTTAAATTAATTTCAAATTTATAATCATACAAAATTTTGAAATGAAACATAACTTTAACTGGAGATGAACATTTTGACACAAGTTTTTATACATTACGTGCAAAATGTTTCATTGAATCACTAGACAAGATAGAAACAGTGTAGGATTTTATTTACATTAAGAATTACATAATTAAGTATTGCCGGTTTATATATCAAGCATTAAAAAATTTAGTACCTTTTGCCTACTCGTATGTATAAATGAAAAAAGAGTATTTAAAAAAATATTTTATAAAAATCTGTTCAAACATTTTTGCTAATTCATTACTTTATTGCCCCAATAATCATATTATTGTCTTGTTGGTTTGGGCGTCGCTCTCATTATCGGAAGGTAGTGAGTTCGAATTCCGGCATAATTGAAGATCCGTCGTATTCGCTAAAGGTGGATGGGGAACTTTAAATAGATCGTGATCGCAATGATCTCCAAATGAAATGATACCTCTAGGGATGGCAGGTCAAGTATTGGGGGTCTTCTACTTAGTCCCTATTTCATATTCATGAAGACACCACCCAATTTTTTTTATCTAACTGATAGAGCCCAACTCAGGGCTAAATACATAGAAACATGCTGGTGCAACAACCCTTAGGCGCCAAACCTCTTCCTTCTCTTAAAAACAAAAATAAGCATAAAAATGGGAATTCTACAAATATCGCTCGGAACTTTGTAAGTCGACGGGGTCCGATTTAATGGACTGTTCGAAAAAATACTTCACACCTATTTATTTTTCTAGAATCGCAAAATTTAATGCCATTGATCATTTAAATTGATGTTTCTTAAGGCAGAACGTTTACTGCATAAATGTTTCCAAATTAGGTTTCATCGTAGTCTTATGGTACAGACTGCATTCTTCGAAATAAAAGTTTTAATAACATCCCGTTGAACTTTTGGTGAACAATGGATGGGTGAAAATGGATCTGAATGCGCATCTATTGGATAGGCGACAGATTTTTTTTTATTGTCTTTTTTTCTTTCTCAAACGTGAATCTACAGCTCCCTATCTATGAAGAAAACAAAGATTGAACGGTTATTCAAAAGTTTTAAATATGTCTTCAAATGTTAGGTTGCTTTTCCGGCGATGTCAAATATTTCCTGGTTTAAAAGATAGTTGTGCAGTTGACTCAATTCAGTAATTGAAAGACTTAGAGATGGATTATATATGAGTTTTAGTTAGTAATGTAGAAGAGTTAAGTTGGTTGCTTTGTAAATGAAAGGACGACCAGCTTCCACATTAAAAGAAATCTTATCCATTCATACATACTAAAATCTTCAAGATTGAATGCATTGATATTTATTTTCAATTAAATTTAATAAAACTGAATCTATATTTTCAAAAAAATATGATACGACATTTATTATCATTGCGTCTGGAAAGCTAAAATAAACGTTATTTCTCTTTTGCTTTGACTAAAAATCTTAGTTCCTGCAACTGATACCAGCAATTTTTTATCGATTTTAATGGTGTATTGTACACAAAAAACTTAACTTCTCCCAAATTAGAATACATATACGGCTTATTTTAATTTCACATGAGTAGAGATTAACACTAATTACCTGAGTAAAGATTTATATTGCAGTTCTTGGTTCTCTCAGTAAAATTTTACCTCAAATTTAGATTTTTAATTACTTTATATTCAAACTCCTCAGAATGTCGGGATCCAAATGCGCCTTAATCTAATTTCTGTCAGTCATTACCATTTTATTAACAAAAGTTTTTTTTCCTTTTTTTTCTTTTTTGCGATTTGCTTAACCTGATACAATTTTATTACAATGCTTTTTTAATGTTTAAATATATTTAACCACAAAAAAACAATTATCCTAAATATAATTTATTTGCATTCTAATCTCACATTACTGAAGTTTTGTTTATGATTAATAATTCAAAACGAATTGTAAAACTAATACAAATAAAAATTTAGATTACATGCACACACAATTTCCTTTTGAAAAATATTTAAAAACTTCCAATTTGCACTTTTTTTTTAAGATTTATTTCATTTATTATAAAGATAAAGGTATCTAGTTTTATATATGGAATATTAATAAAAGTTTCCTCTTCCATTTCATTTCTCTACAAGAAAATCTAATTAAGTCAGTTTCAATTTCCGACCTTTCCAATTTAGCAACTCTGGCTTCTTTTACGTTACTGGAGAGCTTAGAGACATTAAAATACAATTACATTTTGCCAACATATCGCTACTTTATTTTAAAGAAAAACTTTCCTAATTGCTTTTTTCGGAAAAATGTTTTCTAAAACAAAAATGAAGTGAAACAAATTAATCATATCAACTGTATGAATGTTACTGTTTAAATTTGGCAGAAACCAACGTAATTGTTACAAGTCTTTTCATTTCTGGCTTCGGGGTATTTACTTGGCGACTTTTATACTCGGTTTTATGGCGCCTTGGAGAAAGATTCAAATATCTTTTTCACAACTAGGGAAGAGATAAATATTTAAATGTACTTTTCTGATTTCCAACTAAAATTTAAAAATGAAACTAAAAAGTAAAAATTACTTATCGCCTGAATTTAAATTAAAACATTTCTAAGGAATTTAACAAATGAAATTGAAATAAATCTACAAATAATTACAGATGAAAAAGAATAGTCCAGTAGAAGAAAACATACAATAAAATGGTTTAAATCAATCATATATCAGTTGGCGAGAGTATTTTTGCTTACGAATTTTTCGTGACAACATTTTCGTATGTTTCTCGTTTTTATTGTACCTACTGATTTGCAATATCATTTCGATGTTAAAATCTATACTTAGAGTGTAGATTTTTCTACCAGAAATTAGCAGGTCCAAACCAGAAATATAGCTACAGAATCTTCTCGGATAAGATAAAAAAGAGATAATGAAAATGAACTCTTTTCACATAGCTTAATTCTTTTTTCTACTAAAGTTAAAAACCAATTACGATATTTTAACGGAGATTAAATTGAAAAATTGAAATCTATTATGCCTTGATGTTTGTACATAGTACACTGTGTGTGTGTGACTCTCTCATTCTCAATATTTAAAGGCAATTTAAAAAGCATTTGCTAAATGTGTTTATTTAGTTTTAAAATACTAGACAAACAAATATACACTAGATTATGTCGATTATATATAAATCGATTTGTCTTGATCAAGCTACCGTCTTGATCAAGACAAATGGAATTATATATTTTAGACACAACCTAGTAATATGATTTATAAATCAAGAAAGCAAGTAGCAAATAATATGATATTTATATATCATATTATTTCTTAATTTTATTATTGATTAAATTGTTAATGCGTTCAGAGAAAATAAGTAGTAACCATGACGCAAAAAAGTTAATGAAACAAGAGATTTCACTGCAAACTTCTCACATAGAAATTGCATTTGAAGAACGTTTGTTTCGGTTAAGAAAATTGTCATGCTTAACAACACTGATTTTGATTGCCTACTAAGAGTACGGTTTATATTATACCTTAGTAATATTACTTTGGGTAGCCGATTCCTTATTATTAAAAACCAAAACTACAAACATATCACTTGCACGGACTTAAGAGATTATAGAATCCTCTAACGAATCCAGAATCTAGAAATTCAATCATATGCATGTATCTATGTGAATAAATCATATATACAATAAGATCTGTATGAATCATACGGTTCACATGAATGATCACATAGTGAATAAGAACAATTTGACATATAACATGGGAATAAACAATAGTACTGTTTGTAAAAGTGCTTGAATACTCATACATAATAACATTTCCGATGGCGTGTCCAATAACACACCTGGAAGCAGGAATGACTTCACGTTGTCTTTTTAGATAGATTTTTATGGACCATTTTAGCTACCGCATTCGTGTTTTGTGACACCATGGAGAATACTCATTGCTATCATACAGTTGCCATAGTTATATTACCCTATTACCTGCTATGAGGACATAGAATCATATCAGAGTTATGTCTAAATACTATCTGGCCTGCATTACTTTAATTCTGAACAGAAACCACTATATTTCTGATAAGCTTGAAGTTGTGGCTTTTCGACGAAGTTTTCGTAACGCTGTATTTCAGCAGAAAAGTGCACAATCGCAAGTTGCCTATTTTGTCTTAGTTTCCTTGCTGCATACTATTGACTGATGACCTAATAACTGAAATTCGCTTTGAAACATTAATAAATCTGAAGCAAATTCCCCTCCAGGACAACTTTCGTACACAGTGGCTATATTCACATGTCATAATGTTCAGAAAGCCTTCTTGACAAATAATTATGCAATGGCGTTGATCATATACTAATACTTAACCATTGTGAAGAGTGTGAAGAGCCATATTCCTCTACTGCCCATGCAATCATGATATTTTGCTGTTATTTTTAATTTCAAATCTATTTTGACGGAGTCAGACTAGATCGATAAAACCGTTGACATTAATGATACAAAAATTTGATCTTTTGATTTCTTACTAACTGAAAATGTCTGTTTAAGCAATGGAGTGATTGACATGCTATCAGTTCATTAAATATGTTCAATAAACTGTTGAAGAAGCATTGACTATTATATTATACCATTTAATTTCTATTCAATTCCATGACAACGTTGATTATGTTTTGTTATTACTGTCACGGTGGTTGCACAGATTTCACAGGATTTATACTTTTGATTTTTCGTGGAAATTTTTCTTTCCTCTACAATGTGTCCCTTTTTAATATATTATTCTCTATATAAACAATAAGATAAAGCAACAAGAACTTATTGAGAAAATAAAAGAAAATATGCAGCTGTTTATTAATACCCCTAAGTAAAAAAAGAGAGGACCAGATTTATCATCCTTTCTAAAAATTTATAAAGCTGTTTATTTTAGAGATGAACATTTTTGCACTAGAATTACCATCCTGCTACTAAGAATGACGCGATAGATAGACAAATTTAAGGGTTTTCTCTTATTAGGTAGGTTCATTTATAAATTATAATTATACATTATTTATCAAATTTTTTTAACAGTAAATAGCTTGTAATCCAAATTTACTGATGAGTATTTATGATAACTTGCACCTAGACTAACATCTTGATTGAAAATCAATACTTAAAAGTTTATACATAGATACATCGGTCATCGAATACTGAATTTAAATATTTTAATTTCCGTTGTCCATTGCTAATTGGTTCTTAAAATTTTCAATATGTGCGCTAACTTATTTATTTTTTGATGCAGAAATTTACTCAAAATAAATTTATTAACCAAACTTTTATGCATATAAATTAAAAATTTTAAGTGTTAATTTAATTGTTGCTTACCTTGAAATGTAAATGCAATAAACCGGGATCGTATCACAAGGCTGCATTTAATAAGCGTCAAAAACAATAAATTATAAAAAATTACGTAACTCAGTATTAAAATTGATTTTAATTAACTTACATCTTACGCAGATGTACATTATTTTCTAATTCCTTTTACGCAAAAATGTAATATTGAGGAAAAATAAGGATAAAAATAAAAAAGTAAATCATAGTTTATAGCTGATGAAAAAAATTAAATAAATTCGAATAAATTATAAAATGCAATCTGAGCTATTAATATCTTTACTAATAAAATAATTTATAAAAAAATGTAATGTATATACTAATTAAACTTAAAAAATTTTAAAGACTTAAATGGAAATTCTCATTATATTTTTAAAAAGATTATTAAAATAAAACAAAATATTTTAAGGAATTGATTAATTAACGTACTAGTTATGAAGCAAATATAGAAAAAAATAACTGTAGTTTAAATATGTTTTAATAAATATATTAATTAAAAATACTTAATGAATATAAAGGAAAGTTGTGTATTCAAAATTTATTTTTAAACAAGCAATAAAATTTTCGAGTAACAAAAAATTTTATAAAGTACATATTGAAAGATAAATATTTCTTTTTATATCTACACTTGTATTTAATGCAATTTAATTATATATTTACTTAGCAGTATTAATAAAAAGTAAATGCAATAAATCAGCTAATAAATATGAAAGTAATAAATCTGCAAAAAAGAAAATGTGGAAAACTCTCAAGTACCCACTCTGGCAGAGTGCATGAAAAGGGGAAATGTGTTATCTATCTAACGATACTCAACAATAGCTGGAATTGAACTAGGAGCATTCTATCGGGATAAGAGCAGTCATATTATTTTACGCAAATATGCACAAGTGTGTCAAAAATTATATTGTACTTCAATCCTCTATTGAGGACAAATATATATAATAATTTATAATTTACAAATAAAAGCTTTTATATATAGATGTGCACATGGTGCCAAATAATCACGAACATGAGTATCGAACTCTAACTCTCAAGATGAAGGTGTCGAAATATTGAATAATTTGAATATTGTGGATATTCATACAAAGTGAATTGTTAGAAAGGAAAGTCGTTATATATTTTATTTTTAAATTAGTTCCTTTACTATTAAACATTTTAAATTTTGGATTGCATCAAACTGTATTAGGAAAAATTTGCTTTCTGATGCATAGTTTTATCTTTTCCTACTAAGTCAGTGGCAACAACGTCTTTTTTCTTTTTTTCCCATCTAACATTAAATCCCTAAATAAAGATGAAGATAAGTAAATAAAATACAATTGTATTATATTTCTGTGGGAACAACCTTAAATTAAAATGTACATAAACTGTTATTTCAAACTTCAACCCGAAAGTTCTAGATTATAGTTCCATGAGAATAATAAACACGATAAAAATGAAAGAAAACACATTTATAAATAGATGGTTTCTTTAAATGTGTTTATTTCTGTCTTTATTTTTCAGATTTTACTCGCTATCATTCTAAAATATTCTATCTCAAATTTATCTCCCCTTGAATGTTATTGTGTAGCTTTTGCTAAGAGAACTTTGGAATAGGCTTGCAAATAACATTCCACAACGGATCTTTCCTGTTTAGAATTTGCTAGACAAACATTATTCTCAGAATAAAAATAATGTGTGTTAGAATGTATACACTGAAATATCTTTAAATTGTATAATACCCATGCCAGTGTCGCAAACGATGGTGTCATTATTAAAAAGTTTTTAAAAAACGCATTTTATGGTGATTCCCTTAAGATAGTCACATGATGTATTGCTAAAGTGCGAAACATAAAGAAGTTTTTGCGATATTAATGGGAAGTTAAATGCTTGAAGCAATGTATGTAGATTTCTACAATTCTATATTTCACATGTATAACCATTTTATATTGTTACAGCAAAATATTTATATAAATTTATGTGATATGGAAAATAATATTTTATACCCATTTTGTAACGCTTATGGTACTTAAAGAGAGGAATATTTTTAATACGATTTTCTTTTATTTTATAGTAATTTAAAATATGTAACTTTCGAAAGAATACAGAATTTAGCTAAAATAAATAAGTCTCGTATGTTAATATAGACATATGAGTGTTGGGTAAATAATTAATGATATGTAGGCGTTAAATTGCTACACAGTCAAAAAGAAATCTTTGCATTTAAATATTGTAACTGGAAGCAAACTAAAAATATAGGTTGGGTATAATTGAAACGACCTTATTGAGACCATTGTAAAACCCGCCTCTACCTATCAGACATTCATGAAATTTGATATATATTATATAAATTATGGGTAAATGAGATTTTTGAAATAGAAAATAGTTTCGATTTTAGCCACTAGAGGGAAATATGGTGCCTAAAGAAGGACGAAGTAATATCCGACAGAATCACTAAAATATTTATGTTGCTCTGATGTACTTAGTATGTGCTCGAATAATATAAATTATTGGTTAAAAGTGCAATACAACATGTTTAATGGGAACGCAAAGAGAAACCTTTCAAGAACATAGCGCGTAATGCTGGTTTTCACAACTCCTGTAAATTCCTAATTCCTCCTCTATAAGCACAGACTTTTAAATATTCCCCTAACTCGAAATCACAGGAAGTTCAGTTGAGTGAATAAGAAAGCTGTGCACTAGGAAAAATTCTGGATATTCCACGATTCCCCCCAAAGTTAGCACGAAGCAGTCCTGTGACACCGAGTCAACTTGGAAAGTTGCTCCAATTTACATGAAGATAGTGGTATGCAAACATTGCTGCTCAGATAAACTAAGAATGAAGTGCTATTGAAAGAGTTCTCTGTACTGTGCACTAGTGACAAATCTCGCTTTAAAACTCTGAGTATGATTGATTTTTTTAAAAAAAGAAACGCTCTAAGGATAAAACCATCAAAAAATTCATATCACGTAGTCATGAAAACAGAATGCTTTGTTTATTGGTGCTGAACATTGAAAGGTGAAACACCCCATATGTGGCAAGTTTGATTATTCATAGTTCTATTCGAAGAAAAGTGCGTTTCATATGATCACATTAACTTGCTTCATTAACAGACATTGTCACCTGAAATCGGTCAGCAAAATCAAAGCATGTTTGGTGGTTGTGAGGTTATAGAATTTTCATATAAATCTAATGAGGATGCCATTTTAAACTAGATTTCAGAAGTTTTCAAAACGTCAAATGAGGAATCTTCAACTCTTGTGACAGATTGGGCACTTGTTGAAGGATAATGGAAAGTGTATCTTTCAACCATACCACTAGAAACTTCTTCAATCAATTCATTCTCAACAGTTTTGACAGTGCCTAACTGGTAGAATGTAATCTTTAAGGACAAAAATTTCCTTCATAAGAATGTCGATGACTCCCGCACACGCGTGTCAAGGTAATGAGATACATTGAGCAGATCTAATATTTGATAGTGAATGGTATATTGCCACACTTGATGCGAAAATTTGTGAGGCAGTCAGCTGGGACAACTGATCACATTTTCTTCTTCTACAATATATTCACAAAAGTCTCAAGTGCATTCATGAGATTTGTAGCTATTTTTACTCGCCACAGAATAAGTTTTGATCTGAATTCGGTCATAAATCTAGTATATATTGTTAGTCTAGATAAATTCGAATACCAATTTTTTTAGTTACATTATACTGACTTTATAACTTCCTGAAATAAACATTCTTTTTGTTGTTACTACTGTACATAATTTTTCTGTGTGTGTTTCTGATTTTATAAATATTTTTTCATTTTAGAATCAATATAGATGTATTCAACGCTTAGTCATGTATTTTATTTTTATGATTTTTTTATGCGCACATATTTTTTGTAAGGTCGAAGTGGCCTGGTTATTTAGTACGTTGTTCTCATTATCGGAAGGCAAAGAGTTTGAATTCCGGCTTAACAGAATATCCCTGATGCTACGACATTAAAGGCAGCTGGGATTTTTTAAATAGATATTGCGACCACGACGGTATCTTCGACCAATATCTTCCAAGCGAAATGATACTTCTGAGATGGAAGGTCAAGTATTAGGGGGTTCTTTAGCTTGATTCCTGCTTCTAAATTATGAAGATTCCCACCCGGCTGCTGCTCTGCAAACTGGTAGAGCCCAACTCAGTGCTAGGTACAGGGAAGTATGCTTGTGCAACAATATATTTTTTAAGGAATATATATGCATTAATCATAGTTTAATTTAAAAAATAATTATAATATTAATTTATATAAAATAAAAACAAATGCTGATAAGAATCTATATTTCAAAACTGTACATCCACATAACAAATATAGTAATATATTTTATTCATATATTAAGTAAAACCATTTATTTTCTTATCGTCCAAATCATTTGTATTATAGCTTAGCAGTATCAAAAACCACGTTACCTTGGTAAGCTAAGTATTGATGTTCGTGGCTAGAAGGTTGTACGTTCGGTATTAGAGAAAGCCTAAGATCACCATGGGAGAACGTAAAATAAGTCCTGTAATGTTTTGCAAGGGAAAAAATTAACTCTAGGAATGACAAGTTAAGAAAGAGGATCTTCTTCTAAGTTTAAGTTTCTAAATTTTATGATGACTTACTTTCGCAGTCATATTGATCTTCCCATTGGATCCCTACTATTCAAATTGCCATCAAATCTATCCAATGCTGAAATGCAGTAGAATCGAAAAGTTTAAAATTCAAAAATAACAGGACAATAGAAAAAAAACTTAAAAATATTGAAATGACAACACTTAACAAAAAAAGACTAAAAAATATATATATAAATATATATAATTTTAAATATTTAACAATGTTTAACAAATATTATAACATAATTCAAGTACTCGCAATTGTAATTTTTTGTTATAAAATTGCAATAAACTGAATATTTTGTGTAGTGTGACAAAATTTATTATTTCATAGATAAAATATGAGCATAAATAAAATTATTAGTCTCTTAAATTGAGTAAATATTCTTATAACTGATTCGCTATGTAAGAAAGCTTTTCTAATGCTCTTTTAATTTATCTCTTCTTTTAGGATAAAATTCTTAGTTAAAATTTTAACAAAACTCACTTTACCTTTCTATAATCATCATGTTTGTTTCTAACACAAAGGTCTTATTTTTTTGAGAAACAATAATCCAAAGAGTTTTGCCTTCCATTTCATTTTCTCTTGCGAATTAATTTAATTAAGTCGGTTTTAATTTGCGGCATAAACTAAGTAAGATCCATTTCGACTTGAAATTTTCCCTTATCATGCGCTTAGGAATATTAAAATATAATTACATTCTTCAAGACATACTTAGCACTTCATTTTTGATTCATCTCATTACATTATAAAAATTTTTTTTAATACTTGCTTTTAGTGAAAAATATTTTTAAAAATATAACTGTGTGTTCAGAGAAATGAATGATACACACCAAATGCGGCTCAGTGAAAATTAATTGGAAGTTTTGATTTTTCTATCTTGGGTATTTATGTGTCGAGTTTTATGCTAAATTTTAAGATCTTTAGGGAGAGAGTTAAAGCTATAGAGATACGTGCATTTAAACCTCTATAAAACAAACACATAAAATGAAAGTTTGAAATTTATTGGGTTGTAGAATGATTAAATTTAAATTAATGTATTTTCTTCCTTTTAATTAAAAAAATTGATTAAAATCTATAAGCACTTCAAGTAAGAAACAAAAAGATGCAGTTAAAGAAATATTCTTTTGAATATTTCGTAAAAGGACGAAATTTTTCTACAAATCCATTTTTATAGTGACTTTCACGTTCTTTATTTACATAAGTTTATTTGTCATTTTAAATATAATGGGCACATGAACTCTTAATGGGAAGGAAATATCACATTTTTATTGATTTTTAAAAAAAATATTGTGATATACCAATATTAAAATATACATATGTAATATTATATATAACATATTTCTTTTGGGACCGTGGTAGCCTAGTGGTTAGGGGATCGTCCTTCCGGCCGATTCCCAATGCCACCAAAGACCGACCGAGTACATGCGATATACGTACTAGTTAAATCTGTGCAATCATAAATTCTGTGGTCGGACGTTGAGCAGTTGCCATGGGTGTAATGGTCTGGAGAAAATTTCCTCCCCCCTCAAATCAATGTCAAAATTAAGAGAGTGGATCTTTTGGTGGTGCCATCTATCGGTGGAGTTTATATCAAAGTTGTACTTTCACCTTCGAGGTGATGTTTTTAAGCGAAAGACTCACCCTATTGATTATACTCTAGTTCTATATCCTTATTGGCAATAATGCATTTAAAAAATTCATTGGAATCTTTTAACTGTATATTGTGTATATTTCACAATTAATGATTTGTAAATAAAAGTATGAACATGAAATTTCAATATTGTCAGCAATAATTTTGCAAACGTGTAACAAATTTATTTCATCAATGAATTTAACAATTTTCGATTATTTACTATGAATTAACCATTACATTTTATCTCAAATTTCGTCAATATTATGGGATATCATTTCATGTATATTCTCGCTAATATATATTTACGATATAAAAGATTAAATGGGTTTACAGCACCCAAAAATGTTTTGAATTTCGAATATTTGACATTTTAGAATTTGTTATACTTCTTGCAGAATAATTCTAGGTAAATATATGTTAGAAAAATGTATTAACCAATTAACCAACTAAATCACCATCAAAATTAATTTTGGTTCACTTTTCGAAGAGGTCCTTAACATAATACAATTTTCACCGAGGACCAAGGATTTAAAAATAACACTTAATTAATCTCCTCTCGTTTTCTCCGAAACTGAGTTTAGAATTCATTCAACGCGACATCTTTCCCTACCCTGATTCATTTCCTAATTACTTTACATCACAAGCGGGATGGTAACTACTCAACTCCTCTTGAAAATGAAACTAACAAGGCGCCAATTAAATGGCGGGAAATGTGCTTCCATTGAGGTACGTCGCCTGAATATTTAACGACTTCACTTCTAACGTCAGAGAGCTGTCACATGTTTCTGGAACCTGACAGTTGAAGATGGGGCAATTAACTTGAAGTAGTTACCAAGTGGCAAACTTTCGCGCGTATTTGCCATCGCCAAGCTGTTCTTGCGATTGTTTTCTAATCAATAACATTTAATTCGGTGGCTAATGGTTCTACTTTTGATGAGATCATGAAGCAAGTCTCATCGCAGTTTTTACCTATATCTGCGTGCTCACTGCATGTCTTCCATTATAATAAGTGTCGAAGGAGTTTATTTAATAACTAAATTGAAGGTTTAATTATTTAATTAAGGTAAAGCTATTTTAAATTCAATGATTAAAGCAAAAGTTAAATTTTTTCGAAATTACTATATATTTCAACGTGAGAATGTAGAAAATAAACATAAAAAACATTCATACAGCTAATTTATGAGCAAAGAATAAATTATCATAAAACATTATTAAATTATTTAATAAATATGTCAAGGGAAAGAAGAATTATTTTTTGTTTGATTACACACACACAGACACACAACACAACACACACACACACACACACACACACACACACACACACACACATATATATATATATATATATATATATGTTTGTGTGTATTCTCTTACGGCAATCATTTCAACCCACCAATTATTAATATTATATTCCATACTCACTTTGAGATATTTAAATGTTTTTTTTCTGTTCCCCCTTCTAACATATCAGACGTGTAATATATTCTTTACTCTTGTTTATATGATTGAATACCAATTACGCGATGTTTCATATTACTGAAATTACGTATTGAATAAATCTTTAATTTAAAGGAACTAAGACTGGAAAAGGAAATGAACATGCACTGATGTCAATTCAAAATTCTTAAAAGAAAAATAAGAGATATCGCAGCAAAATTTATTTAAACATGTTATACAAAGATCAACAGTTAAACAAAGATCAATGTTATACAACGATCAACAGTTAAATAAAGAGCAATGTTATACAATGATCAACAGTTAAACAAAGATCAATGTTATACTAAGAGCAACAGTTAAACAAAGATCAATGTTATACAAAGATCAACAGTAAAAGTTATACTAAGATTGAAATTACAGTCATCTGTGAAGTGTAACTGACTAAATTAGTAGTCAGTATAGTAGCCATTATTGGCTATAACCATTACCACATGCCTCGACATGAATAAAAAGGATTAGGATGCATCCTTGGAACAAGATATTCAATCCATAACCAACAGAGCTATGCATAACATAACTACAGTTCTGGAACCGCACTGTGGTGTCTCCAGACTCAAGACTGATTATTTCAGTGTTGTAGGCAGAAGTGAAATTTGTCTGTAAATACAATATCATTCTGCTTTGTTGTACATGTCTGTCATTCATCTCATAATTGGAGGCGCAAAGCTTACGATTTTGTGTCAAATGTAAATAGAGCTTTCGACGCATAACATACATTCCACTTAACTGCTAAAGATATCGACTGGTACGAGTATCTTACCAGAGGTCACCATAAGATACGTAACAAACTGAATTTGCTGTTCTAGGGTTTGTGATATGACTGGTTAATTTATCACTACCACCTGCACAATATACCTATCACCACGTGCAGTTATGGAAGGAGGTGAGGGAGATCGATCTGTTTAGTACACCGTTCCCACTTGCACCCAGTGATTATAGATCTACACAGTTGCTTGGTTGGAAATGGTGTCCAACACCATTTCCAACCAAGCAACTGTGTAGACCTCTCATTCTTCTAAATAATATTCCTCTATTCCTATAGTCTTCTATTTTTCCTTGGTCGAGCTCATAAACTTTCTCAATGTCTACGAATCATAGTTAAACAACTTACGCAAAACATAGCATGAAAAAAATAGTTGCCGTATTCCAAATTGGCAATCTTTCTCTCTTCTACCTTTATATAGCACTTGGGTGTGGCGTTATAGTCGTCCATGATGCGCGTATGTGATGGAACGCAAATGATTTGCTGCAAATGCATGATGTACATTTCACATGATTTATAATGAGATAATTTCGAAGAATATAAAATTTCTTCAATAATTTAACAATTTTTATGTATGGTTAGAATACATGTAATATTAATCACTATCTTGATTTTTCAAATTGAATCTAAAAGCACACTACACAGTTGCTTGGAATTGTTTGTTCAAATTCAATGTAAACAAAGATTCTTCGACATTCTACTAAAAATTTAAAATAGCTGACCATTTAGCAGATAAAACATTTCTATTAGCTAATATGTATTTTTATAACTATAGAGTTAAGGAAAGTCTCATGTACTAGATGGTCAAAGGTTACTTGCTTTTTTCGCAGTAAACAAATGTCACGTATGATTTGAGGAAAAAAAAAAACCCCACGAACTTGATTTTCTTCAAATGAAATAAGGAATGCTTTATATTACATTCTGGAAAGCCAATTCGCAAGCAATTTTTATCTTATCAAACCAAATTATACACAGAGTTCTCCATTTAGTGTATTCTTAATAAAAAGTCAGTACACGAAAAAGAAATTCACAGAAATCTTCCACAAAAAAAAGCAATAATAAAATTTTGAGAGGATGAAATAGCCCCAGAACAGATCGATGTAGTAGATAACCAAACGCTCAAACAAAGAAGATTGAAATGGAAAAGTTTGATTGAAGTAATAGACTTTGCATTCACTTTAAGGAACAAGCAAAAGAGAATTTAATTGGAAATTGAGTATTGAAGACTCGCAAGAAACAAAAATAAAATAAACGCAAACAGAAAATTGCAAAAAAAATTGTAAAACGCATGGGGAAATGCAAGTATAACAGTTATGTTTAAAAATATAATATTTGAAAACTTAAATTTTCAATTATAAATTTTGGTTTTACCTTAGATTCAGAATAGACTAAGTAAAATGCTCAAGTTATAAACATAGTTTTAAAAAATTAAATTAATTAAATAATAAAATTTTTTAAAAAAATTTATAATTTCATGTTATTTAGTATAATAGTAAATAAAATAACAAAATATTATGTGTGTGTTTCAAGAATTACAAAATATAAAATGTTGATATTTCTTAAATTTTTTCAAAACTATGAGAAAATATAATAAGTATTACCACTGAAATCATATGTATTATCTTCTTCATCACAGATCGAAAGAATTCAAAATGCTTGGTACTAGAATGAACTTTGTACTAGAATAAAATAAAAAGTAAGATAATCATAAAATGATTAAATTTAAAAAGAATTAAGATATTAGAATTCCAAATACTAATTTTATTTTTTCTTGACTCGAAGCTTTGATAGTTTTTGCTTAAAAATATTTCGTTCTTAATGAAAATTAATAATTTCATTGAAAATTATTTATTTATGTTAATTTTACTATATTCAGACAAAATCATTTATTAAAAGCATAACATTTATATATATATAAATATATATATATATATATATATATATATATATATATATATATATATATATATATATATATATATATATATATATATATATATATATATATATAGGTATTTTCAAAACACCACTATAACCAATATGTATGGAGAAAGTTTTTGTCAAAAACAATATATTTTCCGTTGTTTAAAAGTGTTTGGGATTGAACCTGGAAGCTTCTAAACAAAGAGCTACAATCGTACTACTAAGTTATAATAAATCTTGAATCTTCAATTCTAATTTTCAGCAAAATTTTTAAATTTTAATAAAATTTTGGTAGTATAATTTCATTTATTGTCTATAAATATATCTATAGTAAAACTGCAATTAATTGAAAAAATTTGCACTGGAACCCCTTTGGATAGTTAGATTTTTTTTTTTTAAAAAAAGGATCATTTTAATAAATTATTGTACCTTGAAAATGGGAGAGAAAAGATATATATTTTTAAAAGCATCACAGTGGCCTGGTTGTTCTCAATAACGCCATTCTCAATATCGGAAGATCGTGAGTTCGAATCTTGGCTTAACCGAAAATCCATCATGTTCGCTAAAAGTGACTGAGACATGTTAAAACTTGGCGTGGTCTCAATCTCTTCCAAGTGAAATGATAACTCTGGTTGTGGGAAGGTAAATATTGGGTCTTCTGCTTGTTCTCTGCTTCAAAATCATGAAGACTGTAGTCGTTTAGTTCTAACTGGTAGAACCCAATTCAGAGTTATGTGTAAGGAATCATGCTGGTGTAACAACAACAAGATATATTTAAAGAAAAAGAACTTTTAATCAATTAATTGAAAATGCAACTTTTTAACACTTACAAGTGCTGTTTATTTATACAGTATATATGTGTGTGTGTGCATACACAGTGCTAAGTCATTGCTTGCTGAACATCTCGGTCAGAGTAAGCACACATTCGGGCAGATGTTCCATTCATTTTAAAGTAGTTTCAAAGCCGGAAAATGCTTCACTAGCTGTTAGACCCATGTCTTCTTCAACTTGGTCAATTAAGGCCATCTTCTTCCTCAATACATTCAATAGATTTATCATCATTTGCATTTTCAAACCTAGGGCCTCACTCATAATTCATTCTCCGATTTCGCACTAACTTCTGAACATCCAGGAATTTTCAAAAGAATTATTTTGAATTTCTCAAATGACACATCTCTCTCATTCTCATCCTTTTCATTTTCTTATCTTCCCTTTTCTTGAACTTTTTCCCTTTTTTTTCATTTTCTTCTTCAGACTAATTTATTTTTTTGAAATACTGAAAGCGATTTAGATAATTGGAGTTCTGCTGTATTTTCTTAAGAGTATGAGAACAAAAGGGAGTCAAAAAAAAGAAGATGACAAAACATTTATTTAAAAATTTATAGTAAAATATCTTTCTCTCATTTCTACTTAAAAAAAATTTATCCCATTATTATATGTATAATTTCGTGTTTGGTTAAATAAGAACATAAGATTTCTTCCTTAAATATATATAAATTTTCCTTCAGAGCTATAAGATATTAGTGTGATTATTTATAATTTTTTCACCTCAAACGATCATTCAATATTTCCTCACTTGAAATCGCCTTTCTTTGATACAAGTTCGCTAACTAATGACCCATAAGTTTTCTAATTAGTGTCAGTAAAATTTACTTTAGTATATCACAAGGGGATATGATTTTACTTACATATATTTAAATATTTTGCCTCGATATAAAATAAAATCACAGAAAATTTTTTTAAAAATATTAATAAAGGCCATAAATGTTGTTAAATTTAATTTGAATTACGTTCTATTTTTAATATGATTTAATCATTCTTATCTTTTAATACTAATTTTATTTATTATTACAATCAAACTATGTATTCTTTTCCCTTGCGTTTATAAGTTAGAATTTTTTTTTATCTTATACTTTATATTAAACAATCTTAGTTATACAGATAACCTCTTGGCATTTTTCTTATTTATATTTAGTTTTTTTTTTATTCGCAAATATGAAAAATATAGATACGTTTCTATTTCCCCCTCAAATATCTCAACAATTCAACATTCTTGTTGAGAACACAGGATATGCTGATTTTTAAAAAAGAAAGGAAGAAAATGAAAAAGAGAAAAAAAAGAAAACCATTAGTTTTATTATATTTTACTCTGAAGACATTTTAATGTCACTGATAATTTTCGCTAAAGCTTAAGGGTTTTAGCGAAAATTAATTCTCGTGCTTTCGCAGAAAGATTAAAGGTTGCTGTAGATGAAATTTTGCCTGTACCATTTAGCAAGTTTATCACATGTGCTAGTAAGAATGGAATAGTAGTAAAATTTCTTTAAATTGCTATAATATTAGATTGTTTTTTATTTATTATTCAAGGGCCGTGTCTTTCCATTCATTTTAAGTTATCGTTACGTCAGGATCATCTCTTAAAGATCATTACAAAACTTGTTTACACTTTTAAGTACATTCAGTATTTTCCATCTAAAATGTTTGCCATCTTTTATTGCAAAATCTGACCAGTGCAGTAACTCCTGTAAAAGTTCCGGATTTATTTTTAATCGATGGCGATAAAAGATCTATTTTACTCAGTTTTAGCATTTCATTTTATGAGTTTTTGTGAACCACGTAGCTTTAAACATTATCATGATAAATAAAAATACTGTTCAGTGATTTTTCTATTATTGAAGATCAATTTTTATTGAGGAGAAGATCTCCTCTTTTAAAATTTTTACTGGTATTAGGATAACAGTAACGTTTCGCAAGAGAACATCACTTTCTTAAAAAAAAAAAAAAAAAAAAAAAAAAAAAGAAAGAAAAAAAAAAAGAAAAATACACACAAATGATACTATTTGTTGACGGAAAATACGTTGAACGTGATTTCAGTAAAATATCCATCTAGATGGTTCCTTTGAAATATAAACGAGGTTTTAAATATTCATTCTATTAAGCAGTTTAAATTCAAATTGATCTTTTAATTATTTTTTAATATATTTCATATTTTTAGCTAATATGTAATTGTATTTCACTTATAACATATGCATTCTAAATTAAACAGTATCTCATAAGTAATTTTGTAATTATTAGATGTATGAAAAATTTCCTACTTTGATACTTATTTGATAAGCAAATTGAAATTATAATGTAGATGTTAAAATTCGTTGCTTCTTCTGTTGATTTGATTTTAAAGTTGTAATCAGATATTTTTACTTTAAGAAGAAAAAGACAACAGATGACGGACAACATGGCTGTTGTTTATATTTTTTATACCTTTCTAGAAGACGTTTTTAGTTCCATGAAAATTGAATTCATAAATAGAAATGTTTTTACCACTATTCTATACTCACTTGCAATTCTTGTTTCTTTTTCTCTTCATTTCAGCATGCAAACGATTATTATTAATTCATCAAGACTTATTGTGTGCATTTCACAAGATGAATTGTCACTCCTGTTCACTTTCAATTTTTCTCTAGAAAGTAAGCAGACAACTTCATCCGGTAGAGTCCGATGACATTATATGCAAGTATCTCATTGGATATTTTTCAAGAGAGTATAAAATTGAACATGAAGCAATGGACCAGTATTTTCTTACAATAAGGATCTGAAATATTTTTTTCTATTACAATTTTTAAGAATACGAGTGATAAGAAAATAATATCGATTAATGAAGGTTTGAAGACATGAATATATAAGTGAGATTTAACTGAGGAAATTGTAAAACTCCATATGATAACTGTTTTAAAATAATTATGAAGACTGTAATTATGGATTTTAAAATAATTACGAATAATCTGGAAATAATATTTAGCTGAATCAGGTGCTAAGAGCCGTTAGAAATAACTGAGTCACTGACTCATTTGGAGCTATTCTCAAAAGCAAAAAAAATGTGTTTAATAATTTTAGATAATCCCACCTGTTTACCAATATTACCATGGAAAGTTAAAAAGTTCCCGGGAGCGCTTTATAATTCAAGTGTTGTAGGTGGTCCATCACCAGACTCATCAATGCACATTTGATATATATGTCCTATTCTAATGAAAAAAAGATTTTTCCAGCCTGATTGAACTGTGCTGGCTTTCAGGTCACTCCTGACCATATTCTAGATTGTTTTGGGCTTTTTAGAATTCATCTGTTCACAAGCTCAATTTTAGTGTTCGATTTTCTTAGAGTGATAAATTTCATGGACCTAATTTAGCGTTGTTAAACACTGGAGATACGCAGCAACGACAACACAATAATTATAGCATATCTGCCGATAGAAATATTTGAATTGAACAGGGCAGTGAAATCTTCTTAGATAGCACTCTTAGATAGAATTCTTCTTAGATAGAACTCTTAATTTCACGTAGTGCTTCACTTAGATAAAACTCTAATTTCAAGTAGTGTTTCATATAATTTTTTTTAATGAAGACATATAGAGGTATTCTAATTAGACGAAAGGGAACTTACAACATTGGTGTCTAAATACAATTTTTGTGAAGGTTATAATTTTTGTAAGATGTGAATTTTAAAAATAAGTACCTTTCTTCCTTAAGTTTTCCATTCTTACAAAAATTTAAAAGGGGCGTTATGTTATTAATATAGTACTTTTCATCATATATCAACATCGCATAAACAATGAAATAACGACAAGTGGCTTTAGGTAACATATTGGTTATTAAATCTGTGAAAATGAAGGCGATATTAGAATATATTTTTCGTTACTGCTATGCGTAAAATGCAATATCATTCCGTCAAACCAAGAAACTCCCGATTCACCTACTTAAATGACAACAGTATTTCTTAAAGTGCACAGTTTGAGAACTATAGGCGTAATAGTATTGCAAAAATACACCATGATTTGAAACTATTATGTTTATATTTATACTAAATATATTTTTTGTTTTGTAATATTTATATTACTGCGTGTTTTATAGATTTTTTACTAAGAGTTTAATTTATTTATTACATCAGAATAACTTAAAAGTATTAATTTATCCTGATTGTATGCAAACTTGTATGCGTATTGCAATATAATTTTTGTGTTTTAAGAAATCAAATAACTCTACATTCATATGAATTACAGAATTTTACAATAAATCTGAGTTTTCTCTCTCAAAACTTCACTTAACATAATCATAAAAAATTTTGCATTATATATATATATATATATATATATATAATTAATAATATCAAAATAATATTTTGTAACATAGTGACATTCTTAAATTCTCTTTTTCAATCTCCAAGTTAATCAAATCCTTTCTGTTTTTTTATTTTTCCTCTCTTCCGAAGCATATTTAAATTAAACTATCTGAAAATGATCCAATGTGTCTTCTAAACTTTTTCACCACAATGTAGGTTATTTGAAAGTTTTCGCTTTGAAGGGAAATTTTAAATGTTATCGTAACACATGGCTTCTTTTCCCCCTGTGTATGTATATATATATATATATATAACTCAAAACTCTGTGGCAAAACAGCCCATGTAGGCCAAGGCTTACAGTGCTCATCTCTGCTTTCCTGATCGAGAGGTCCTGATGTGCGGAATATATGTCCTGATTAGGTGCTCTGCTTAATGCGAAACTCCCAGTGTTTAGTTTCCAATGCTTGATACTCAGATAATCAGTTTATCAACCCACTAAAGGGATGAAAGGCAAAATCGACTTTGCCCAGCTTAAGGATCGAACCTCGGACCTGTGCCTTGGGAGCGATATATATATATATATATATATATATATATATATATATATATATATATATATATATATAATGTATAGATAGATAGTGAAATAATTTTGTCTATATACTGTCTTTTGGGAAAAAAATATTTAATGGAGAGAATTATGCACATGAATATAAAAAAATATGGAGGGGGTTCAAGAAATTGTACCTAATTAATTATTAAAAATGCTAACAAATTATTGAATTTTAATATGAAATATTTACGGAAATTTTAAAATGTTTTACCTGAAATTTTTAGATTTAGGTAGATAATTTGGTAATATACCTTGCAAATTTTATTAGTGAATATTTTTAACTACTAAATAACATATTTCAAGAAAAGCAATGGTCATATCAAAATTTCTTTTCTTCTTTCCAAAAAAAGACAATTTGTATGATTAAAAACAGAAAGAATTTTTATGTATCAATTTCACCATTTTTTTAACAATATAAAAATAAAGAAAAGAACGAAGAATACAAAATGAAATCAATTTTTTGGACATTACCAATGCAGCTAAATTTTATTTCTCACTTTGTGAGCATTAAAGCATTACTCTCAAATTCCCCAACGATTGGGAAAATATATCAGGCAAAGAAAAGCCATTTTCTCCTGCTGTTTCTGTTTCCCCACTTGAAAGTTGGCAGCAAAGTGCGTGAATCATTACCATTCACAATAAGAGCACCAGCTCCAAGGGCTGCGAGTCAAGCAAGCCCCACTTCTCAGTTCCCTCTTCATCGGGGCGACCCTTCCCGGTTCAACTTCCTCTCTGTGACTGGAGGGGTGGCGCTAGACGCTGGAAATCCCTACTATCGATCGAAAAGCGAGGGTTCTTTTATTTATGAAGCTTTTCGGGAAAAGTAAGGGAGAGAAACTCCAGTTTTGGCACGGAGAGAGTCGATCTGCTTCTCACTTCGCCGGTTTTTTGCACAGTTAGAATTGAAAAATGCGATTGTCTACAATTTTGCTTCTTATGCGAGGAATCAATGTCGGATACAATGATGTCCCTAACGAGAAGGTAAGGAATTCGTTTTATTTTTTAAACAGAAGATGTTGTATCTTTTTTTTTTAAAAAAAAAGTAAAATGTTCAAGCATGGAAGCGAAAATATTATCGTTTGAATGTTTGAGTCATCGTTGAATCACGCGGGAAGTGTTCGATTCGTCGGTTGGCGATTTTTGTTCTCTGCGCCAGACAAAAATCACTTCGTGAATTTAATTTTTTATAAATGTTAACTATTCTAACCACTCTAAAAATGGATTCCATTAATATAATGGATTCAATGCAGTCTTTACTAAACTTAATACATTAATGAAAATATTGATTTTGGCAACTCTATGAAAAGGAGTTTTACATTATATTAAATGCAAATTTGTTTTCTTGATAATTAAATTATTTTTGTTTAAACATATTTATACAGCAGAAAATTTATTTAACAAAGTTTTTATAGATCCATTGTATGATTAATGCTTAAAAATACTGGAGTAAATCATTGTTTTTAAAACAATTATTCATCAGAATATATTGCACATATTTCTCAATATAAATGGATTTATGAATAATAACGAGAATATAAAAACGTGTAACATTATTTACTAAAAAATATTATGTATTATTTCAATTTGAAAAAGAATATATTTTGAAAACCTTCTAAATATAATTGAGAATCTGGAATCTATTGGAATAGTCATATAATGATTTTTCAAATTTCATTTCATTTCATTCATTTTTTAGTGTTTACATGCTTTATGGAATAGAACTGATTATGTTTAACTTCACATTTATGCAAAATATAATTTAAAAAATATTTTAATGAATTATTGTATTAATATTAGATAGATTTTTATAGCACAATGACACATATATGTATGTCTTAAAGAGTTAAAAGTCTTTTTACGAGCGCTAATCTGACTTTCTTAGAAATTTGGCGATAAACTTGGTGATAAAAAAAGGTGTTTTATTTTTTTTAAAAGAAATTACATTAGAAGTTTAGTAATGTATTTAACTGTTTTCATGTTAAATAAACGAAATATTTTTTTTCACCTTAATATTTTTTGTGTTAAATAAAATAACGTGATTGGCGATAAGCACCATATAGATCATTGGGAGTCATTTCTATGACTTTATAATAAAACTTTTCAAGAATGACAATTCAACCCACAGATTTTAAAATAATTATCTAATAAAATTGTTATATATTTTGTGTAACATTATCATTAGTTACGATAAAATTATGGTATGTTTCTGTGTTTTAGTAAGTTGGCGTTTTCATTAGACAATGTTAAGGATTTAATAATTTAAGCTTTCATTTAAATTGCTGTTAGGAATCCACTTTCTAAGCACTTTAATTACATTTGAAAATTCTATTTACATCCAATATTTCAAATAGTTTGTTGATATGAATGTGATTTTTAATTTATTAATATGAGTATAGTGAAATTCTTTATATTGTAGCCAACATTAACCTATTAATTAGTGATCAAATTTATATAAAAATTTGATTAATTTTCTCCTTAATTATTAAAGTCCAGAAATGCCTAACAAAAACATGAATGTTGATCAAAATATTTGAATATAAGCTGTCACGTCACATGTAATACTGCTTCCCAATGAGCCACAAGGTTCCTCCCTTCATTGATCCTTATTAGTTATTTCGCGAGATACTAGAAACTTCAACAATATTTGTAAGTATTTTAATATGGTTTTAACACTATGAGGAGGAAATGTAATTGTATTTTTTTATTCTCTAAATACCTGACGTGTCAGATATTTAAAATGTTGTTGACCCCAAAAAATCTATAAAAAGGGAATTGGAAGTTAAGTTCTTCTTAGAAAGTCCTATTAAAACACATATATACTATAATGAGATGATGACAACTATCAGATAAAATGAGAATTTTGATTTGAAATATGTGGTCCCTCAAACTTATTCTTGCATTAAGCCTGAACCAATTTTGAAAATTTGGTGATTGTGGGAACGTTGATAACCATTATCTGTAAACTGGAGTAAAATGAAAACAAGTTTACTGGTAAGTTCCTAAATAATTAAATGTTAGATCTTCAAGGATTTTGTTCTTCAGATATATTTTCTAATTTGTATTCTTGGGAGTTTTTTCTTGAAATATCAAAAGAGAATAGAAGAGAAGGAGAAATTGGACATTTTATTGTCAACAATTTTAAGCTGTATGGAAGGCCACAGACTATCTTTTCCAAATGAACTTAAAAATTAATAATTCACAACTTGAGTTCTTTTCGACATATTTAATTTCGCTATGAAAATAAGTTTCAATCTTTTTTAAATTTGTAAATTCAGAGCAGCTTACAGCATTTTCACAT
Source organism: Latrodectus elegans (assembly GCA_030067965.1). Taxonomy (NCBI): domain Eukaryota; kingdom Metazoa; phylum Arthropoda; class Arachnida; order Araneae; family Theridiidae; genus Latrodectus; species Latrodectus elegans. The sequence goes on from CM057810.1 coordinate 41,799,567, forward strand.
ATAAAAACTAGAAAATTCTATTTGGAAATATTATTAATTGTAAACATAAATATTCCATTTATTTATATCTAGTCACGTCTTAATAAGCCTTATGTATATGCTTTTCTTTATATTTACATTTACATTGACTTAATATATTTATTCTTTCTTCAATTTTATTTCATTTATTACATCCATGATTAAAATATTGAATCCAGAAACCAATCTTCCCGCTTTAGAATAAAATGAATAAATATATATATATAATTTATTACTGGGAACTCAACAATAGATGTAACTTCTGCGTCATTGGGCACCTTTTTCTTATTGTTATAGTATTACTTACTGTTTACTAAATAAAATTATTCCAGTAATTTTGATTATGCAATTTAAAAAATGTATTGATCATCAAATACTTAAAATACAATTAATAGAGTTTGTAACTTAAATTCTCACAAAAAGTTAAGAAAAATCATGATTATGATAAGTATAATTACTTTATTAATTTATTTTTGATAATTATATTATAAACACGATGAGGAATTTCAGTTGCAATTTATACCACGTATAATTTTTACGATAATTTCTTTAGGTAAAAACAATTATGTCACTAAAATAATTGTGGAGAAACAATTTAAGAAATGGTCACTTGGACTAAACTTAAGAATTAAATGCTTGAAATAGATGTTGATAGACATAAGTTTAACCAAAGTATATTTTATTGATACTGGCATTTAATTAGAAAAACAGAATTCTTCTCACTGTTAAATTTTCCTTATTTTATAAATCAGGCATCTGGGTACAGATTGAGAAATGATAAGGGAAGGAAGGCAAGATTTCTTTAAAGATGGGGAAAAAAATTTCACATCTACTCAGGAGTTATGGATAGAACGATCGCTTGAAATCACTTCTTTTCAGAGACAGAAAATCTGCAAAAGAATGTTCACAACTCCAGGTATAAGATCCCAATAGTATTCAAGTAACGGCAAGACGAGAACTCTAAGAGAAGACTTATTTGAAAAAGAGTAACTTAAATTCTGTCTTACATAGTCATTCATTTTGCCGAATTTTTGTATTTTTTGTTATATAAACTTTTTGATATTTCATCCCTTATTTATGTTTAAATTAGACACTTTTTCAAAATTTGATTTGCCACATTTAAAAAATTTTGGCCAAATATGAGTTTGTAAGAAAATGGGGGAAATTTAAGAAGTAGAAATGCAAAACAATTTTGGTTTTGCATCAGCAATCGCAAAAGGGAAGCATAAAATTCACAATTCCTGTAATACCACGAAAAGTCGACAGTAAGAATGTATATTTTAAGTAATTTTTAAAAAGAATCACATAAATAATTAATTTTTGTTACCAATTTAATATTATATTACGAGATAAGGTCCAGTTAAGAAAATAAATTCATTCAAAGTTCTTTCATTTCGCAACTGTAATGAATTACTGCATTTCTGGGTTTCAAATTTTGCGTTTATGACAGGGAAAAATTAAGTAATTTAAAGCCACAAATTACTTAAAAAACTCAAGGTTCTTTTATACTCTCAGATTCTAAGATATAAGTAAAAGAGTTTTAATGCCAATAAGCATGTAGTAAACGAAATAAATTATGTAGATTTTTTAAAATTGCATTAAACTTTTTCTTGTTTTTAAACAATTGTATGATATATATATAAGCAATTATTTCAAATTAATATTATTTGCATTTACTTAATAACTCTGCCTACAAGTTGAATTTTATTTCGGAAACTCCTTGAAAATGCAAGTTAATCAGTAATTTTAAGTAGTCTCTGAAACTTAAATAATTATAAACACTACCAGGTGCTTCAGAAAAATTTAGTTTTTGATTTTCTATTTATTCTAACAATGTAATATTTTACTCTCATCCTTTTATTAGAAGAATGCGTTACTAATTTTTTTAAACTGCTGTGGGAAATGTAAAGAAACTTGCGTAGGTTATAAAAGCCGAAAAATATCATTTGCTTTTCAAGCATAAATTTGTTATCTGCATTTTTAGCTCACCATTGCCACACTTTAGATTTTAAAAAAGTAACTTATATTTCAGTGTCATAAAATGTTTTTAGTTATGCTTTTTATTTGTTGCTTTGATTTTCTGGTCGGCTATATATAACTTTTCACCTCATAAAAATATTTATATCTAAAAGTTGAGAGCCAATAAATTGAAGCGTGTTACTTAATGTGTATTGGACCTTCCGTACCTGGATAGAAATAATCCATTGGATAATAATTTTCATTGAAAAGTCATTATTGATAATTTCTAATTAAAAAAATTATTATCGCTGTATTAAACAAACTATATTTTTCACTCTGCAAATAGCTAGATATTATTTCCCCATAAATGAGACATTACATTTAAGATTTACATGTTATTTACATACCTTTGATGGAAAGTGTATTAATACTTTTTAAGTATGTATACCTTTTCAAAGAGATGATAATGTAAAGCTAAAAACTGGATGTTGATAAATATACTGAGATTAAAAAAGAAATGGGTTTGACAAAAAATAAGATTATACGTCGCTACTGTTTAAGAATTCAATTCATTTTTCAAGTAATTCAGCAAATCAAAATTTTTCTAACAAATTCGATTTAATCGGATGTTAGAAGTTCACATTCTGTATTAAAAGTGAATTCTAGAGCTTTGAGGATGATTTTTGAAAGAAAAAAGCAGTTAGTAGAGAGAAAATGTATTGAAAAAAAATATTAAAATATAACACATTCACACACACATCGAATACCCGAATTCCATGAGTTCACAAACTGGAATCTAGTTTCATTTCTGAATTCAAGAATCGTTTGTTAAAAAAAATCATAAAATGTTTAATCAAAATTTATTTTCTGTATTCAACAAAGCTACTTTTTATATTTAGAAAATCATCAATCGAAAATTTAATCAATCTTTCATTAATCGAAAATTTAATCAATATTTCATCAATCGAAAATTTAATCAATATTTCTTCAATCGAAATTTTAATCAACCTTTCATCAATCGAAATTCTAAAGTTAAAGTAGTAGTTGACACGTTACTAAATGCTAATTCAAGAATTTTTTAATACTATGAAACAGAGAAGATAATATTCTAAATAAAATAAAAACAACTAAACACAGTTTATTTCTTTTTTTTTCTAAACATTTTTTAACCATAGCTCAAATTTCTTTTTAAAGCTTTTTAACATTACCAGTCTTTTAAGCGAAAATAAAAATAAAGAGAAGACGATACATGATATAAAACTTATTTTTAAAACTAGCTGAAAGTAATTTTATACTAAACAAAAAAGAAAATTATTGGCTGATGATATCTAAAAAATTTTATAAACAATCAAAAAAACATAATAATTTCATGTCAGCTACAAGTACTTCAGGTTAATCAACCTATCATCAATTGATTATAAAAAGTAAGTTTGAGTAATTATCTATCATAAAAATATAAAAAATGTATTAAAATGTGCGTAAAAATTCATGTACATTTTTTTAAAAAATGCATTGTGTTAAAATACGGATAGTTCTTAAAATGTTTTAATGTGACAGTGGTCAAAATCAACTCTTGAATACTTTAAGTTAATTTATGTTTGTAAAGATATTTCGGTTTAAAAATTGTATATTTTTTGGCAAAATGAAATAAATTTATTTATTAATGAACTGGATGACTGGATGAACTGGATTAAAAAAAATTAGAATATTTAAATTAAATTTCACTTTTACACCTTTTTAATCAATTCATAAAAACTTCATTCTTGTATTCGTAGCTCATTTTATATTAAACTATGCTTCAGTTGGAATTGTTAAGATTAGTTAAGTCACATATTTTTTACAATAATTATTCTTCAGCAATATGATTTCAAAAATTCTCGATGTTCTGTTATCATGCATCTAAAATTAAATTACAAGGCATTTAGAATAAAGTTAAAAAAGCTTTTCCTGCAGCTAAGTGGATAAATTAAATGCTCGAAACTCTGAACATTTTTGTAAAACAATGTTATAAGAGAGCAAATGTAATTATACGTAAGCACTTTCCTCAACGAGCTTGATGATAATCAGATCACATGATCTGAAATTAGTGATTAAATTCTGCGTGACCTGAAACAGGATTAAAAATCGGATCACGCATTGCAATTCAAAACAAAATCCTTGAGTAGCTTGTCTCAGCAAAAAAGGAATATGACCAGCAATAAGAAAACAATTATAATGCTTTTATTAATGTCAAATTATGAACCCCAGTACTGTTTGATTTCGCAGGGGAATAGTTTCCCGTTTCACCGTTACGAATGTGAAAACTATTTCTTATGTAATTAATCCAAAAATAAATGGAAATATTTTGTCTTCAACAGCTTATGCACAGAATATTTTTTTTAATAATTTTCATAGTTAACTTCTATAAAGAATAGACTTTTATAAGCATTTAGAAATATGATTTAAAAAAATATGAATAAAATTTGTTAATTTAAATTTATTTGTAGAAAATTTTGGTTTGAAAATTATTTGTTGAATTCCCTCATATAAAAAGGAATTACACTGATTATTAATATTAAATTAGAATGGGTTGTGTTTTGATCGCGCAGGCAACATTTTCACAAAGTTTATAAATACGAGAAAGATTATAAATGCGACAGCTGCTTCGTAGAATTTGCCTTCGAAGGAATGCAAATAATATATTGTTTCCGTCCGACAGCTTGAGAAGAGATTATGTTTCTTGGTAATTTTTATAATTTCATGTGTCAATAATGGAACCATTTAATTTTATTGACTTACCAAAATATTAAAAGATTAAATAAAATGAAATTTTTTCACTGAATTGTTCGAAAGAAATATCTCTTGAAATAAATAAAATTTTTATGGAAATAATTTTCTCTTAGTGTTATAAAAATTATCTCTGTGAAAGATATTGTTTATAAACGTCTTGGAGAAAGAGAGTAAATAAACTATTGCGGATAGAAAATTCTCAATAATTTGATTTTTACATGTTGCAGCCGATTCAAACAGTGGAATGGTTTACTATCATCCAAGATATATATATATATATATATATATATATATATATATATATATATATATATTAGTAAATTTAGTACTTTAGAAATAGGTTCTATTTTTTAACAAAGAACTTATTTGATTTTTTCAATTTCCTTAAATGTAATATTTTGTAACACACACACACACATATATATGTGTGTGTGTGTTATAAAATATTACATTTAAGTGAAGTTGAAATAATCAAATAAGTTCTTGGTTAAAAACTACAATCTATTTCTAAAGTACTAAATTTACTATTATTCCCTCGTTTTTTTCATATAATGAAGTCAAATTTAAAGAATTGTGAATACAACAGTCGAAATTTCCTAATAAATAGAATAAAACAGTACTACGCTCTAGTTAAATATTATTAAGTTGCCTATCTTTAAACGTTGTGCCATCAAGGAAAATCAGCATATGTTATAACTGAAATTTGGCTTGATTCCAAAATGTTGGGGATTTTGAATTTACGATCCTTGTTATCAGTAAGCAACCTTTCTTTTGTAAGTATTTTTATAAATGTTCAAGCCACATTCATTATAATGGTCAATTAATGCTGGAAATAACAACTTTTTTTAACCAAATTCTTAATAGAGAAAATATTGCAAACGAGCTTATGCGAAATAAATGTCTCACGTGATATAAAATCGATTCGTTGAAGCAAGTTAATGATCCATTGTTGCCAAATTGATGATTTTAAAAGCCTAATAAACCAACCATTCAACCGAAGCCATGTTACATTTAGATCTCTTCACATTTGCTTTAATGCATATTTCATAGCGCGTACATTGCTGACGGTAATTGTGCCAACCGCATCATTAAAAGTACAACTTCGACATTTATCTTGCTTAAAGATGAATCAAATCTGTTTTTGCTTCAGATCAGTATCAATGATTTCCACTATGAGATTAGATTAATGAAAATAGACAAAGCGGGAAAAATTGGAGAGTAAAATAAATACTAGCTGACGTTAATTATTGATTAGTAAAGTTAGAAAAATAATGGTGACAGAAAGCTCTCTGCCAGGAGGAAAAAAAAAAAAAAAAAAAAAAAAAAAACCAAGTGAAGCGGAACAAAACACTTCTCTAATTGAGATTCAAGATTATTGAGATAGTTTGCGCTCACACACACAAGCAATTTGGTTTTGTTATGTTTTATCCCTTATTATGAAGCGCAAATGCAAATATATTTTATTAAATAATAGTTGCAGTAAAACGCTTACGAAATCATTATTTTTGTTAAAATAAATTCTTGAATTACAAATAAATTATAAATAAATGTAAATACACTCTATTTAATTCTGAAGTCAAAGAAATAATTGCAGTCGTTTTTTTCATAAACGTATGCATTTAAAATTTATGTCTTGTAATAATATATTTATTTTAAAGTAAATATTATTCATAATTTCAATGTCTCATAGATATATATAATAGTTTTGAAATTTTAAACTTAATATAGAGTAGCTCTCTTAAAAGTGTTCCTACAATGTGAAGATTGATATAATTCACATTGTATCTTTGAATTGAATATAAATATTATCCAATAATTTCTGCCATTATATCCATGTGCTTCTGACTAAGGTAAAAATATTTCATTAAAAAAAAACTACGTATTTTTTTATGAAAATGAAAACGAGTCATATTGAAGAAAACATTTGAAAAAAGTGATCACACACCGAATAGTTTTTAAATATTTTTGATTCATTAAATTATTCTCTGCCTTATTTATTCCCTTTTTGTATCTCAGAGATATTTAGAATCATTCACTTTTACTACATGTGTTCACTTATTTCGTTATCCTATTTACTTTGTTTAAAGCTCTTCTAGATAGTGAGAAATAATTCGTAACATTCAAAGATCAGTTTTTTTATTACAATATTGGTGAATTGACTTTAAATATTACTGTTAGTAAATATTTTATTGAATTCGAATGAACAATAAGTGAAAATACGTTTTTAAGAAGAAAAAATCATTTTGATAACGAAATACGAAAAGGCTGACCAGTAAAGTTACCTTGTCAGGACTTGAAAATTTCTAATTAGAAAATTTCTAAAAATCCACATTTGAGAGATGTTTATTTCTACAGGCCAGAGTTTCACATGAATCTGCTGGACAAGATGGCTTGGATTATAAAGTGTCTCACAAAAGTGATGGGACACTTGTGCTTTACAAAAGGAGAAACTGTAATAAAATAAATTAAAAATACATGTACAAATTTTATGTGGGTGTGTTTCATACTTAAATTTAGTAACAGTTATTACATAACATACATTTTGCCAAAATAATAAAATGTTAATTTAATAAAAATATAATTGTTTAGAAGGGAGCAAAAAATAGCTCACATAAGTGATGGGACACCATTAGATATGCAACAAAAATCATCACCTGAAATAAGCAATAAAAATATTTTTTGGGTGTTTCATTTTTTACTCGAAAGCAATTGACAATAGTTTATACAATTGTCTGCAGTATTTCTCTCCAGATTATTTTGGATTTTTTGTGTTTTTTAGCTGTGTGCAGCCATTAATTCTAAACGAAAACTAACTTCACCTGAAATTCGAGTATTAATTATTAATTTGCATATTGAAAATGGAAAATCAATTAGAGAAACTGCTGAAACAATTAACTTGAGTCATTCAACAATTTTCAATATCATTAAACGATATAAAAAGAATCATATCATTCAGAACAAAAGAAGACATGGCCGACCATCAAAGCTATTTAATGGAATAAAACAAATTGTCGTTCACATTATTTAAAAAAAAAAAAAAAAAAAAAAAAATCCAAGAATGAGTGCTCTTAAAGTTGCTGCAGATTTACAAGCATTATATGGAGTAATTGTTAATCCTGAGACTATTAGAAGAGTGATTCGATCTGCTGGATATCACGTTAGAGTAGCCAGGAAAAAATTCTTCGTAAGTGAAAAGAATAGAAAACTCAAACTGGCTTTCGCAAAAACCAACTTAAATAAAAATTCTGATTACAGGAATAAAGTTACATGTGCTGATGAGAAAAAATTTATTTATATTTGATTCTGACAGTAGAATCTTGGTGTGGAGAAAACCGAGGGAAGAATTTCGCGTGAACAGAACTGGTGATAACAGTAAAACATGGTGGAAGAGGAGTTACGGTATGGGGGTAGGGTGTCGTCCGCTGGAGTTGATAATTTTGTTTTTATTGACAGTAAAATGAATCAGTACAAGTATATTGACATTCTAAAGCAAAATTTGAAATCTTCAGCACGAAAATTGAACTTTCATAACGATCTTAAATTCTACCGGGATCCCCAGTACACTGCTTTGAACGTTAAACTCTGGCTGCTGTATAACTGCCCTGAAATAATAAAAATACCACCACAATCTTTAGACTTAAATCTCATAAGGAATATTTGGTAAGGATTGGAATCAAGAACTTGCAAACACACCATTTCTTTTAAATAACAGTTAAAATCGGTGCTTCAAAAAGAAGGGGTAAAATCATTCCAGGAATCACAAAAAAATTAGTCAAATCCATCCCAAGAAGAACAAATCATGTTTTAAAAGTAAAAGGAAATCCAAAAAAATATTAAAACCCTTTAAAAAGGAAAAGTTTTGGATAAATATCTGATTAAAAAGTAAGTGTCCCATCACTTATGTGAACTTTTTTTTTTGCTCCATTCTAAACAATTGTATTTTTATTTAATTAATATTTTAATATTTTGACAAAATGTATGTTATGTAATAATTGTTACTAACTTTAAATATGAAACACACCCTCGAAAAATTTTTCCATGTATTTTTAATTTTTTTTATAACAGTTTCCTTTTGTAAAGCACAAGTGTCCCATCACTTTTCTGAGACACTGAATAAGTCTTCTCATTAAAGAGAATTTTTCGTAAATGCAGAAGAGTAGGCTTTCATTTGAAAATTCTATTCTGAATAAATGCGAATTATACTGGAATAATATTTTAATTGCTGATGAAAATAAATTCCATATGCTTGATTATGTTGGATGTATAATTGTATAAAGAATTAAAAAAGGTATCTTTAACCCAGAACTTAATTGGAACAGGAAAGCATTGTGGTGAAATTTCTCTTATATATGCCTGCAGACTAAGAGTTTAATATAAATGATAACAAACTAATTATGCTTTTTATTTAAATATTTATAAAAAAATTTAAAGATATAAATTACAAATTTGAATGTTAAAAACTATGTTTTCAAATCAGAATAATCATTTTAAACTTACATTTTCGGTTTTTGTAATAACATTTTACAAAACATATCTATCACCGGATTTAAATCTAATAGAAATTATTTGAAGAAAATAAAAAGTTAGAATATACCGAAATATGAAGTTAAGAACATTAACAGACCTAAAAATGTATTGAATTTGGAAATACTGATACTGGAAAAACTAGTATTAGTGAACTGTTTGCCCAGATATCTAGAAACTATTGTAAATACTGAAAAATATCCTACTAAATAATACTAGGAAATAGCGCATTATGTATTATTTTGTACTGCTAATCATAAAATTCTTATTTGTACGATGACTTTTGTGTGACATAATGTTTCTCTACTTTTTGCTTAATAGCTTCTATAAAAATAAAGTTTCTATAAAAGTATCTATTCTATCTTAAAGTTGTGTTAAGAACAATTAATAACTATAATTAAGTAATTATTACTTTGAAATATTAATTTTTATAATGCATGTATCACATTATTTTATTATAAGTTACTTTTCCACACACACATTATATCCTCGCTTATGATACTATAGAAAGAGCATGCTTCTTACGGAGGAGCGAAAATTATATAATGTAGGCATGATGATTTTATTGGCTCAAAATTTCATTTTAAATTAAATATTTTGAATCGATTATTTTTTTCGGCGAAAATTTACTGAAATGTGATAAACAAAGCAAAATAAGCTAACTACTGAACAAAGTTAAAACAAATTGGTGCAAAATATGACTAAGTAATAATTCTGTTCGTTAAGAGAAGCATTACGATCATAAGTCACCAAATGAAAAAAGAAAGAAAAAAAAAAAAAAGCTAAATACAGCAAAGTTTAATTTTGTTTTATTTTGAGTAAAAGAGGTATACTATTACATTAGGCGTACGCAATCGATCATCGATGAAACTGTGAAGCTGGTTCCCCAGAAATATAAATTGGCGTTTAAATATGTTTTGTCAATAAGCCATAATTGTTTAATTTATTTAAGGTAAATAAAATTTTTATATTACTTTTAGTCGTTTCTAAAGATATAAACCTTTTTAAGCTATAAACGATACAAATGGAATATTTACAACAGTAATTTACGATTTTTTTTACCATTAACAGTGGTTATCATACTGGGATATAATAAAAAAGTGCTCATTGTAATTCATAAATGTACAAACACTTTTGAGGGTGACTGTATTTTTCTTATCTAAATAAAATATGCTGGTTACCCAGACATTTTTCTGAATGCAACTCCAAAAATAAATATTTTCCGTATTTCATTTAAATTTATTGCTAATTTCAGATTTACTTAACTAAGTTTACATTCTGTTTTTCCAAAATGTTAGACTTAGTTAATTTTTTGTAGTAAAATGTTTAAAAAAATGTCATACGATTTCTTTTACAAAATAGCACAGAAACACAGTCGGTGTACTTTTTTTTTTTTTTTTTTTTTTTTGGAAGTTCACTTTGAAGAAACTTGAAATAAATTAAATGTTTTTATTACTTATAGTTCTTGAGATTGACTAGAAACAATATCCTCAATCGCTTGGAAAAATCTTTTTGATGAAGCATAGTTTCATTTAATACAAAATATTGAGTGTTTGAGTCATGACATAGCTTCTTCAATCTTTGAAGAGTAGTTTGTTTTCAAAAGCACTCGAGTGTTACTGACTTTTTTTTACAAAGATTTGGTTTCTAATACATCTATCCTTTTTAACAAAGTTCATAAAGGGGATTTCTAAATAATATGATAAACTAAACTCTGCAATCACCAGAAAAGTATAAGAAATACTTTTCAAACATTTTGAAAAACATTCTCATCTCAAAATATACACCAAAAAATAACTCTACCATCACAAAATTTGTAAAAATTAGGAATATTTATTATCAATCTTAATATCAATCTCTTTTCTTTGAACCATGAAATTAGAAATGTAAAATTCCCGGAAATCATCAGAATTCTAATCATTTTTCGTTAATGGTTTTTCTTGCCTTGCATTTATGAAGAGAAGTAAAGTAAACACAAGGTAAATATGCAAAAAAGAAATATCTTTTCTGTCCTCTAGTATGAAAATTAATAAATGTTTCGAACTGATAAAAACAAAAATACTTGTCAAAATGATAGAAATAATGAATTAATATTTATTAGAAAATATCAAGTTATATAGTTCTGGAGATTATCAGTATAAATATTGACATTCCCTGTATCTTTCTTTATAAATTTATAAATACATGTTGAAAAAAAGAACGAAAAATATTTCCTCAACATTAATTTTTGAAGTAACTCTAAACTGTCATTAATGTGAAATTGTGGTCGTTAATGCAAAATCATTTTCTTTCCCTAAAAAACTTTCTGTTGGCGTAATTAGTAGTAGAAATAATAAAATAAGTGGATTTTTATTTGTTTTAAAAAATGTCTGGGGGGATAACTTCAAAATTCTTTTAATCATCAGTAGAATTTCAAAACTCTCCAGGAATTCCCGGAAATTTTTAAATCATTCCCATAGGTCGGGTTTATTCTTCAAAATAAACCTATTTTTTCACCTCTTTTACAACACTATATATAATATGTTCTTTTTGTAACAAAAAAAAATATTGCCTTCTGTTCTCGATGCAATTTTTTTTTGTTAAAAGTGGTTATTTTTAGCAGTTCTCTAGAAAGCAGAATATTCTAATAGCAATCCAATCGAAAAAGAGAACATAACTAGATGAAGTTTGGCATCCACGGTAGTAATAAGAATGGTAACATATGTGGCAACTTAACCAACACTGCGATATCACAGTTTTGTTCATCATTTCGAACACTCATTCACCCGAAGCTGAATGAAACGTAAAAGAAAATAATCAAATTTTATATCGAATCGAAATATCTGTGTTAAAAAATTAATAAATATTCTAAACTTCAGGTAAATATATTAATGGAACAGAATGGCATTTCAAATGTCTTATCACAAATGATGATATATATTCACCTATGTCCACCTTCAACTAGTCCTGATGCATCAAACATGGTCAAAAATAATTAAGACACAAATTTATTTAATACTACTACTGTTCTAAAAAATTCTACATAGCCAGGCATCAAAGGCCACAGTGAAATATAATTCAAACAAAATTTGACATATACTTGTACTATTTTATATTCCCTATATGACATCATTTTCATGGCAATCTTCTAAGCAGTTATTCCAAAAAGTCTTGGCATTATTTTTTATCAATAAAGTTTGATAAGTGGTCTATACATTTATCTAATACTTTACTCTGAAGCATTTATTTAATAACATTTGACTTTTCCTAATTTCCCTTCTTGCAAAAATCCTAATATTTGGAAATATGGTGTTAGGATACATGAAGATATCAACCGGTTCTCTTTCTATGACGTCATATTTTAAAACCATATCTATGATCTTATCCTGAAGTGAAATGAAACACTTTTTTTATAATGACTAAAATTCTTTAAATTTAGATATCATGGATAATCCACAAAGTTCACAAGCCACTCGAAGATTTACTGCAACTTGTATAATGATTCATATTTTCTAGACAGATTAATGCGAAGCGTTTTTATTAGAAGAGTTTCTCAAGCTATGGATTGGGATACAATTTGGTGTTCGAGGAAGTACAAAGGGGTCACCAAAATTTTATCAGTTTTAATATCTCTTTGTCTTATAATAATTTTACAATAATCAAATATTTTCACACAGCGATTTGAAAATAGACGAAGACAATATAAAAATAACAAAATCGTTTCGATGTATTTTTCATAACGTTTACTTTACTTGTTTTTCACGTGATTCTGTCAGATTTTTAAAGATCCTGCATATACTTGATAAAAATGTTTTAGTGACGCATGTGTGAGGAGCTGTCACTGATGTCAATCGTTGGCTTTCATCCGTTTTACCTATTACGGTTTGGCTATAGAAAGTATTAAACCTAAAAAATTAAAGCAACATCTCAGTACAAAACATACTGTTAAAAATCCTAAAAAATGCTTTGAAAAACTTCTGAAATAATCAAATCAGAAAAAATTTGTCGTTGGGAACATTGTTATTGTGACTGAAAAATATTCACTTGCGTCTTACGAAGTGTATTTTGTAATCAGAAAAAATAAAATGGACTATTCACAGTTGGGGAATTTAATATTCGTGTCTGCAATTAAAATTTTTAAAATAGTTTACAGCAAAAAGTACGCGGATGAAATTTGTAAACACTTAGTTGTAGACATTGCTTCGAAGAAAGTTTCTGTAACTAACAAAGATCAATAACTACTAGGCTAGAAATTTAAGTTTGTAGTTCAGTTGGGGATTAACCAATTTATACATTAGAGGGCACATTTTATAGAAGTTTAGGAATTTTTCATTGAAGAGAATTTCCAACGGAAAAATTGCGTTGTATATTAAAAAATGATGTTAAAAAGATGGTCGGTGAAAAAAATTGGATTTAAAGCTGAATTTGAGGTAATAAAGAAATAATATTTACTCATCACATGGTAGGATGAAAGGTTTTGACGGCCGAAAATTGTCAACGGAATTACGCGTGGTTCAATATGGTGTAACGTCTCCTACTCAGCGCTTTCGATTTCCAGAGCCTTTGATGGGGAGGGTGAGTAGGGAGACGATTGGTGCGAGGAGCAGGCTGAAGAAGCTGCGTTTTTCAGTTTTGGAAATTGATATTGACTCTTTGGTACGCTACACTAGCGCGAGAGTTTTATGAACCCAAATATGACTCCTTGTAAATTTTTTGTTAATTAAATGTTTTTGTTTCTAAATTTGGAGTCGTTAGTTTGTTTCATAACAATGGTATTAATGTAATCAACTTTGTTAAAAGTCGAGTTCTGATCAATTATTTGTCATCATAAGATTATGAAAACACGGTTCCTGAATGCAAAATCAAACTACTGAATAAGACGGTAAGTTTTATTACATAAGTAATATTGTATAAAGCTAATTATTACATGTAAGATGGCTTTCACGAAGCCACAATTTAAAAAAAGATTATTAAAATCTTTTCTCTCTCATATTAAAAAAGAAACTTGTGTTGCGTACTTATATCATAACACGTTTATTCCATAAAAGAATTATGTTATTTGAGTAATATGCTTGAAAATTAGTAATTTAAATTTGTGTTTTTAAAAAAAATATGCAATATATTCAAAATTAAAACATACTTTTATCAAGAAAATTACCGTATGGAAAACTATTGACAGTGATGTAAAAATGAAGAAATAGATAATCAAAAAAAGGCGTTTTTAAAGTGATAAGTAATCCCCGTTCTGTGTTTTGAAAAAAAAATAGAGAAATATTTCTCTTCAAGTTTTAGTGCCAAAGAACTAACATAGATTTTGAAGCCATTAAAAATTAATGTGGAAAATATTAATTAAAATTAAAGGAATTTGCTGAGTTGTCAAATGATTCGAGGTTCAAAATTAATTTCAATACGAAATCCTTAAAAGATTTTTGGTTAGAGGTCTCAAAAGAATTTCCAACGAGTTTTAAAATTGACAAACACATTTTCTAACCTTTTTTATGACATTTTTGCGTAGATAAAAAGACATAATTGTCCTTAATTATAATATATTCATAATGCCTCTCAATTCTAAAAAATTACTGAAGAAAAGTGCTTTGTTTTACGGTATCGGTTATTTTGCCAAAATTATATATATTTACTATATAATATTTTTATTCGTTGTCATATATATTACTGCACATTGTTTCATGTCCTAAAATTAAAAATTACAGTTAATTATCCTAAACTGCTACTGCATATTACAATACAAAAAATAGGTAGTTTCATTCTTGCATTTATCGGATCTAGGCAGCGGTTATGGGTTCCCAAAAATTTTTTGTTAATATTGGGAAACTTCTACATCAAAAATCTTATTAAACCATGTTTGATAATAATATCATTATGTTGCTCTCCTTTTATAAGGTGCGATTAAAACTAATATTTAAATAAACAAACTGGAAATGTTGAAGTAAATGAAGATTTTAAAATAACATCGTTAATTGATTGTTGTAGATTTTAAAACAATTTAATTAAAAAACGTATTAAAATTAGATTGGTACATACCTGTTATAAGGACCATATATTGGCGATTTCATTTCCGTTTTCCGCCAACGCGTACAATTTGTGATATTATCAGATATGGTAATTTATTATAAAGCAAGAAAAATTAGAGTTTGATTACTTTCGCTTAACAAAAAATATAACGGTCTGGTATCGTGTATGAGTGTGACAGTCGAAATTTATTGCAAATTTTATAGTAAACATAATAAAATAGTATCGAGTTCGAACGAAATATTGTTACTAAGAAGCCGAGGAAGAAAAAGCAAAGAGGGATTTTTTAATTTAACACCATCAAATTAAGAAAGTAGTGAATGCCGTAAGAAAAATTTAGATTTATTCCAAAATGGAGTCGATTTTGACTTGATTCTTATAACTAATGAAAACTATTTGCTTTCTTAAAAAAAATTCGAATCATATTTTAAAAATCAAGTTTCCTATTGGAATTAATAGAGTTAAAAATTGTTAATGATATCAGTTTAACTAAGCATTTAAGGATTTATTTTACAAAATGATCTATGATTCGTTTTCTTTAAAACTTCTTTTCTTTTTAGAAGAGGAAGTATAATAAATCACAAAACAGAAAAGATGACGTTCGCATTTGTATCGTCATAAATTTTAACTTCTCCTCTTTTTACTCATTAACAGAGTCATTAAAATATATCTCTTAATTATTTCCTGCGAAGGGTAATGAAGTCGTTCTAATTAATTTTTCCCGTTTTGCTGAAGAATTGAAATTAAAAATAACCATTAGGGAAATACGAGTTGGAAGTAAAATTTTAAAAGTATAAATTCTTTTTTATATATATATATATATATATATAAAACTTCTCTTTAAATGTGGAAATTTTATAAAAAAAATTTTGATTGGAAAAGTAAAATTTCATTTCATTAGTTAGATATTATTTTAGGAATTAAATATTCAATTTTTACACAGAAAATAATTTAAAGCTACATTTTTTTCTCATTCATTGAAGAAATTCCACTTTTTTAAATATATTATAATAGTGAATAATGAATGACGGATTGAGTATCTATACTTTAATAATTTTATTTTATTTTTTGTATATAATATCTCATTCGTAATTTATTACAAGTTTTAAGTCTGAAGAATTTTGGGGAAACATTTCATTTCTTCTAAATTTTTTACGTTTTAAAAGAAAAATTTCTTTTTGGGGTTTTATTTTCTAAAAGGAATTTAAAAAGAAACGTTTACTGCAAGAATCTTTTAAATTAATTTTTAAATAGTTTTTGAAATTGTAACAGTTTTAATTCAGGGGAACCACTTCGTATGAATACAATTAAAAAATTATCGAAGTTCTTTATTATCTAGAATTTGATTCAACGATTTTTTTTCTAACGTAAGCTAATTTGATTGTGACTTAGAATTTAAAGTAGATTCACGCTCAAAATGAAAATCCTACCTACAAAATTTCGAACAAAAGGTCTAAGTGCTGATCACTTTTGACCACTGCTTTTGGTAATAAGGGTCAGGTGGTTGTCAATCTTTGTATGTGAATGTTTTACAACAGGATAACATTATAATTTTAAACAGGTTTTATAGTGTGGTTTAAAGTCGTAAAAGTGTTGAAAACCCAAATGCGCAAAAATGTTTTAAGTGAAAACTGTTTGCCTTTAAAAAAATGATAAAAATCATGATGCCGATAAAAAATATTTCAATATCACAGAGAAATGTTCATATTTTTTGTATGTATTTTAGTCGCCAAATATTTTTTTTAGTATTTCTCCTATTTTATATATTATTTAATATTTAAAAATCAATAAAAAGAGCATATTTCAAGACAATTTTCAAATATAAAAATAACATTGAATAGCAATTATGTATAGAGATATGTACGAGTAAATTAATTTGTTCCATGTTGAACTCTTAGAAATTATATCAAAAAACAACAACTCTGAACATGCTGCTTCAGGAAAGCAGATCTCCCGAAAAACATTTGCCTGACGTTTGAGTGGAGGAGGACTATACACCCGCAGACCTGTTGTGTGTGTCCCATTGACCAGACAGCACCGTACTGCCCGTTTGCAATGGTGTCGTGAACATTGCAGTTGGACTGAACAGGACTGGGTATGCGTACTATTTTCAGATGAGAATAAGTTCCGTCTGTCATCGGATTGCGGACGCCAACTGATCTGGCGCGAGAGTGGTACTACTTATCGTTCAGAAAATATCCAGGAAAGGGACCGATATCAGACAGGACTGTTCAGTCCAATTGCGATGCTCACGACACCATTGCAAACGAGCAGTACGGTGCTGTCTGGTCAATGGAACACACACAACAGGTCTGTGGGCGTATAGTCCTCCTCCCCTCAAACGTCTGGCAACAGTTTTTCGGGAGATATGCTTTCCGGAGTCAGCAAGAAACTGATTTACCACCTGCTGAGCTGTGGTGCGCCTGTTCCTCATTGCTGATAGGACGATATATCTGTCTTCTGCAGGCATCGTACTTCTAACACGACCTCCACCGTGCCGCCTATTACACATTCCAGTAGTTTTAAATGACTTCCACAAGCATGAAACTACCTGTGAACGATGTCGAACCCTGGCAACATGTGTTATTTTTCGCCCTTCTCCGATCTTTCCAATAATTCGGCCACGCATAAAATCATCTAAGTAATGTCGGGAAGACATGCCAAAAATTTCATGTTCGTCTATTAAATCTTTCCTGTACAACTTTGACTTAAAACAACAACTTTTCACACGCGTCAAAACCTTTAAGTCTCTTATGAACGCTATCACGTGATGAACAGAAGTGGAATAAAAATTTGCATACGCATACTTCTTCTCTTACTATATCCCACACTTATTCTAATTTTCGACATTTTGCTTCCTTTAATTTTGTGGTTGCTATGGATGATAGTGTTACCTGTCCTTAGCAATTGTCCAGCAGCGTTTCCGCTGAATTAAAGAAATAACTCATACCGTATGATAAAAAGTTTAGCAATTGTCCTAATTGATCTTTTAAAGATTCTCGCATGTTTAATATGACTGAATCTTTCTCAAATACATTGTATACATTTCAAACTATCTTACAGCTGAATGTCACGTTATTTCGAGTTTAATGATCGAAGTAGCCCCGAAAATGAGAATATTCAATAGATTGCTTGATACTTTGTAAAACACAGTTGAGTTTAAACCAAAATACATACAGCTTATCAAAATCACCATTCTTAGCTAGCTATATGCTTCAATCCCTTCTTACAACGAACACTAATCATTCTCATATAAGATTACAATATGTATTTTGTCAAACTCATAGTTACTTTTTATTTTTCTTATATAAACATTAAAAGTAAAAAAGAAATTATTATACTAAAATAAAAACATATCGTATCGAAGTAGTTTCCTGTTGAATATGAATTTACTTTTCTTGAGAAAGTCTCGGCATTGTTCTTATCTGTTTTATTTGATTCATACATGAACATGATCTTTTATGTAAATGTCGGGCTTATGAAGGATGCATTCTGAATTCTAAAGATTTGGACCTGTGCCACAAAGTAAGCCGAAACTATAACCTATGAATCCAGACAAGGTCTTCGTGACAAAGAATGAGTTTCTTGATGTGAAATACCATTTGTGGATATCACAGATATTTACATTCCGAGACAAGTGCCTTTCCTACAATTTCCGTTCTATTCATTTTCAATTTTTAAGATTTATTAATATTAAAATATGCATTTTTATTTAAAAAGTAAGTCTTTAAGTAATACTGAAAGTGAATAACAAGAAATTAATAAAAATATTAGCCATTTAAAAAGGAAATAAACCTGTTTCATTTTATCAAAGTATACATGAAGAAAAAATGGTCTGTTTGAAAATAAATTACAAATGTTTTACTCAAATGAGCATATATTTTATTTATTTACTGCTTAACAATAGGAAATATTATGTTAATTAGTTTCCTTGAAGGAATATTAAACACAATATAAATAAAATTTCAAAAATTTGAAAAATTAATAATGGGAGAAATTTTTTGAATTGCTACGTTTCTAAATACTGACAGAAAAATGTTGCACTGGGATAACTTCGTGCTTGTGGTTTTTATCAACAAAAATATCCTTTATATTTCAAATATAGGTCGCAAAACAATTTCAACTATGATCATTAGCGATGATCAACTGACATGATTAGTTGTTGAAGTTGTCGACATATTTTACATCTTCGCTGAACCAATGATAACTTTCATCGTTTTTTTATTTCACAGATATAAACTTCATAGCAATCTTCAGTGATATTTCCATTTTTGTGTTTGAGATTTGAATTTGCGTCACAAGTCTAGTGCAAATGTACTTTAAAAAATTACCATGAAGACTTGCAAGGCACTGTAATAAACTAATTAAACAGAAATGAAATTTTTTACAGATCAAAGCGCTAATGAAATAAGAGCAATGAAGATTTGGAATCAAATTATTCTTGGGATTGATTGTAGTTACAGTTAGGAATATCACAAATACAAGATCAATTTTTATTTCGTACGAAGTCTAATTAGTTTAACAACTAATTGTTGCCTAATACCTTTTCACACATATGAAAAGGTAATTCGAAGTGGAACGAGTTCAGTTAAGCGAATCTAACTGCTGGTGCTAACCAATACATTGCAACTTAAGTATTGCTTAAAATTACATAAATATGTATATGCAAATTACTTCCATCATTTTCACTATTTCATGGGTCTTGTCTTCAAAAAGAAAAAAAATATGCATTTAGCTTTTAATAAAAAAACTATGGCTAGGTAAAAACAATGACATTTACTATTTTCTTAACAATGTTTACTATTTACTTAGCTTTATTCACACCACGAAGTTTCATACAAGAATTAGCTAAATACAAATCTGTAGAATACTTGAAAGATCCCCAAAGTTGTGGAGTTATTAACTATTGTAATCATTACTCATTTTACTCATGCTGTAGTACGTTTCCAATTGAAGGTGTATTGGGAAAAGCGAAAATACGTTCGTTACAGTGCGCAATAATGCCTTTAAAAATCGAAAAAAGTAAATATCATTATTCCTAAAAATTATGTTACGAAAATGTAAAAAAAATGAGGATCTACTGCCGTACATATATTTTCTTCATCCGCAGAGTTACTCACAGAAGGCAATTTTAGAAAAGTTTAGAGGAAATACATGCCTTCGTTTTTAAAGAGAGTAGAATTTTAGAACTATGTGCACTGCAGCATAAGCAACTTTACAAAGAGTTCACAGCAGCATTAACTATAATTTAACTTAATTACAAACGATGAAATCGAAATTTATATAAACAAAAC
Source organism: Latrodectus elegans (assembly GCA_030067965.1). Taxonomy (NCBI): domain Eukaryota; kingdom Metazoa; phylum Arthropoda; class Arachnida; order Araneae; family Theridiidae; genus Latrodectus; species Latrodectus elegans. Next base: position 41,820,140 of record CM057810.1, read on the forward strand.
AACTATATTATATATATAAGTTAGAAAATACCTATATTATGATATAAGCGTTTTTTAATGTCAAGCAGCTGTTCTCATTTAATCCGTAAACAAAAATCCCACAGGCAAACAAAATAGATATTTTATTGTATGGATATTTTCAATGGCTTTTATAATGTATCCCATAATAATTCTCGTTAAAGTTTCACTTTTTTGCTTCAGTCAATATGATTACTTATTTACATTGCAAAAAAAAAAAAAAAAAAAAAAAAAAAAATTTTCTCTGTATTTGATTGTTAAAAATGCACAAGAATATAATTAAAGTTGAATACAATTTTTGTGTACTTTATTTATCATCTCAATAAACTTAAATTTTGAATGTTATCGTTTCGAAAATCCAATTAGATAAGCCTAATTTTCTCTCTAAATGAATGCATATACCCAAACCATTCTATTTCCCAACAAAACTTAGTTATATTGTTTTATTTCTCAGTATAACTACATATCTTATAAAAACAACCTTTCTTCTGCATTTGGTTGTAAATATTTTGACACCAACAGATGTATGTTATATAGTAACTGAAACTGAATGAAACGTTTATTAGATGGAATGGTTGGAGGTGAAATTTTTTCTTGTTTTTTAATTTTAGTTAATTAAATATTTGAATGTTTAAAGAAAACATAATTTCCTAAATACTTTCTATTACGATTACACAGTGAACTCATAATATTTTTCGGTTAAAATCATAAAACAAGAAATAACTTAAATTTTAGTTAGTGTCGTTAAAAATTTGTGTGATAAACTAAATTATATTCTTTTAAATAAATAAGGTGATAAAATTAAGTAATAAGGTAGATAAATAATCACATTAACAGAAACAATAATTAAAAACAATACATTTAAATATAAATATGGAGAGCTAAGAGAATTTTAAACTAGATTCACTTTCAATTAACCCAATTTTTTTGCAATAAGACTTACTTATATTTCTAGCAAAATTAATTTGTTAATAAAAACAAGTCCAAAAAAACTTATAAAAATAATGGATGTTAAAAATACCGTTAGTAAAATATTGGAAACCTGATGAGTTTAATTTTCTAGTCTTCCAATAGAAAATAAAATATTTCTGTGTTTGAAGGAAGCGAATTTTCAACAACCGTTAATCATTTCACATGCATGTTCCGTAATTTAACTAGAATAGAATTTGAACATTATCCTGTTAGACAAGAACAAGAGAAATTGCTTCTGCTCTAACCCTCTTGAAATTGATTAGGTAATTACATCCCCCGTGAGGGCCAAATTATTTCCCCCATAATGAACATTTGATGGTGAATGGGGTAGTTAAATGTCTAATGTGCACTGTTTGCATTATTGTTTGTTTTGTTTTCTGATCGAATCTCCTGTCATAGTTTACTCACCTTTATTTTGTGTGCTCTATATATGTTTTAGCGCTTTCATTTTTTTACGTATTTCTCGCTAATGGAATTGCTAACTTTATCCAACTATTTTATTACCAAAGTTGACCTCTGATTCTGTAGTCAATTTTATACACAATTTTAGAAGTGGAAAACCAAACCTTAAGAAACTTTTAAAATACATGGGCCTTATCAATTTGACGATCTTCAAATGAATCAGATATTGAATCCTATGCGTTTTGGAAGCGAAAACGGCGCAATTTTCATTTGACTATCATATCCCATGTTGGAAAACTGCAATACAAATGGCTTTAATTTATTTGTAGATAAGGAATTTCTTTGCCAATTTTAGGCGAAAAAATTTCTGGTGCAAAAAAAAAAAAAAATGATAAATTGAAATTGTTACATTAAATCTATTTACATCGATAAAATATGTTACATTTTTTTCATCCAACAATTTAATTTTAATAACTTATAAAGTAACTTGTTTCAGATTATTAGATTAGCTTATAAAGTAACAACAACTTGTTTCGGATAAGTGTACCTCCACTGAAGTGGTGTTGGAGAAAACATTATACAATCAGATATCATTTCATCATTTGACGTTGCTTCGAATTGACATGGCATTCTTTTCCAGATTCAGTATATTCTCCCAGATACTATAATGGCTAGCGTTTCCTTTTTCTGCCCATTGAATTGTAAATTGAATCTAGATAGTAAGGCATGGAAAACTGATCAATAATGCAATTTCTCTTGTAGTATCTAAAGTGCACTCAGAAAATTTCATCCCAAGCATTTGTCTATTAACAAATAAATTGCTAAATGGTCAGTTTTCTGATCTACATTTTGATAGCTCATGGATTAAGCTACCACCTACTATTTGATGCTCTTTAGTTCATTTTGAGACTTTTATCAGAAGCGTAATATAAAGCGACTGTCCAATTGACGTTCAACGTTCAAATATCATTTTCAAAAGATTTTCATCCATCCCATCGCCAATAATCCAATGTACAACTTAGTACGCAATTAATATATAAATTACACATACAATTTCAAGTATATCTTATTTGGCTTACATTGTACTTGCAATACAAATTAAAGTTCGATCTTACGAAAAGCCAGTCTATATAGTTCAATCCTTCTTCCTATGACGTGTCTCTACTGCTGTGATGAAGATCAGAATTTAATGAATGTAACTTGGCCAGTGCAAACAGATTATTCGAAAATCATTATTTATTTAGCAACTGATTGTGTTGTTCCAGAACGATACATCATACATACACACACACACACATATAATATATATATATATATATATATATATATATATATATATATATATATATATATATATATATATATATATATATATATATATATATATTTGCATATTCATTTCCCCTTAGCTATAATATTTACTAAAAAATATTATTGCCAATTTAATCCCAAACCAAACTGTCAGAACATCAAATAATTTTTAAATTCTACTTAACCATTAGTTTTGTTTTTCATGCTATTTTCATACCATAAATAACTAAAATTAACTGCCTGAGTCTGATTAACCTTAGATAATGTAATTACTTGCTATATATATGTAAATACTGCTCTTTATAAATCGATGAATTTGCTTTTGTGGCATAGCTATAAAATTTTTAAGCCCTAAAATAATAACTTATTTTGTTCAGCTCACGTGCAAAGATAGAACTAATGCTATATTTTATGTGTATAAACAATTTACTATCATTTTTCTCTCGCTACACTTAAACTTTTTTCAGAAAATTTCCTTCATAAATTGTATTATAAGATTATCTTTAAAAGAACATATAAAAAATAACTTTAATCTTCACAATTATGAAAACCGAACTTTGCTTGGTCTCTCGTGTTTTGTATTTTTAACATCAAAATGCTGTGACAAGATAAAGTTTTGTAAAAGGAAGTTTTAGTGTTGTTCAGTGAGTAATATTCAATCCAGTTAAATGGTTATTCTTTTAGTCAGGCACGGTCTGCTTAAGATGGGTAGTGACATCTTCATAAAATGCAATAGAAGGATGAAGAAAATCCTTCCATGGTTGCCATGACAACAATTGAGTTTCCATCTCTAAATTTCCGGAATCTTGTTTCCTCGCTTTCCTGTTCCCATTTTCTAAAAATAAAAGAAGAAGAAAAACTAAAAGTAATCTTTCCTATAACAAACTTCTTTTAAACTTCCAGAGAACAACTTCTAACAAATAAATCTTCGCTCACTTTTGATGCTCTCCAGCCGGAACTTGTTGTTTTACTGCTTGACTGAGAGTGCATTTGCTGGTTGAATACAACTCAACTTTCAATTGTTTCAAGAAAGTTTTGGTTTTATTTCTGAATGGAAAAATCTGACTCCGTGCTTCTTTAATGCTGGTCTGCAAATAATATATAATCTTTAAAACGAAAGGGTTTATCTCTAGTTATGATTTATACATTCATTACTGCTTACTCCAAAACCGTTGTTATCACTTATGAAATGATTACTAGTTATAAATCAATACCATCCTCCTACAATCCTCACGCTTGTTTCTAGATTAGAATGCAGTTTTGCCAATAAAACATTGAAAAAATAATGAAAAAAAACCCTGATATTTATTTGCAAAACATCATTATAGGAGCTCATAACTTTTTAAATTCATAGAAGTACACATTGAAAATATGAGTCAAAGTGCACAGGCCTAACGTTGAATATTTTCGGTCTAGTCGTCGTATATCTGGTCATATTGCTTATGAACCAGTTTTAATCGCAAGAGTTTTCCGCTCTACAGCCTAGAATTAGATGATCTAGCATTAAGTACAAAGTCATCTTTTTTTTTTTTTTTTTTTTTTTTTAAGTGATAGTGTTTGGAGCGTCCTGTAGCGCGATCGAATAGCTAAAATGACATCAAACTTGGTATTTAGACTAATCAAAACATGGAAAAAAGGATTCTGTAAAAAAAAAAATTAGTTCTAAAATCGTCGAAAGGGATTTTTGTGGCGCTGCTGTAGTTTACAATAACGAAAATCAGCATAAAACACGGGTATCAAAGAATAATGCATTCCTTACTGGGGAAGTTAATATGTAGTAAATAAACACATTAAAAATTTAACTATACGATTGTATGTGTTAGCATTTTTCTTTTCTCACATTTTATGCACTGTAAAGTACCATAAAATGCCTTAGCGACGATTTTTGGAACTAAAACTTTTCACGTAATTTTTTTTGCCGTGTCTTGATTAGTCTAAATACCAAGTTTGGTGTCACTTCGGCTATTATATCAAGTTACAGAGCCCTCCAATCACTGTCACTTTAAAAAAGATCACCTTGTATATCTCTTTAGAATATTTCGTAACCATCACACTATTCTATATTAAATGACTAAGATATACGATATAAGAAAGTACCGGGGATTGAGGAGAACAAGATGGCCTAGCAAATAATGCTCGGCTTTCGGAGATATCACGTTTAACGAAATCTGGTGTAACAAGTCAAAGTAAGTAATAATATGCAATGGATGATTGGAATAGATTTCTCTGATAGTAGAACATCGTTTGAAGAAAGAAGATGATGTAACGAAGAAGAAAACTGGGATTCGAAATTCATTCAGCAAGGATGAAGTCTGACTTCAAACGATCAACGTTGATCTCGGAATTCCTATCATTAATTCATTAGATTTAGGAGTTTTATACATGACTCAAAATGAACTTTAATATGAACGTGTAAGAAGAATTTTGTCGTTCCTCACAAATATGTTTGTGTATGTAAGCAGTGATGGGTGCAGAAAATTGGTCATCCTGTTGTGAACAGTTGTAGGTGACAATGACATCTTTGTGCGCAATGTTATACAATTACTGTGGAAACGCCGATGAAATGTTGGCGTCTTTGGTTTGCACTGGCTTTATAATCTCTCCACGCGTTATTCCTGGGTATGCTTTGAAACTGTATGAAGCCCGGTAAGCTGTCTGTCCATTTCATTTGTAATATTTGTGACATTTTATTGATGGCTGTATTGAACAATGGAAATGTTCAATCAAGCCATTTAAAACTGGAAGGTACTGAGTCATTAAGATCCGTTGGAGGCTAAGCAATTTGTTTATGTTTGCAAACAGATGAGACTCAAATTATCTAGCCAGATCGGCGATAATGCTCTATGGCACACTGAAGTATGCAATCCAGTGCTTAAGGACTTTCGAAATTATTTCTGCTGTGATGATAAGCACAAGGAGGGCTTCTGACCAACATGATCGATATATGTCAGCAGATAAAAGTGGTTGTTGGGTAGAGTCAAAAGTATGACAGTCTCGAGATAAACCTGTTGGAAGTGTTTTGAAGTTAGCGGGAATTATTAAAATGTACTCATACTCGTAGTATGCCAAGTAACTTTGGATTTCTGATTATCAACACAAGTTTTAGTCCACCGCGTAATATTTTTTCCCTTGTCTCTTACACATATTAGTCTGAAATTAGATATATATTTCTCGCTACGTAGAGGTCATGTTACGTTGCAAAGGAAAGTCTTTCGAGAAGGCAATACGTGGCAGATGGTGAAGTGCCTTATATAAAACTGCAGTAATTAAACTATCCTTATTTACAGCAAGTAAAAAAATTTTTTTTAACATTCTACGCAAAACACAACTTTTTCCAAAGTACTTAGCCACAAATTTATAAAAATAACCATCTTATAAATTTATAAAAATAAAGCTCCTCGAAAATAAGTTTCATAACATAGCAAAAACAAAACATGCAATATTTATACATTTAATGTGGAGATGCCTGTAATGTTTTCTAAGATAATTTTCTAAATAATTAATATTGAATATACAAATACAGTAGATTTATTTAAAATTTATAACGAGAGAATTTAGTAAAGGATATTATTGTGACTGTTTCTATAATGCCTTGACTCACAATATCTCTGGATCTGTCACTTATCGAAGATACATGAGACTGATTCTGCCACAGCCTTATGACACTGACTTGGAATAAGTATTTTATACCTTATGGGATATGTCATAAGATGTGATAAGGTGAAAATATCTCTTCTAATAGATATGAGATTAGTCAAGACTTATACTTCGGGTGAATACAAGATTGCTTTTCATAATGTCTCCATTTTAATAAACACATTTTAAAGTTAATATTCAAAGAATAAAAAACTTGTTTTAAATGTATTTTATATTGAGCCGTCCGGAAGAACTTTTTACAGATAATAGGCCGTATTCAATTGATGATAAATTTAGTAATTTAAAACACTATACCCAGTTTAAGAGCAATTTTAAGAACTTCTTTCATGTAAAGTATGCCAAAAAAGCAAGAAGTTATGCGAACATTATCACAAACTGGGGACATTCCCAATTTCCTAGGACAGGGATCTTCAACCACTGTATCGCAGCATTTTTATGTTCCTTCAAATTCTTATTCTAAACTACTTTACACAACGTATTATAAGTAAGAAAAAACTTTTACTCATATCTTTTTCTTCGTGTGCCGAGTTAAAAGTGAGTCGTGACAAAAAAGGGTGGGGCTGAGAATTACTTTTCTAAGGTATAATGAATATAATTTCCAAGTTCAATTCTCAAATATACACTTTTTCAAGACAATTTCTCATTTCCAGAAAGAATTGACAGATAAGTTTATGTTCTTGCATACCTTTACCAATTTGTCATGCTGTCTACTGATTACACCATCTCGACGAGTATACATTTGTCCATTGTTTCTAACATGCTATCTATTGATTACGATACCTACCAACAGAAATTACTCTACCATTCCGGAGATAGGTTTTTCTACTGATTGCTTGCATCGGATATATTGTTTCGGTCTTAGCCCTAAACTTCAAGAATAAGTTCATGAAATTCATGAAGCTCATGAAATATCGTTATATTTACTTCATACCTCAAAGTCATAAATGGCGTAAGTCATTATGCAACTTTTAACAGTATTTACCAGGATGCAATGGATAGCATGCACTCACAAGATCTTTGTCCTGGTCATTGTTTTTAAAGGGGCATTAAAATTTTCTCTCTGGTAAATATCATTATGACCCTTTACATAATAATAACAATATAATATTTTCTTAGTAATCTGCTTATTTATCTTCTGTATGCATACAGGGAGAATTTACGTAATTGTTACTTATATTATCTTTCATTCTTCATTCAATTTTGTTTCTACATCTTTAAATAATTAAATAAATGTTTTCTAAAATTTCATTTAATAATTAATGAAAATGAAGTGTAGTAATTATTACATAAATTACACCTTATATACTAAATATTCTTTAAACTGTTATGTCACCACAAAATAATATTTTAAATTTTTGCCAATTCGTCTTAAGATATCCCTCATGGCACCTTTAAATACGATGCAAAATTTTAATTGAAAGGAAATAAACACACTGTAATTACAGTGAGAACAAATATGGGCTTAATATTCACGAAACGCTCTTTTCAATATATATTAGTTTATTCTTTCTTTATTATATTTTTTATTATACCGTATTTTATTTAGTGTATTTATTACTCCTTTATTTGAACTATTTATTTAAAAATAAAAATAATTAATTTTAAAACTAATTTTAAACATTATGGATTTTTTCTAAATAAGTATGTAATAATATCCTTTAATAATTGAAATAAAACATATTTCGCGGTAAGTAACTAAAATGTATATGGATGTGAAATTACCTCATTTTGATTTAAAAAAAATAGGTGCAATATTCTTAAAAGTCTGTTTTCTTTGTTTCTTACAATGTTTTTTATTAATAAACTATTATAAAATTTTAATGTGATACACATTAGTTTTTTCGATAGACAATGTACGTTTGTCATTGGTTTTCAAATTTGATTCTTATATATTTTTGTCTTTCCAGATGCTACTCTTTGGATGTAATACTAATCAAAAGCGAAGTTTTCAATCATAACATCACATTAATTGGGAGATATAAGGTGACAGTTTAGATTTAATTACCAAGGCATTTTGGAATTACCAAGATGAGAAAGATATCATAGCAAAAACATTTCTCGATTATTAATAAAATTGAAATGCTTATTATGACTATAAGAAAAATATATTTATTGAACTCAAAATGATTTGTACAGACAAGAATTCTTAAAATAAAATTTGTATTAATAAGAATACAAAAATATGATTTTGACTGAATTTTATCGCTGAAACTGTAATAATGCTAAAATTGAAGAGTTCATATTCTAAATGAACTTCTGGAAAGACATGGTCACATGACAATTTGAATAACGTGATTGTTACAATCGGTATATTTAATTCCTTAAAGGGAACTATCAAATATATGTATTTGAACAGAAATACGTCATAAGAAAAGAGTTCATTGTTTCATTGAAAACTTATTGATTGATGGCAAAAGGAGTCATTTTTCAGAATATAGATAAATACATCATAACGTTTGATTATAATCTAATATATAATTTTTAAGAGTGAAAGTAGTTGAATTATTATAATTGTAACTTTGTAGATAAAAAAAAAGAAATAACTGTATTTAAAATGTTACAATGATATCATAAAACAACACAATGCCATTGAGAAATTCCCACAGTCAGATTGAAGAGCAAATAGACTCCTTTATTCGAAATTTTAAAAGAAACAGTGCTGTATTTGTCAGCAATTTTAATTTAGAAAATTATGGTGCTACATTGAGGCACACTTTCAGCGCAGGACAACTCAGTCCCACTGATCATAGTAGAAGTAAGCGGTCATCTTTTATTTCAACCTGTTCATCCTCATCTAGAAGAACATCCACGGATGACACGAATTATTCATTTTCTGATGGAGAATCATTCTACCATGGTGAAGCAGACGATAGTGACAGCAGCAGCGGTGAGTAGAATTTGGATTATCTGCATGAGTATTTCTTGTTTACAAAAAATGGCAACGGTCTGAAGAATCTTTCATGAAATGTTGCCATAGCAATGAGTTGTTTCTTTGTTTTACGCCAGCCTTTAATGATTTGTATTCTTTTATTGAATTTTATCTTTCGACATAAATTTACTCTTTAGATTGTCATTAACTGGAACATTTTGAATAGAGCGATTATTACAAAAAGAGCACAACATTAGCTTACACACAAGACAAATAATACGATTGTTAAATCCTCATTTTATATTTAAATTCACATATTAATATACTTCAAAACGTAGTAATTACAAAATAAAAATGTGGATCATCTTAAACACAAAAAGCTTGAAATATTAAATTGTAAAATATTTTTTATGTACAGAAATATTTAACTTAGGAAAAATCTCGCTTAATGTTTAATCTTGTAAAATGCTGTCATGATTGCGCAGTTCTCTTAAAAGCAAGCGTAATATTTTTTTTAAAAAAAAATTTAAATATGTTAAAGTAGTTTACATAAAGAATCCAATCCATCAGTTTAAAATTTGATCTGGAACAAGGACAGGTCATACGTACCACTCAATGACATGTGTACACAAGCATACTCATCTATACATAACCCAAATTAGACTCTACCAGTTAGGTGGAAGCTGCTGGGTAAGAGTTTTATTATAAAAGGTATTATTTCACTTGGAGGACATTGTGACAACGACCTATTTAAAATACCGAAACTGCCTGTATTGAACATCTTTACTCAAATCGTGATTCGAACCCAATACCTTACGGTAATGACAATGACGTTTCCCCAGTGGTGTATATTTGAAATAATGAAAAATTTATATTACACTATACCTTTTTTATATTCTTTTTTTTTTTCTAGAGTATATTCTTTTTTTTTTTTTTTCATAATGTAACAAACAAAATTGTCTCACCAAATTTTCTGTATCTGACCCTATCCGGTGTAATAACTTTCCATTGATAGAATCCAACTTTTTGTAAAACTTATACGATATCATCTAGCCACCTAGTAGGTGGTCTTTCTTCTTAGTTTTCCTTTGGTTCGCAAAAGTTTGATTTTCAGCTAAAAATATACCATTGTATCTAAATATGTAATGCAGACATCTGATACAAGATGCTTATACAATGTTTTTTTTAGAAATTTCATAAATGTATACATTTTCCGTAAATTCGATAAAAAAAATAAAATAAAAAAACTATCCATAAAATTGTACATACAATTGATGCATTTTTGTTAATAATAATATTGTCATAAAAATTTAACCATTATATGTGATTCATTATCTTTGACAAATAATAACATTTGTTTTTATTTCCAGGAATCCAGGTTTAGGGCTTCTAACCCTAAGCCTGGATTCCTGGATCTTGTTGATTTGACTTACATCTATCAGCGAATTCAGAAGTAGTGTACCAGATCTATCAGACAAAATTCACATTGATTTCTTTCTCACTGCTATCTTTTGTTAGTCTGGAACTGCTAGAAATAATTACTACGGAAGTTAGATTATTTTAAGACGGAGTGGTCAGAGAATCAAAATGTTTGAAATGCATTTTCAATGAAAGTGTCTCCTTTCAAACCAAGAGTTATAAAGCGTAAAGTTATAAAACTTTTAATTATATATATATTTAAACAAATTAATAAATATAAATATACATATATATATCTGCTTAAATTTTCAAGGGTAGTTTTAATCCAAGTGTAAAGCATATTCTTTCTACAAAACACGTTGATAAAAAGGGTTTTATTGCAATGTTTTGACCAATTAGTTCAACTATTCAAAAAGTCTACACTTATCGAGTTTCACTATTTTGGTCAATGGTTTTACAATCAGTTTGTTTGCTTTTCTTGCATCATATATTTTAATTTAAGTATAATTGAGATTCTTTGTTCCATTTTTTTGAAGGTATCATTCGGAATATAATAATGCCTTAATTATTTTTTTTAAAAACTGGTTTCATGGATTCAAATGCCATATTATCTCAGTCAACCGTTACTCACGTATGTTAAAATATTGAGGAATCCCTTTTTCACTATACAATACATGATATTTCTCCAAAGAAATCAAAGTAAATGTAAAACTTTCATCGTGTCGAAAATAAATCTCATAGGAAAATTATATTAATAAATAAAATAAAATAAGAATAAATATGAAAATATTTTATCTTGTAAGTATGAACATTTTCTCTAATTTGAATTATTGGATTATTGTTACAGATATAAATCATTTATCAAGTTCATATTTACAAGGTATATATATTTTCTCCTTCTCCCCACAATATTTCACCTTTATTTAAATGTTAAAGTTAAAAACATTATGTCTTATAGTGCTGCCATCTATCTTTTATTTTAAAAAGTAAATAACTTTTAACAAAATGAAAAAAAGAACTATAGATTGAAATAAATATATGTTCTTGTAAATTTTAAATTTTATGGAAGATATTGAAATTGCAATTAATATATAGAAAAAAAAGAGAATAACTGTAGAAAAATTAATAAATAAATAATAAGTAACATAAATAAATAAACAATCAATAAGCTTTTTAAATAACGACAATTTAAGACATAGGAAGAACTTTTAATAACATAAATAATATTTAACTCATAAAAATGTAAAAATATTAAAATAAATTTAAAACTTAAAAAATTTCTATTATTTTCTTATTTATTTATTTCTTTTGTTAAAATTTTATTGTGTATTTTTCTTCCACAAGCATTTAAGTAAATTAAACATAAGATGTAATTTTTATATAATTACGTAAATAATTATATTCATAAATTAAGTAGATAATTATATTCATTTTTAATTTATGTATTCATAAACTAAAAAGTAAAGAAACGCGCTGATATATGCATATATAAGTTACTTCGTTACTTTAATGATGATGTTGGTAAATGGAGCTAAAATTTTTAAAATTTCTCAAACTGAACCAATATTACGGATTTCAGTTACCGGTGACCGATTATTCATTTTTTTTTTTTTTTGTACACAGTTGGAAAATATTTTCTTTCATATCCGATATATTTACTGTCCTCCGACTGATAATTAAAATTATACATGTTTGTACTTGGGAGGTGATTTACATGATTCTATGTTCATTTTATCAAACTGTAGAAGAACAGCATTTCTTTTAAAGAGAACTTTTGTATTTTGTTTTCCACTTATTTTCTACGTAATTAATTAAAGTTTTCTGAAGAATTTTCTCGAAAATGTTATTGTACATTATGCTTAAGTAGTATTATTGATAATAAGATAATACTATTACTACTAAGATAATGATATATAATATTATTCCCATGGAAACCTGAATAATATTGTTATTGACCTAAAAGTAATTTTCTTTTTAAACTACTGCATCGATTTTTCTTCATGTAGATTTTTCATATTTATATTATATGTTTTCCAGTGTCCACTTTTCCAAAGTAGAAATAAGAAAAATATTCAAATAATAAAATTAATTAAATTAAATCTAAGTTGATAACTGCTCATTATAATTTTCAATTAATCACTTGGCATTGAGCTGATATGAGTTTTTCATTTATCACAATAGTCAAAACAAGAAAATAAGATGCAATTATTATTCCTTAAAAATCATCTAGAATTTTATATCTTGTATTATATCTTAAGCGGGAAAAAAAATCTATCAGCAACCTTAATCAAGCAGTTAACTCTAGAAATCAAATTTCATATGAATTTTATGAAGTTTATAAGATATTGTAATAAAATGAATAGCACAAAACCATATAAGGGCAATTTTTGAATCTAAGCATTAATATCTAAGATTTCATAGTTAACAATACTTGTTTCGAATGAAAATAATAAAATATAATAAAAATAATTAATAATATTATCAGTTGTTCATTGTATACTAAGCACTGCACATTTCCATATAATGCCCTAAAATTTCCATAAATTTCTGCAATTATATATTTTTTAAATATGCACTGTAAAAGTCATTGTTTCCAAGCTTATAAGTTGGTCAAAAAAAAAAAAAAAAAAAAAGGAATTACTGATGTAATTTTAGGAAACGACAAAGCTTATACGATTCGATACAAGCGTTTCGGTGTGGTGCGCCTTTCTTAGAAGCGTCATTTTGTCGCCAAATTAAGCAACCTTTTTAAAGTCAATTGGCTCAATTGACTTCATTGTTACATGGTTAAATTGGCATAAACTTGCAATATCAGATTTTTACCATAGCATCACTGGTATGAATTAGTCATAATGACCCACTTTCTTTTTTATTTTGGTGTCATGAATGCTTAATACTTTCTGACACCTCATTAAATTTCATTGCTCTGAAAAAATGTTATTTTAATGTGACTTTGATAATGATGACTATGTCTGAGTGAACAACTCACTAGAACTTTTATTTTTTAATGATTGTTCTTCTTCTATCCTCCTTTGGCCTTGATATTTTAAAAGTTTTTTTCAGTTGGATTGGGTCTTTCTTTAAAAAATAATATCAAGTTCAAGAAACAAATAAAAAAATTTCTTCTTTAATGAAAAATATGTATAATTATATGATATCTGCATTGATTTCTGTCAGTATCCAATTATAAATTGCACGCAATCACAAAACTCTTTGTATAGCGGAAATTTTTCACAATTTACTATTCACAATACCTGTCGTGGTTGAAGATTTTCCCATTATTTCTTAAATATTATCTAGGATATGTAATTAAGAAAATTACAATTACAAATTACACTGCTTAAAATTGCTTAAAACTCCTATACTTATGTTATTTTTATTCGGAATAACATATTACGCTGTGCTAAAAATAAAAAAGTGTATCCACTTTTAATGTTAATGCTAAAGTCAATTATGAATACTTAAATTCATAATTGATATCAGTATTCACTTCACATGCAGAATATGTACAGAAAATGTTCAAATGGTCCGAAAAAAGCATAAAATCCGTACTCTTTGGACGTGGGATATTTGTAAGAAAGAAGAACGGTTCACAACATTGTCGTGAAATGGATGATTATTAAAACTGAATAACTTATAGGAAAACCTTGAATTATTAATTTTTTTAAAAATTTACTTTATTATTTTTACAAAGACAGAAGATTAGCACACCCAACCAATTTGTTCTAAAATACCCCATGCAATTTTAATAACATTTTGGTCAAGTGATTCTGAAGACTTTGGAAGATGTGCTACTTCATCCTAATTGCTCATTAAAGCATTTATTGGATTGAGTGATTAATATGAATATAATCTTTTTTCTTCTCACACTGTAATACCCTAAAAATTAGGGAATCAGAAAAAATAGCTTATTTCATGCAAATCTTACGTGTTGAATTCTCGTCGAACTTTTCTAGTATTGGTAAAGATCCAGAAGACAGTATTTAATTAAGATTTGATGCTGTGTTGTGCACAGCCTAACGCCTTGTTGCATTTTTAATTTACACCGAGTTAATTGCTCTCTGGGAGACTTATTGATAGTGAGTTATATTATTGTCTCGCAAAGGGAAAAAACACTAGAAAATTTTCAAATACCCACTTGGATAAAGGTACATGGAGAGAAGGCAAAATAATTACATCCCTCTTCTGTTGTTAACATTGACTAGGTTAGAGATGTGATTCTGCAAAGTACTGTTCTATCTTTAGGTCACAATGAACACTCAGTGGTAAACTATATGCAATTTAATTTTGATCACAATTTTCTTTCTGTACTCTCATTCGCCACACATTTCCAGCCATGCAGGTTTTGATGTGTTTTTCTTAAGTTTTAGTTTCTAATATGCATTTGTCTTAGTTTTTTTTTTTTTTTTTTTTTTTTTTTTTTTTTTTTTTATTTTTTAAAAAGAAAAAATCCTGTCTATAAAATTTTATAACTATGGCTATAATATCTTAAACTAACTCATAATTTTCTCTTCTTTTATCAGACATTGATTTAATCTAGTTAAAGTGAATAAAATTCATCAGTATATAGTCATGCAACTAAAGAACCTAGAAATTTATCAGACGCAAAGATCTTAAGAGGAATTTCAGACGGAAATTCCTCTTAAGATCACATGAGTATGAATATTCTGTAACAAAGATCTATAATACTAACCACTAATATTGATATATTTTTTATTTGTATGATTTGAGGTGTTTTTCGCAATTTTAATATCTTAAGACTACACCAGAGTGCCTGACTGCGGATAAGGATGTCCTGGGTTCGAATCCTAGTTCGGCCATCAAAGTACTTTCTCTCTCTGTCTATTATGTCTTTATCCTTTCGTTGAATGAATGAGGTGTGAATGATTGCCTACCCTACAAACGGCTTCCTATGGCATGTGTGTATTGAGGAAGTCGGACTCCACACCAAAATATGGTTCAGTTGGCGCACCCCATAATTTTGTTGCTGTGGAATTGTGCCTCGTTGGCACAAAACAACAGCAACAAAAGACTATCCACTTAGTAATACAAAAATTTTTTAGTAATTTTATTATTGTTAAATGTGATTAAGCACCTCTGAATATACATAATATTTTAATAATAATTTTAAATTATATTTTCATTTAAATTTTATTGAAAAAATTGCCCACATACACAGATATCACTTACATATTTACTTCAATAATTAGTCGTGGAATATAATTAAACTGTAAATATTTGATATTTCGCTACAGTTTAATCTATTACTTTAGTACTACACTGCTCTTCATTACAATGTAATGGAATATTATTTTCTCATAAATCAGACAAGAATAAAATGTAACGGTGAATAAAATAATTGCTTTGAAAGTTGTCCATGTGTTCATTTTTAACTGCAAGTACATGTTTAGACATTAGCGCGTTTCAGCAAAAAAAAAATAAATAAATAAATAAATAAAATAAGTCGTATAAAAGAAAAAATAATTTTTATTAATAAATATCCTTCACTGATCATTCAAATTGTGGGTTAGTTTGAAAGAGATCGAAGTTTATCCAATCATCTGACAAAAATCATTTCAAAATAAAAATAAGTTTATTAAATATTATCTTATATCTGGGGAAGTTCGATAAATGGATGTTGGTTCAGATGTTCACTATATATTTGTTAAAGTTACGTATAAATAAACAAAAAGTTACGTATAAATAAACATCATATATAAATATATTTAACGAAAATTGTTGGATGTATGAACATGAAAATAATAATTCTTTTTGAACAGTATATCTATTTCGTGTAAAATCCGTCCATACTTTTTTTTTCCTCACATAATATTTTCGATTTAATTTTGTCAATATTTGAATTATTATGAGGCAGATAAATTTGCAATATATTGATTCTAACGTTTTCTTGAATAAAATATTAAATCTAGTGCTCATAAATTTAATGCTTTTTTAAAAATCAGAAAAAAGTGCTTGAAAATGTTTTGCCTATTATGTCATTTTATTAATATAATTTCTGGAAACTTCTTGAGAACTTTACTGAAATTTTTAAGGAATATCTATTACTTCATTTGCTAGTATAATGTAAAGTAATTATGTACACCTAGTATGATAGCAGATTTTTTTTTTTTTTACATTATAAAAACAAAACGGTTAAAAATGAATTAGAGATGGTGATCATTCATCATACTTTGAGACGGTTTATGTGTAAATCAAGCTACCATTTAAACACTAATTTAGAAGTAGATTTATCTTCCGATGTCGGTAGAATCCTATGATTATTGGGTAGGGTGATATGAGTTAAGCGTTTCGGTAAAAACGGTGAATCCACAATTATTGCATTGCGAAAGTTCCACGCAGAGAAAATAATCAGGATAAATAAAAGCCCTATTTCATTAAATAATATAATTAATTTAATGTGATGCTTTGAAAGAACAGGAAATTTGGAGGATCGTCCATGAAATGGCAGACCCTCTTTCAGTATTGATTGAGTCTAATTCATAAAGAAACGTGGAAGATTTGACAGATGAGACATCCATGGATGGGAACATTACTCCTGAAGCTAGAAGAGTAATGGGGTTTCTACAAACATCTATTAAGCATATTGCACGGGGCCTTGAATCTGGATTAGTACATGATCATTATCGGCAGATTACAATAAAAAACAAGTCGCTGCAATATGAGCATTTATCTAATTGTAGCGAGACCCACAATGATTGCAGAACCTCATATGGTAGGATGAAGCTCATTTTTCACAGAATGATAACGTCGATTTGCAAAACAGTTCTATTTAAGTGACGCTGTATCAAAACTTTATGAGTGCATGTACAACTTCCTACATTCTTCTCGTGTGATTGTTTTCTGTGATTTCATTACGTCCATCACTCTGCCGCCTTTTTTCGAAAAGGGATATCCTGTAAACGATTAGAAATGTTGTTCCATTGTTGCGAAACAATATTTTACACTTTTGTGAGATCACTTTGTGTCTAACATTAGCTCTATTTACTGTCATTTTCATATTGAAGTAACAGGAAATAATGCACAAGTGCAAATTATTCACTTTCAGTTTCACTATCCATAAGTGTAAGTGTCTCATTAGGATGTTTTTTTCTGGAAATTTTCTCTGGTGACTAAATGAGAATTCGAAGGTGTAAATTTAGATGACCCTCAAGTTCACCCGACACGATTCCGGCAAGCTTTCGTTCGTGGGGATATTTAAAGTCGCGAGTATAACAGAAATCTCCTGCTTATAGAACTAAAAGATGCCATTAAGCATTGGTGGCATTGTTGCTGACATGTTACAATCAGCACTAATAAGGCCTCGGTGGTCTGGTTGGTTATGGAATCATTCTAATTATCGGAAGGTAGTGAGTACGAATCTTGCCTTAATCGAAGATTAATCGTGTTCGCTAAAGGCGGTCGGGCACGTTAAAATTGGGCTTGGTCTCAATGTTCTCCAAGTGAAATGATAACTCTGGGGGTGGCAGTTCAAGTATTAAAGGTTTTCTGTTTGGTCATTATTACAAAATATAGAAGACTCCGTCTGGTTGCTTCTGACTGGTAGAGTCCAACTCAGAGCAAGGTACAAGAAAGCATGCTGGTGCAACAACAACAATCAGCGGTAATAGGATAATTATTCGCCTCGCATGTTTAATACCTTGTGTTGGCGGTCATGTTAGTCTTCTTAAGCTTTAAAATAAAATATTCTGTTTCATATTATTGTGTTATTTGATATGTTATTCTGTTTTCGCGTAATTTACTTAAGCCAATTTAGTTTGATGTCTAAGCATAATCTGCATTTTAATTTGTTTTTATTGGTCATTTACCAATACTGATGAATTTGAATAATTTTTTTATTAAAAAAATCCGAAAGATGTCTGATGATATTTCAGCAATACTCTGTATATATTTCAAGCATTACTTTTTTTTCACTATAATTTTCTAAATACATGAATTCATAGATTACACATTTACATTACACTTCATATGAATTCATGGCATTTCCTGCATATTAAGGTTTTTGTAATTAATATCTGAAGATTTTTTTAATATATCACGTAATCAGAAAAGTCCTGTTTTAGTTCCTGTTCCCGTTGTCCCGTTAACGTTGGAACGTAAGCTGTTATGGTCATAAACAGACATTGCGGAGTAGGAAAATGGATTTGTGCTACAGAACCAGATGACTTGTAAAAGCTAAAATTTATTTAAATGTTAATTTCAAAGTTGTAGAGCAGCAGCAATTTAAACTGACACATTACTTATAAAAATGCGTACGTGTTCTGGTTTTTGTGTGAGTTCCGTCACACTATTACATCACTCCATGCGTTGAGATTCAGTCAAGAGACCAGATGTCTCTTGAAAGTAAAGGAAAACAGATTCAGGACTCGTGGTAATATGCCTAATGATAGCTTATTGATCCTTTCTGCACATATCGTGAAGCATTTATTTTGGAACTCCTGCAGAAATTCTTCAGAATTTAGAAATTACTTTTAACATATTGCTGAAAACGAAGTGTTTGGTATTCAAACATAGCTGCTCTACAACTTTTTAATTGATATCCTTCCCGTGTATTTTTCCAGAAGGACCACTATTTTCCGAATACTATTACGAGGCTTGCAAGTCTTCTTATCTGGATATGCAAAAACGTAGCTTGACACTTGCTTATAATCTTAAGTATCGTTGTTTCTACCTTGGGGTAAGAGAACATCTTGTATGAGAATTTTTGATGAATAAAAACTTTTGATGATTAAATAAGATTGTAAATTGAAAAGAGAAAATAGTTTATAAGCTCTCGATTATTTGTATTATTTTAAATGTTCTGTTATATTATCGTAGTCTTTTAAATGCATTCTAGATTTACTTATAACATACACAAATAAAATATGGATATTTAGGATACAGAAAACGAAAATCCTATTTAATACAGTTCATACTTTATACTAAAGCTTTGCAATACAAATCTAATCATTATCCATTTTTGCTTATAATGAATTGATGACTTGCAAATACTTTTGTGTTCTTTAAAAATCGAGAATTTTCAATAATAAAATTGTTTTACATAAATTTACACCGGGAATTTATCACACAACATATTAGCAATCGATTTTTTTAGTATCATTTATGATTGCACATAACATAACCTTGATTTACTGGAACATTTTATAATAGAAACACCACCATTGCATTCTCAACATGGCCGTTCTAAATCACTTTCGAATTTCAAATTCAGCCAAACAGCCCGCTTATCTTCCTTTTTTTTTAAAAAAAAAAAAAAAAAAAAGTTTGTGTTGCTGTTTCCGCAGCGCCATCTCGAGTCGTCGAAATCATTACAGACTTATTTCCTTCCTCACTTGGAGGAAACTTTTCATGGAATGAAAAGTTTTGTGTTTTTGATTCAAGTCAGGAAAACCAAATAGTAGTACATAAATGTTCGGTAATGTTTAGAAATTCACATATGTATTTATATACCTACCAGTTCTATCTAAGTAGTACCTTACGCTAAGAAATGCACTCATCCCTAATTAATGTGAACACTTAAAAAAAACACAAATAAAATAAATAGAAAGAATATTTACAAATTTTATTAAGACACATGAAAATGTATACCAAAATGTACCCTTCAATTATATATTTAAGTTTAATTTTTCAAATTTTTAAGGGATACGACTCAAACTATCAGTATTCTTATGGTTTCCTTTACGATGAACTATTTCGTAGTTAAGGGACTGTAAAATCAAGTCCCATCGTAAAAGTATAAGATTAGTTCCGCCGGTATTCTTTTCCAACCACACTAGAGGATTATGATCTGTTTGTATTATAAAACTTTGGTGACCATCCAAGTAATATTTCGATTTTTGCACAGCAAAAACTATAGCGGCACATTCTTTCTCGGTAGTGCTGTATTTTGGTTCCGTAGGGGAAAATATCTTACTTAGATACATAATAGGATGTTCTTCGTTTCCAATTACTTGCGACATCACAATTCCAATATTTGAAGCGCCACACTGAATAGGAAATTGTTGTGTAAAATCAGAGCTGTACAAAACGGGTTTATTAGTTTTTCTTAAATTCATCTTTTTAAAGTTTTTCTTTCAATTCATCGAAGGCACTTTAGCAAGAGCTATTCCAATAGTTGATTTTCTATTCTTGCCCTTTAACAGGTTGTTTAGAGGAGATGCTATTACAGAAAAGTTAAAAATGTGTATCTTCAATAATAAGCAGCTAACCCTAAAAAGGCACGGACTTGGGTTTCATTTACAGGAATACGAAAATTTTTGATAGCTTTAACTTTCAATTCGCCAGGCGCCCTTGTCCTTAATGAAAATGTCCTTTAGATGTTTTAAATGATTATCCCAGTGTTGGGAAAATATAGCCACATCATCCAAATAAGGGATTGCATATTCTTCACATCCTTTTTAATATTCTAGCTATAAGCCGACTGAAATCATATGGTGCATTGTTCAATACAAATGGAAATTGCAAAGGTCTGTATTTTCCAAAACTAGTCACGAACGCTGCATATATTTGTGCATTTTTACTCAAAGGTATTTGCCAGTAACCTCTGGTTAAATCCGGAACTGTCGTGTATTTCGCAATAGATACTTTTTCTCTCAACTCTTCTATGTAAGGCATTGGGAAAACTTTGTTCTGACCACTTTGTTTAATCGTCGATAATGGATACAAAGTCTTGCTTCCTTTCCAGCAGCTTCTACCAAGATAAAAGGAGATGTAAAATCAGAATCTCCTGGTTCTATCACTTTTAGCTTCAGCATTTTTTCTATTTCGGCTTTCAAAATTTCAGACTGTCTCTGTGAAAGTGTATAATGTTTGGCACAGATAAGTCTGTTAAAATCTAGCTCAATGTCATGTTCACTCAGATCGGTACAACCACAGGCTCATTTGAAAAAATGTTAGAGTATTTTGTAATCAGTTTACCAATTTGAATTTCAGATAATTGCGTATTTGATTGTATTGACTGCCATACTTCCTTTAAATCAGAATCTGGGGATTCTAATTTAAGCTTAGGAATTTTATCGTCCTCTTGGTTATTGTTTTCCTCCAAAGACATCAAATTAACATTTTCTTCTCTCTGAAAATACGGCTTTAGTATATGCACAGGGTAAACTTGGCTTTTGTAACTGTTTGGAAAATGAACAACGTAATTTGTCTCTGAAAGTTGTTTATTGATTTGCCCTGGACGAACACAAATCACGGACAGTTTATTTCGTTTTAATGTGGCCACAACAAGAACTAGATTGCCAATTTTAAATTGTCGCTTTTCAGCGTTTCTATGATACCACAATTTCTGTTTTTCTTTTTGTTTGCATATTTTCTACAGATAGATCCTGACAATGCTTCATACGATTTAAAAGTTCAAAAGCATATGAAACAACATAATTTTGTTTATCAGTTTGCTCTGTTAAATTATCCCATAATAGCATCATTGGAGTCTTCAAGTTCCGGCCATGAACAAGCTCAACTGGACTGTAACCAGTACTATCGTGCGTCACTGTTCTCAACACAAAGAGTGCATGTGGTAAAACTTTCCCCCAGTGTTCTCCAGATTCTAGACAAAGCACTCGGAGTATTCGCTTCAAAGTTCGAAGCATCCTTTCCACCGGATTGCTTTGAGAATGTCGGACAGAACTTCTCACAACTCGCACTCCAAACTTGTCGAAAAATTCTGACGTAAGTACACTCACAAAAGATGTCCCTTGGTCAGTTTGTAGCTCTCTAGGAAGATCAAGACGATTGAAAATCTGTAGTAGTGCATCTACAATAGTAGTAGAACATAAATTCGGAGTGGGAATATCATCTGGATTTTTGATGACAGGCATATCACAGTTATTATATACTTGTTCTCTAAACTGCTGACAGGCAACGGTCCAAAGCATCCACGTTCAGCTTAGTAAATATTTCAGAAATAACAGGAACGATTTTCAGTGGTACCTTTTTCTTGTCTCGATACTTTCCAATTCGTTGACAGTGGTCACAAGATCGGACGAAATTTTCGACGTCATTATAACAATTTGGCCAATAGAAAGTCTTAAAAAGAGCATCTTTAGTTTTACTTACACCTAAATGGGCAGCGATATCTTCGTGACAAAACGTTTTTAGTTGCTCACGAAATTTTTCTGGAACAACCAGCAATTTTCTTTCTGATCCATTTATATCTTTTTTCTTATAGAAAAGCATATTATTTTCCAAGAAATGTTTGTTCGATTTTAAAGTAGGCTTTTGTGCTTCTGCAATAAGTGGTTTTAATTCTTCACTGTTTTGTTGCTCTTTGATGAAATCTTTTGTTGAAATTTTTATGAGATCTTTCACTGTTAATTCTTCAACCAAATGTATGGTTTCTTCGTCATTATCTTCAGAAATACTTTTGTTTAAATATTCTTCCGTTCGATCGCTGAATTGTTTTTCCTTTTCTTTCTGCTCAGAAAGTTTCTTTTGGGCTCTTGTTTGTACAGCATTCATAATGTGCACTTAAATATCTTTTTTGGTTTTGCAATCTTCAAATAACATAGCTGTTTTATTTCCCAGTAAATATCTACCTTGATCTAATGAATCTCTGATAACAGCAGCTTTAGTCATTATGTGTCCCATTTCACATTCAAGTTCAATTTCTACAAGAGGTAGGCAAATCAAAGTCACTTTCAATACGAATGGAAAGGTCAATCAGACCTTTTCACTTGTATACATGTGTGGTTTCACGCATTTGTTGCAGATGAGATCCAAGATAGCACCAGTATCTCGCAAAATCTTCATTTCTACTCCGTTTACTTTACCTACAGTAGTATATCGAGCCATCAATTCATCAATAGTTTTATCTACAATAACATGGGAAATAGATTCTGTAGTTTTCTTTAGTTTTTCGCATTGTAGGCGAAGATGATTGCTTGAACCCCATTCATAGCAACGCAGAGTTTTTCTTTTATCAAAATCCTTTTCTTTCTGTTTATCTTGAGATGTTTCAGATTTTATTTGAAATTTAGGTTTGAAATCTTTCATATTTTCTTTAGGCTTGTGACTCAAATTTTGGTTTCGAAAGTTGGGAAAATTTCTTCTGGGTTCTTCTTTCTACTTAAAACTTTCTTTTATACTTTCATAATCGTCCAACTTTTCAGCCAACTCATAGGGATTTGTGAATTTTAGCCAATCTTTGAGGAAATGATCTCTTACTTCTGCAGGCACTCGAAACTTTAACTGCTCCGTAATCATCAGATTTTTGAGTTGCTAAAAGTTCTCAATCTTTAAATTCAGAAATCCATTCAGTAAAATAACTGAGGAATTCTTGGGCATAATTTCTCCAAGATTTATCCGAAGACTTGTGATGACGGTAGAAACATTACTTCAATTTTTCACTATTCAACTTATATCTTTTCAAGATAAGACTTTTGACAAAATCATAATTGCTAGTATCACAAGGCTGTTCTCTAGCTAACATATTAGATAATTCAATTGGTAAAAATGCTAAAAGGTATGCAACCCACTCCTTCTCCGGCACCTGAGCCATTTCAGCTCGTCTTTCGAAATTTATTAAATATAAACTCATTTTGTCACTCATCATACTTTGGGATAACGTGTGTTAGCGGAATTTTAGGGCTAAGCTTTACTCTGGCCTCCGATTCAGTTTTCTGACTAGATTCTCTCTTTGTGACAGTTCTAACCTTTTCATTTCTAGTTTATGTTGTCGAGCTTCGCGAGCCATTCGTTCTTCTCTTTTTCTTCAAGTTTATTTTTTTCTTCTTCTATTCGTTTCCTATCTTCAATAATTCTATCCAATCTAGTAGTGATACTTACAATGAGGAAGAAGTTTTACTTCTTCCTCATTGTAAATATCACTACTTAAAATTAAAGTTTTAATTTCCGGAATTTTATTTGAGGCATTTGCTTCCACTCTTAACTCTTTTCTCCAACAATTCATTTTTCCTAGCTTTAGATAAATAGGCCATTTTTAGAATTAGGTCAACAAAACCAGAACGTTTTACTAAAGTATTAAAGATAATAGAGCTTATATACAAATGTATAGAACTAGCTAACTGATTATAAAAAAAAATAAATTAAATAAATAAAAAAAAAACAATCTTTGCAGAATTTTAGATATTAATTTTAATAATAAACCAGAGCTTATAAAACAATTTGTCGAATTTTCAAATAAAAATTCTCATTCTAATTATTATTTACCAAAACATAATCTAGTATCAAATTGTTTTTAAGAATTTAAAACACATTATCAAACAAGTTTAATAAAATAATAAATCACAATTTTTACCAAAATAGAAAACAACTTGTCACAAAAGCAATAAAAGTTATGTTTTTAATATTTTTTTTAGCCATAACACACTTTGTTTTTCTATCGCTGGTAATTAAAAAAACTATTTCCAGATTTAATACATTATATCACCAAAATAATAAATTCTTATTATGAAACTCAATACATAGAAAAAACTTTTTTATACTTTCAGTGTCACAAATAAAAATAAATCGAAACACGTACTCAGTTTTTTTATTACTTTCTGAATCGAAACAAGCACTTTAATCAACACAATTACAATTACAATATTCCTAAATCAAAGCAAGATACACCCTGACAGCAGGAAAGAAATGCTATCAGTCATTCATAATTGAAATAAAATATTCATATTTCTAATCACATATACAATATATTTCTCATTTAAATCATAACAAAACTTTGTTCTAAATTCTAATCAAAAGCTCTATAGAAATAAAACTAATTATGCACCTATGCTGTGTCATAGATTATTAACAGACCATTATTAAATATTTAAATCTACTAACAAATTTTGATATTTATCTAATTTCTTTTTTATAAACAAATCTGATCCGAGCATAAAATATTCACAATATTTTATAAGAACATTCCAGAAAAGAGAAACACACACACATATATATAAATTATCATTATTGTCTTCCAAACATTAATAATTATTCAACACAATTTCAATTTCATAATGGTTAGATAATAAACCAACAAACAATTATAACAAAGGAATTACATATATACGTTTACAGAAGTACTCAATATTCTTTTTTTTTTTTTTAAGTAGTGATAAGTGAGTGCCATAAAAATAGTATTCCTAACCCAAAATTTAATACAAAATATGAATTATGAACATATTTCCGTATTTTATTTTCCAAATTTTAATACAAAAACTGAGATTAAATTAAAATACCAAGGCCCTACCGATAGAAATGGTACTCATCCCTATTTTTCATCTGTTTTATTTGTAATTCTACAAGATTCCTGTTAGAATTCACAAAGCACTGGATTTTTCGTAGTCCGAAAAACTGCTACCAATCTTCACATGTATTCTGACGCTGAATAAAATTTACACCATGAATTTATCACACAAATAAATTATTTTTTTCCTATCATCTATGATTGCACATAGCATAACATTAATTTACAGGAACATTTTGTAATAGGAACACCACCATTACATTTTCAACATGGCCATTCTAAATAAAAAATAAATAAATAAATAAAATAAAAAAAAACTTGTGTTGCTGTCTCCGCAGCGCCATCTCGTCGTCACGCATGAAAAATAAATAAACATTAAAAGAAAATATAAATATCAATCCAGTATTAAATTTTTAATGAGTTTCTATCAAGTTGCTCATACTAAGAATTTTAATTTTAACTATTTTATTACAGTATTTATTTATTTTCGTTTTTATTGTGACAGGCAAAGATTTTATGAGTTCGGTAATATATATAAATTTAGCAATATTTTATATTTAACGAGGAAAGCAATTTTTGAAAACGATTATTTGCATCATTACTATTCCACAGTATCTGAAAAGAATGTATTCATATGTTTCTCAGATTAAATAAAGAAAGAAAAAGAAAAATAATTGAATAAGCAATAAAAAATTTAATTTAGTCTCAAATCTCTCCATCGTCTTTTTTTTTTTTTTTTTTTTTTTTTTTAATTTTACATTTCTAAAAGACAATTTAGAATAAGATTCAAATCTGGAAGCAAGAAAAAAGAAACTTCTTAACCTGATTCGTGGAACGAAAATATTTAATCGGATCAATAACATCAAACCGATGAAATATGCATTAAAAATAGAATCTTTAGAAATTCTTTTCCTAGTTCCGTAAATTCTCAATAATAAATAGTAAATATATTCATTTAAAATATAGATGAATTTAAGTGTGTTTTTAATAAACTTAATGTTGACTAAATATATAGTTATAAGCAAATATGTATGTAAATTATATATATATATATATATATGTATTATGTAGGTATGTATATTTATATATATGTATGTATATATACACACACACACAACACAGTGTCTCACAAAAGTGATGGGACACTTGTGACTGTATTAAAATTAATTAAAAATGCACGGACAAATATTTTGTGGGTGGGTTTCATATTTAAAATAAGTAACAATTATTACATAACATACATTTTGTCAAAATATTAATTAAATAAAAATACAATTGTTTTGAACGGAGCAGAAAAAAACTCACATAAATGATGGGACACTTACATTTCCATCAAATATTTATCCAAAAATTTACTTTTTAAGAGGTTTTAATATTTTGTTGGATTTTCTTTTATTTTTAAAACATGATTTAATCTTTTTGGGATAGATTTAACTAATTCTTTTGTGATTTCTAGAGCGATTTTACCCCATTCTTCTCGAAGCACCGATTTTAATTATTGTTTTGAAGAAATGGTTGTGTTTGCGAATTTTTGGTTCCAATCCTTTGCCAAATATTCCCTATGGGATTTAAGTCTGGAGATTGTGGTGGTTTTTTTATTATTTCAGGACTGTTATACAGCAGCCAAAGTCTAATGTTCAAAGCAGTGTGCTTGTTGTCACTGTCCTGGAAGAATTTAAAATCATTATAAAGGTTCAATTTTCATGCTGAAGATTTAAATTTTGCTTTAGAATGTCAATATACTTGTACTGATTCATTTTACTGTCAATAAAAACAATATTACCAACTCCAGCGGTTGACATACACCCCCATACCATAACTCCTCCTCCACCATGTTTCACTGTTGGCACCAAGTTTTGTTTACGAAATTCTTCCCTCGGTTTTCTCGACACCAAGATTCTACCGTCAGAACCAAATATACTAAATTTACTCTCATCAGCAAATGTAACTTTATTCCAGTAATCAGAATTTTTATTTATGTTGGATTTTGGGAAAGCCAGTCTGAGTTTTCTATTCTTTTCACTTACGAAGAATTTTTTCCTGGCTACTCTACCATGATATCCAGCGGATCGAATTACTCTTCTAATAGTCTCAGGGTTAACAATTACTCCATATAATGCTTGCAAATCAGCTACAACTTTATTAGCACTCATTCTTGAAACTTTTGTAATGATTCGAACGACAATTCGCTTTATTCTAATGGGTTGCTTTGATAGTCAGCCATGCCTTCTTTTGTTCTGAATCATATGATACTTTTTATATCGTTTAATGATATTGAAAACTGTTAATGACTCCAGTTAACTGTTTCAACAGTTTTCTAATAGATTTTCTACTTTCAATATGCAAGTTAATAACTAATTTTTGAATTACAAACGAAGTTTGTTCGTTTAGCATTCATGGCTGAACACAACTAAAAAAACACAAAAATTCCGAAACAATCTGGAGAGAAATACTGCAGACGCGATTTTAGAAGTTATTACGAATTGCTTTTGAGTAAAAATAAAACACTAAAAAAATATTTTTATTGCTTATTTCAGGCGATTTTTGTTGCATATCTAATGGTGTCCCATCACTTATGTGAGCTATTTTTCGCTTCATTCTAAATAATTATGTTTTTATTAAATTTATACTTTAATATTTTGATAAAATGTATGTTATGTAATAATTGTTACTAAATTCAAGTACGAAACACACCACAAAAAATTTGTACATGTAATTTTTATTTAATTTATTACAGTTTCCCCTTTTGTGAAGCACAAGTGTCCCGTTACTTTTGTGAGACACTGTATCTATATTTATCTATCCATATTTATAAATGTACGTATCAGAAAAAATAATTTGATTTTTGATATTTATATTTTTTATATATTTAGCATAGGTTATTATAAAAACATATATATATATATTTTAAAGGATCAAATGTATGGATACAGATTAAAATTATTATAAATATTCCATAAAACTGTGAATCATTTTTTACAGAATATTCAACAGATTTAAACTAAATAAAAGGCACTAAGTTTTGAATTCTAAACGTGAACTCTTCAACG
This sequence comes from Latrodectus elegans, assembly GCA_030067965.1. Taxonomy (NCBI): domain Eukaryota; kingdom Metazoa; phylum Arthropoda; class Arachnida; order Araneae; family Theridiidae; genus Latrodectus; species Latrodectus elegans. The sequence goes on from CM057810.1 coordinate 41,849,043, forward strand.
GTAGCAACATGATTTAAGAATTTGAAGCTATCTTTAAGTATTATAACAACATTCCATTTTATTTTTATTTACTGAGAAACTAATTTTTCTATTAACACACTCATGTTTTTATTTTCCAGTTTCAGTTTAATACATTATTTATTTCATACTAGTGTTTGCTTGGTACACTTGTTTAATCTAAGAATATGGGAAATAATTTTTCACGAAAATATTTGCTAGTGTCGAAAGGCCTAACAATATTATTTTAAACTGTTAGTTTACATTCTCAAGTGATAAGATTATATTCCAATCTAGAACACGACATTTCCTGTGACCACGATTTGTTCCTGCATTTTGTTTTGAGATAAATTATTATGTAAATTGGCTACCTAAAATTTTGATTTCATTTAATTATTCTCATTAAAATATTTTAAATACCATGCGTAAGAAATATTTTGTTTCTGGCAAATTTTTCTTTAAAAGAAATGCGTTATTTATAACTTAAAATGGTATGAATCGTTATCTTCTCGAATTCATTACTGAAATATAAATATTTCTCGAACTGTCTGAATTTTGCAATTTCTTAATTTTAGAATAATGTGAGTAAAAAGTAACTACGACATCATTAAAGTTTTAAAGTAAAAACAAAATCCAAATTTTGTAATAAAAAGTGCTAATATATTTTCATTTTACATAAATAAATTATTTATACATTTTATGAAAGCTCTGTTCCGAATGATGGTAAAAATGATAATAAAAAAATAATGATACTAAAAAAAAATAGTGATACTAAAAAAATAATGATACTAAAAAAATAATGATATTAAAAAATAATGATACTAAAAAAATAATGATACTAAAAAAATAATGATACTAAAATAATTGGCATAATTCAAGAATTTCTTTGAGAAATAATGCTGAAAAGACCGTCAAAAAATTTTGTTTATCAAACTTAATGGTGTAAATGTAGATTAAAAATCAAACAATACATTTTAATTATATGTTTCCAACGAACAATTTTATTGAGTTCTTATAAAATGTTTTTTAAAACTTAAATTGAAAACTTAAATTTCAGGCGACTTTTGCAATTTTAAATTGTAGAAAAAGATTCTGTAATTCGAATTTTTAAATCCTACAATTTATCTAGGGTACGAAATTCATTGAATTAAGTATCCCGTATTTAATTATGCCAGTTGTCGATGATCATTATTTTTAAAGTATGCTTCTTTGGCATGAAATATTTTAAAATTATGTTATTTAAAGAATGGCATACTTAAAACATTAATGGTGATTTGAAAGAGGTCTGATAGAATTAGAAAAACAAAATCTAAATACAAATTTAAAAAAGTACTTGAATTTCGTAAAAAAAATGAATTGAAATAAAAAAAAATATTTTTTTTGCTCAAAATTAATTACAAATATGAAAAAGTTAAAAAAAAATATCTCTAATATTTGTAAGAAAGAGGTAAAGGAAGTTTAGAAATAAACTTAAATATAATTTAGTATTTTTCTTATAAATAATAAAAAAAAATTCAGTATTTTTAAACTAAAGATGAAGAAAAATATCACAATGCTATGCTCTAATTGTTTTCAATTTCCAATAGTGAAGAATATCCAAGAAATGGCTTCGTGAATATTTGAGAGTGTAAAAATAATATGTTCAAGAACAAAGTATAATAATTCATTCATAAAATTACTCCAAATACAAATAAAATATATCTAATAAGGCATATTTTTCCAAAAAGGAAAAATATAATTTTATAATATTTTTTTATTTTCAAACTTTTAGATAAGTTTATTTAGGAACAGAGCTTTGTTTTGTGCATTGAACGATTAATATATGATAAATAAACAATTTTTACCTATGCAATTATTTTTCTTAAAAACAATAAATAGTAATAATGGTTTTACAACTGTCACCATGCAAAAACAAAATGAAACTAAAACGTTAGCAGAAATTCTCTTCGATTATATCCGGGTATTCGAAACTAATACGCAGCCTAAAGATTTATATTACCAATTGGCTAATAACGATTTCTTGGCGATCAGATTGGCAACATTTGGAGAGCAACACACTGTTTTTCTATGGAACTCTTCACAGTTCAAAGCACGAGTGGAATGGGTAATATAACCCTATACGTTGGCGGTTGGCGAGCTTCCACTGTCAGCTGCTCTTGTATTTTTTTTCCCCTACGAATATTAGCTTAGTATGATGTGAATCTACTGTCGCTGTGTGTTTGTGGTTAAGTTTACTTTTATATTCAAATAATTATATTATTGACAGTATAGTGGATAACATAAATATGAAAAATATACTTTGTGAAAACTGATTTCTGTCTGCTTATCTGTCGGATTATTTATTCAGTGCTATGATTATTTCGTGACCCTGTGTCGTCGCTATGATTAGCCGTAGTGAGAGTTATTTTTGGTGTCTTTTTAACAGGTACTCTTCTTATTTAATAGTAAATTAGTGTTAACAATAGTTACTTTTGTACTGTGCACATTGCATCGTAGGAAAAAATGCTTATAAAAAAATAAGTTTTTTTTAAAATATTAATTGAATTTATCTGGATATATTTTAATGTTTACATATTGCCGGTTAGCACAGTTATCTATATACTGATCATTTTCTTCAAGTTCGAAAAATATTAGTTGCTCAAACTCTTTATCTTTAACTGATTATTCTGAAGAAATAAAAGTTTTATCTCACAAATTGTGTCTTTTCTTAAAAAAAAAAAAAAAAAAAAAAGTGATTGTTCATTTTTCCTTATTAAAAGATGCGACATTATTAATTTATAAAATATAAATATGAATCAGGAGATTAATTACAAAGCTTATATAAATATGATCGTTATTTCTAGAACGAAAATTATCATTGAATATGGTCAAATATTCATTGTTTTGTGAAAAAATGTCATTGAAATTCATTATATTTATGTTTATCATTGAGTTTTTTTTTAAATTATTGTTGTAAACTATACAAAATGTAAAATATCTACTAATAAAAAGATTTTTATAATAAAATAGAATCTTAGAAATTTATATTCTTCTTAACATTGTGCTAATGCAAATTAAAAAAAAATCAATTCATGTTAAGAAATTGAAGAAATTATATTACTGAATTCTCATCATTTTCAGATAATGTTCTTATTTATTTTATAAATTTTTCAGTCTACTGAATCTCAATTGTTCATTGAATTTGCAGTTGGTTAGTGCTGTGGTGTTCAGATTAAACATTTGGGGATTTGCTTCTCTTCTTAAGTGAGGATATTTGTTGTAGCTTGAAATAAATTTTAAATTGTAGATTCTAATCAATAAGCCTATGTGTGTAAATCATTACAATTGAGTAGTGGACAGTTTTTTGCATATAAAACACCTTCAATTTTCTTAGGGATCTATTTATATCAGTGCTGAATATAATTTAGAGGAATATTCAAACTCTTTTTGGAGGTATTGTGAAAATTCTAGAAGAGATGATATGATACTGATTCTGTATTGAATGCTTTAAAATGTACCATAACAATTAAATTATATTGAAGTTGTGCGACTATGTGCCAAGATAAATATTTAACTTCATCCTTATGTTCATTAAACCATGATTGTACTAGTCACATTGCATGGATCGGTGTATTATCATTGTGGAATATTTTATCTTCTATAGGAAACAATATAGACCTTTTCAGCTAAAATTTCTGTATACTTTTTCATAGTGATCCTTCCTTTCATGATTACGATTGGTCTAACAGAAAACCACGACATTTCGTGTCGGGTCCACCTTCATGCTTGATAGGTGGAAGATGATAATCACAATTCTGCTATTGCAGGTGTCTTCTAAATGTATTACTGTTGTAAGAAAAGGCATGAAAGACTATTTGTGAAATCATATTATTTTCCTTCATTTAACAATTGATCAGGTTTTGTTAGTGTGGCATCACTGTGGACGATGTTTGGCAATAGTATCTCTGACAAGTGTTTAAACTGCTTTGCATATTCAAAATCTTTCAATATTTAATTCCTAATTCACATTACTGATTTTTTAGAAATATTTTCCTTGAATAATTCTTTTAAGTCAAACATTTAATTTCTTTTCATTTTTGTACTAAAAAGTGAAATAAACATTAAAGAATACATCTTATTTTATAACTTCCATTTTAAAAAATGTGTATGAATAAAGAGTTCAGAAATTTTGGAAAATCAGAATACTATCCTCTCTTCTATGTGTGGAACATTTATGTTAAATTTATATAAATTTGATTTAATTAAAAAATGTAGGATTTTCTACAAAAATGGTATCTTTATAAGATATCATATGATACATATCTTTATAAAATACCATATAAGATAACATCACAATGAATATAAAAAGTTTAATATTTTTTAATCTTCAAAATAGCTAAGAAATCAAATATGGTACATATTTAGCTATTACTATAGTTTATCACTGTATACAAGAAATATTTTTTGATTAAATAAGAGTGCCATAAAATTATTAAAAGCAAGTGCTCTTAAATGTTTACTTGTTTTGATAATTTTTAAACCTTACTTTCTTGAAGAAACTTATAAATAAAAAATTAACCATTTAATAGACGCTTGCATTTAAAATTCAGATTTGTATTATTATGTGTCAATAAAAAATAATTATTACAAGAATTATTAACTTTGTTTCATAGGAATATTTCTTCACTTTCAGATACGACAAACAAATTTTTTTTTAAAATAATATAAAAACATAAGGTCCTAAAATCCATGGAAACAACAATGCAACCAAATAGTTCTTTTCTTAAATTTATTATACTTATCAAATTTTAGTGAGAGGCAAGTTCATTGACCCTGTTTAAAATCAAGATGAAACCTCAAGAAGTCATAAGAAACTGAAATGATTCTCACCATGATTAAATTAATCCTTATAAATACATCATAACAATAAAAATTATTTTATAGCTTTCTCATACATTTAAAAAAATTTATAAACTTCTCAAAAAGTAACTAAGCTTAGAGGCAAATAATATACATAAATATATTTCACTATGAATGCAAACATTTTTGAACATATTATTATTATTATTATTTTGAGTAAAATAAAATATTGTATCTCATTTATTTGACATTTTAAGAAATTTTTTTTCTGAATGTATTGATAAACTAGATTTACATTTATATAATGAAGTAAATATTAAATAAAAATTAGGTAATGAAATTAATATAAAATTATTTTAAGTAAATGATTATGTAATATATTCAAGGTATCATATATCTTCTATTAATTTTATTTCCATAAAGATGAAATTATTTGTCAAAAGTCATGTAAAACTTCAGAGTAAATTTTATGCAAATTTTCCATTTGTATACTTATGTTACTCCAAGCTATACCATGTATTTTTGATGATGAATCCTAGTGATTAAGAGGTAATCCAGATCTGACTCTTTATGTGTATCCAGAGACATTGTCTTTTTCCTAATTCTTAATATGATCTACAATAAATAGAATTTAATTTAGTCATCTTCAATCCTTCATTCGACATTATAAAATAAATTACTTATTGCACATAAATAATCTTTTTCTGCATTCACATTGAATTGACTTAAAAATAAATTATGTGCACTTAAATGTAAGTGCCTTTGACTATAGCCTGACAAAAACTTACAAAATTTTGGAATAGACATGAATTTGTTTTTTATCTACATTTGCAAGACTATTCCCTTAAATTTTAAATGCTTACATTTTTTACTTTAAGATGTAAACATTTATATTCTCAGAATAAAGGATTATACTAATTTGTGGAAAATTTTAATCAAAATGAAGATTTTTACTTATAAGTGAATGTCATGAAAAATTTTTTCATCTTTGTCATTCTGTATTTCTAAGCAACAAAATTTTATCAAGTATTACACTGGCCTCCAAAAGTAAAGAAACATAACACTTTTTGAAGCTCAGCATATAAAAAAGGACAACAATAAAATTTATAGTTTATATAAGTGATAAAATAAATGATAAAAACAAACTCTTACATAAATTTATGCAAAAATGTTATTTTTTTATATTTTTTTTGATAGAAAAAAAAAAAAAAAAACAGTTATATTTGAGAGAGGAAGAAAAAAAGTAAGAGAAAAATATGCAAATATCAGGGTTTTGTAATTATTATTGATGTAATTTTTGTTGATTTTTAACTTTTGTTATCAAATTCGTTAGCAATAGTCAGTGGGGGGTGCTGCAATGTCCGAAAGAAGCCATTTTCTCGATTTATTAAAGTAGCATGTGGTCAAATGGATGGAAATAGGGATGCCACTGTATGATGCTATTAGGTTCCTTAATGGGTTTCATAGTGTGATCTATTATCTCTAGAATCAATATTAAACCAAAGCTACTGTGTCCAGAAGACGCATTAGGAGCCATGAGCTATAACACTTGCTGAAGACTGTTTTATAATTCTTTTGATCTGAAATAGAAAGAATGTTTCTGTGCCGCATTTTGTTGCAGACTACTGTATACCGTCAGGGAGAAAAATATCTGCTAGTATAATGTGTGAAGTAGGACTTCACCATGAAGATCTGCATGCAATTGTCCCTCTCGTTATATGACAGAGAAAACAATACTTATCTTAAGATAGAGAACATATTTCTTGGATTAGATAGCAATGTGCCTTTTATAGATGAGTCCAGATTCACACTAGAGAGGGATTTAGGATGTGTGCTAATCTGCAAGGAACATATACCATCAATGCTACCATAGTTACTGTCATGGTCGAATGATAATTTGGGTAGGGATCTCACTTGGTGGTCATACTGAGCTATGTGTTCTAGGGAGAAACTGTAACTGGTGTGAGATATCACGATGACAAATTGCTGCTTTTAGACTTCCTTTTAAAGGTCAATGGGAGAGCTGGAAAGCAACTTACTCTGTGTTTGATCTCTGCTTCTCATTTGGGTAGCTGACAACTTTTAAATTGACAGGATGGAAAGTTGATCCACCAATGCATTCAAACTAGGGGTGGGCAATGTCTCTTATTAGAACGCCATTTTGTTATGTGTTTCTGTGACATTTCATTGCATAAAATTGATTATTTCTTTTTTCCATGAATGGATTTTTCCAGCAAGATTATTATCATTATTTTTTTTGGTGCAAATCAATTAAGCATTGCACATGTCATCCAAATTTGGTGTTTTTGCATCGATTATTTGCAAATTAGGCGCTGAAAACTGGTTGTTTCTTAACTTTGGAGGTCAGTGTATTCAATACAGTTTATGCAATTATGAAATATATTCTCCAACAGTTTTCAAAGTTTCGCCGATCACATTGAAAAGCCAAACTGACAGAATGTTATTTTTGGATTTATTTTAAAACTTGATACAAAAGACAAATAAAAATGAATTTTTCGTAACATTTTGTTCTATAATCTACACCACTCCTTAAAATTTTTTTGCAAATATGTGTATCCATTCCATGTCTTCTTTATAATAAATGAAATATTTTAAGGCTGATTTGGCCTAAGGTCATAAAAATTAAGTAAACAAAGAATTTTTACTATCCATAAATGATTTGGAAAATAGATAGTAAATCTTTATTCCTACCGCTACTTACTAAAAGTAACATTCTAATGAAATTCTCATAAGGATATTAACATCTCTTAATAATGACATTCTTTGTAAATATCCTTACATAATAGAATTTCAATCATACCATAAAATTTTGATTAATCTTTCTTTTAACCACACATTTACCATTCCCAGTTTATATCCCATTTTAATTAGTTGTACATAATTCTTTGGAATAGAAAAAATGTTATTTCCATTTTAAATACTACCCATCTCCTACCCGAGAAATTGGAAATTATGTTGCTACTAAAAGTAATTTTTTTTATCCAACAACTCTACTCAATTAAATGTTAATAGAATTGTGTAAAATTAATCCAACTCTAAATTCAATACCTTAAACATTTTGCGAATGTTAGGCTTTTATTGCTTTATACTCATTTTTTGTTCATGGAAGTTGACTAATTAGGGCCTATATTTTTAAGTAGGCTTTCTGAATCACAACAAGTAGCCATGCACAAGACGACGAGTCGCAACTAGGAGTAAATATTTTGACTATAATCGTATATTCATGTGGTAGTCAAAATAAAATAATGGAAACGCCAATGAATAAAATTTTTTAAAATCCTTCGTAAGCCTTAAAATATAATAATTACTAGTTTTTTATAAATTGAAAAGTATATATTTTCGCTGTATATGATAGCTTGATTAGAGCTTTGTATTTTATAATATTTTCTTTGCAAATATAAGCTATCATATTTGCGAAAGAAAATCCAATATATCTTTTGAATTAAATAAAAGTTAAGAATTTATTATGATGACTGCTCCACTCTTTAAAATGATAATGTTATAATATTGATTAAAAAAAACTTAACATTTTTAAATTAAAGCATAATTTTTAAATTGGAATATTTTTATAATTAAAAATAGTGAATTTATACAAATGTTTATTTTACTTTTTAGTATAAATATGAAAAAAATTTAAATTTGACTTAAAATCCGATGAAAATATTTCTAAAAATTCGATAATTTGAATTATGAATTATAAAATTATAAAACAAGGTATTGAATGTAAAGTGTAAATAATAAAATTAATTGAATAAGAAAGTGATTGAAAAATTTTATAATTGGTTGAATTGATACAAAAAAAAAAAAAAAAAAAAAATGAAACACTCCTAATTCAAAAATATTCCTACGTAATTCAATTCATAAGTGCTAAGATTTTCTGAATTAGAAACAGTTGCGACATCATCTATTCTCAATTAATTTTTATTTACTATTTCAAACTATAATTCTAGTGACGTAATCGTTGAGTTGAATTGTTACATTAAAGCTCCAGCCACGCTTTAATTATTTATGGAGTTAATTTGCTTTTAACATATTACTAATTAGAAGGTCAGAACAATCATTTCTCTTAGATAAATTAATTAAAGAATTTCCATGATCAGTTTAATGTAGATTTAATATTTGATTTATGTAAGTAAATGATCAAAAATATTTAATATTTCGCAATATAATTCACAATATCTGCACAAGGCTGGTTTCTTATTTCTTTAAAAAAAATCTTTTTAAATTTTATTTCTCTGACTACTTTTTGCACTGAAATGCAATTAAAGTATCTTAAACCAAAAAACTTAGTAAACAAACTACTAATAGCTAAGAAATTATAAAAAGAATATTGATTTTATATAATTGCAAAGCAGAAATTTTAAACTTATTTACTTATTGAATGTAATCGTAGTATCGTTAAAAATTAGAAGAAAAATAAGCTTTTTAAATAAGAAATTAAAACTTAAAATTATTTTTGTGCAAATATTTTGCTTACCTTGGCCTGTTAAAACCTTTCACCTTTGATAGCCATGAAAAAAAGAAATCGAAGAAAACCAGTTTCATAATATATTATTTGCTAACGATGGCCTTGCGAATTTTTGTCGAAGCATTTTTTAAAATATTAAATCGTTATTTGAAATGACTGGGGAATATATAGTATTACTAACATAAAAAAATATTTGAACTGTATAACAATTTTTATGTTTGAATAATTTCAAAAAATTCAATGCACATACATGAGTGAAATGAGAAAAACATTCTCTTAATGATATATATGGATTTGTTTTCTAGTTAAGAAATATAAATGTAAATTTATATTTCTAGTACTACATGTAAATTTATATTTCTAGTTTTCTTGAATACAGCTTTTAATCTATAAAAATTATCGATTTAAATTAAAGTCCTGGATTTTTTTTTAAATCAGAAAAAATAAAAAAGAATTTGGTTTCACATATAGTTTCTAAGAATTCACCGCATAAATAAATTTAATCTTCTAATTAACAAATGAATTTAATCTCTTATGTGAAAAGAGTTCAAAGAAACGCTTGTAAATTTAATGTGATAAAACCGCTTTCTTCTGTCATCACATTTTCTTAGCGACTGTTTTTCATCAGAATTTATTCTAATTTATTTATTCTTTCTTTATTTTATTTATTTTATTTATTTTTTTTTTGATTATAAGATTGAAATAATATATAAGTTGGTGGTATTTATATTGTGTGCTTATGTATTTTAATTAATTTGTTACTTTATATAAATTTCTTGTAGAGCCAATAAAAGTGCTTATAAAACTAACATGCAGGTATCGATTATAATTTTAACAAAAAACTACAATAGTAAATAAAAATGTATACTTGTTTTAGATATTTATTCAGCCGAGTTATGTATGTATGCGTTATGAGGAGTTAAGGTTCAAATTTTCAGTTCATCAATTGATTCTGAGTGGATTATCAATTCCTAATTAAGTGGATGTTGTAGATCCTCTTCAAATATCCGTGCAAATTGGTGCAGCATGTCCATTTTTGGACCTTGCGCCATAAAATCCAACAAATCAATCAACCCTACTGTGCAGAAAAGCGATCGTAGAGTGACAACCAAATTCAAATCAGATATTTATTCAAATATATTGATCATTATTTTGTTAGACATGTTAACGCAATTATGACAAATGTATGAAGTCAATTATTTATTTCTTAAGCCTAACTAGCAACTGAAAGGCTAGCGCTCTGGTTTTCGTTCAGCAATTTATAGATTTGAATTTCACGTTTGGGTTTGTTGGATTCTTGCAGTAATTTGGAATCCACTTTGAACCGTAGTCCACAATTTAATTAGCCCTGTTGCAGTTAATATCTTCAAGAAATGATTGTCACAAAAATTTGCAAATTGTATTAAAATTCAAGAATTTGATTATTACAAATTTTTATAAAATAACTAATGTAATAAAAGAATATAAAAAATATTGCAGCATCATTTAAGATGTTATTTTATGTTAATGCAACTGACTTAAGTATTATTAAATTTAAATGCATGGCAATAATAAATTTATTTTTTTGCAATTCCATAAAAAAATTTGTTAGCAACATGCGTTTATGATAAGAAGATTTAAACACTGGGCAAGACATTTGGTTACTCTAAATAAAATCCTTTTAAACGAACTACATTTAAATTCATGGAGACAAGCATTTATCCCCAACTTCGAAAATGTTTTTAGTCTTAATGTGCATTTTAATTATCGACGTAACAATACAAATGTGATTAATCATTTCAAAATTGAATGTTAAAACTTGCCAAATTATCTATTAGCTGTTTGTAGCGTGAAGTATTGTTCTTTTGTATTTATAAATACGAAATCGAACATCACACTTTCATCTTGATAAACGCAAGGAAAGATTCGCGCGTGAGTTTTTTCCACCTGATAACAGCATCTCGGAATCACGGTAAGTAGTTTGACACAGCTGTCCATGCTTCATTTTTTACGATGCGCAGTAGTGGAACTACTGGAATGGGGAAAAAAAGGAAAGAAAACTTTTTTTTAAACTTGTCTCTCATGCATCGTGAATAATGTTTCGTTTAAGCACGGAATCATGAAATTCCTGACGTGCCAATCGGAACTGAGGAATAGGTCTTGTACTAGTGTGTGTTGTCTGTTGTTATTCCATCTTAAAACTTTAATATCGTGACTATGAGTTTTTTGTATTCATGATGCATCAGTTTTTTTTGTTTGTTCTTATACTTTTAAAATGATTTTTTATATCATGCGTAGTTTACCATTTGATAAAGACCAGATTTGCATGGCAAATAAATTTTCTGGGAATTCTGCCAGAATAATTTTGATCAAGAAGTGTGTAAATGGATCAATTTTATTTCGTTTCATTTTGTAATTCGCTGTTTTTTTAATATTTTTAATGTGAGTTGTACCAGAGTTGTTGAAAGACATAAATTCTATAAAAAATGAATTATATTTCTGAACACATGAAATGAATTTTGATTCATGCAATTTATTTGATAAACATTGACTCTTCTTTAGCAGTGTAACAGTAATATTTTGCAAGGCTTTTTCAAACACTCATCACATAATTCTTTGAAAAAAGTTCATAAATAATGGAGAGCAAATTATTCAAATTAAAATCCTTTGTCTGAATTTTATATTCAAATTCTTATTCAAATACTTTCCGGAAAAATCCTGGCAAACTTTAAGCAGATGTGTTGAAATGCAACATGTCTTTTATTCAGCAGTGGCTAGAATCAATTAGGGATTTTTTATTTCGAAGAATGCCTTTATTCTCTTACATGTTGTTTATCTCAGTAATTATATCAACATTTACATCAATCTTTGAATCGGTTGATGCAAAACCACTTATTGGTATTATAGACTTCTTTCAAAACCAAATGTTTGTCTAGCTTGTTCTTTAGATTTGTCACTAATAGGAAACGTTTGGACCGTCTTTTCTAAGTGAATGGCTCATCACTGTACCTAGTCATTATAGTTGATGAACTATGAGATCATGTTAAAGCTGCTTGAACAGTTGTACATGCCATGCTGTTCTTGTCTGACACAATGGCCTATTGTACAGATATTATTATTGCTGCCGTAGAAAGTTATTTTCTAGTAATGACCTTCTCAAGATCTAATCTTCCAAATTTTTAAAAAATTCCAGTATGAAATGTTAATTTTACTATAAAATATTTTGATATTTTCTTACTTCTCTCCTTCTGTAGTAATTTTAATGGCCAGTAGTGTAAATTATTTTAATTATGACTGTCAGAAGAATTAATTATGTTCTTAATATTTTTGTATTTGTTGTTCAGTCGACCATTATTTTTATAATTTACAAGGTTAAACAAATTCTTTACTGAATTGTCTAATCTGACGGTAGATCATTTATTGAAGTGAATCTTAGGCTTGCCAGGCTGTAAATACATTTCAGTTATTCTCTATTTGTTGGTTTACTACTCATTTATTATTACCAACTGAGTTAGTTTAATGACTGTTAAAAAGTAATTCTGCTCATTTTTGGCATCTGATAGCAGAAGAATTTGATTAACGTTCTGGTCTTCAATTATGTAAATCATATACTTGATTCTCATCACGGTGGCAATTGTTTGTATTGGTTAAGAATTTATTCTGTAAATTACAATTAAGTTTCGAATGCAAAGTGATCGTAAAGTGGAAAATTAAATCATAAAAATACCTTTGGATGTCCTAAAATTTTATCCATGCCTTTTTGTAACCCGCTGTGTTACCCTTAGTGTGGTTCACAACAGTTACAAACGAGATCCCACTATATATATCCCCTCAAGGGGTTTACCTTCTTTAGGTAAACACGGGTGTCACAATCCCGAGGTACCCTAGTGATCTTTCCTCTACTTTCTATTCCTCTCTCCACTTCTCTTCTGCTTTTTTTCCTTTTCTCCCTCGTTGTGGTTGTTTCGTAGGAGGTTGAGGGCTCCCCTTGAGTAGCTTTCGCCACTCTGTTGCTATTAGCTACTCTTGAGGACTAAATCACCCACGTGTTTGCCGTGCGTGGAGACCCGTGTCCCTGGAAAGGAGGATCCTGGTAATTGAGGCCTCCTGAGACCAACACATTGCTTTGGCTCTGCTTCAGGTAAACGGGAGATGTGTTGTGGTCCTCAGCACATCAATCGGCTTTATGGATCAAGCGATCGGTGCATCTACTGGGTGACTCGTTAAGGGTGGAGTCCACTTCAGGGATGTACCGTGAGCGTATAGGGACTGACTAGCACTGGTACAGATAATCTGTATCCCCTCGTAGGGCTCCGTGGTGGGTGGTGCCGTCTAGTCCCTGAATTTTATATGATATTCTACATGAATAATGCTATTAATTCTTTCCTCCCTTTGGAGCAACAATTGTCCATGATGCATGCCAAATATTATATTGTTAAGAGAACTGAAGGAGGTTCTTTTCAATTTGTGTCACCTTTTCTCATTGAAAAGAGTATTTCATCTTGTGTAGGTGAAGTAAAAAATATTAGAAGACTACGAACTGGGGATATTTTAGTTGAGATTGCTTCCGAAAGGCAAGCAATACTTATACAATCACTAAAATTAATTGGAAATGTGGATGTTGTCGTCCAACCTCATACGACATTAAACTTTTCCAAGGGAGTAATTTCTGCAGCGGATCTAATATATACGTCTACAGACGAAATACTGGAAAATTTAATATCTCAAAAAGTCTGTGGTGTCAAACGGATAACTCTTAAACGAGATAGTGTTTCTATCAACACAAAACATCTGATTTTGACATTTTCAACACCTGATTTGCCACAACATATTAAAGTTGCCTATATGCGATGTTCTGTAAGACCCTATATACCAAATCCGCTTCGCTGCTTTCAATGCCAACGATTTGGTCATTTAAAAATAGCTTGCAGAGGTAAACTTACGTGTGCCCGTTGTGCTGACGTTGGCCACGATAGTGTTACCTGCAATGCTAAGGAGGTTTGTGTCAACTGCAAAGGCGACCATCCTGCCTATTCACGATCTTGCCCATCTTGGCAGTTGGAAAAAGAAATTACTTCCGTCAAAATCAAAAATAGTGTGTCTTATCCGGAAGCTCGACGAATTGTCGCCGCACGTACACCACAGCCAGGTATCAGCTATGCGACTGCTACTAAGAAAGTAATTAGATCTTGTTGCACCCAAACTGATTCTATTTCAGAAAATACAATAAAGCCATCTCCCCAGCCAAAAGATACAAAATCTTCAACCGCTATGCACAAACTGTCTCTTGCAAAATCAAGAGCATCTCAAGCAAAAAAATTAAAACTTGCCAAGGAAGGCGTTTGTAGGTCTTCCTTGACAGAAAGAAAAGCCAGGCTAGCGTTGGAGGAAGATACTGTTAAACTCTATCCCTCAGATAGAGATAGTTTTGAGGATTCATCAGAAACTCAGATGAGCACTGCTGGTGAATAACATTCATCCCATTAATGACTTCCTTTGTTTCATGGAATTGTCGAGGTTTTCGTTCTCGAATAGACGACGTCAAATCTGTTATCTCTCGCTACAACCCCGCATGTGTGGCTCTCCAGGAAACATTCCTGAAGCCCACTGTTAGCACCAAACTGCGTGGGTTTCAATGCTTCAGAAAGGATAATGGTGGTGATGCGTCTGTATCTGGAGGAGTTTGCATATTCACATCAAACTCTTATGCAAGTACAGCACATCAACTAAGAACTACATTACAAGCTGTAGCAGTGAAAATTCACTTAACCTGTCTTATCACTGTTTGCAACCTGTATTTACCACCACATGACGTCGTAAATTCGGAGGAACTAGATGATTTAATTGACCAACTCCCAGCTCCATTTCTGCTTCTAGGTGATTTTAATGGTCATAATACTCTGTGGGGTAATAAAGATACGAATTCTCGCGGTCGTCAGATAGAGCAGTTCATATCTGACAATTGCCTCTGTCTGCTGAATACCGACGCGAAAACTTATTTTCACGAACCTACACGGACATTTCACTCTCTGGACTTAGCTATATGTTCTCCATCACTCTTGCCATTGCTGAATTTTTCTGTTGGAAATGACCTCTATAACAGTGATCATTTCCCTCTAATCGTGACTCAGGCTGGAAGTAATAGTGTGCGCAACAAACCACCTAATTTTGTGTACAGTCGAGCCGATTGGACACTTTTCTCGCAATTGGCTGTGATCAGTGAGACAAGAGTTAAGACAGATATGATAGATGATGCCGTTAAATATGTCACCGACACAATAATCCGAGCTGCGGATGTTGCTATCCCTAAAAATTCCATCATTCCTCATAAACACAGGAAACCTTGGTGGAATGAAACATGCCAACTCTCTTATAAGAAACAAAGGAAGCAATGGAATATATTTCGAAGATACCCTACTACGGAGAATCTGGTTGCATTTAAAAAAGCCAAAGCTCAAGCTCGAAGAGTTAGACGTCAGAGTCAAAGAGAATCTTGGATTCGCTACGTGTCGTCAATCAATTCTTCGACAACAAGTAAACAATTATGGAGGAAAGTTAAAGCAGCCAATGGTATTTATCAGGAATATTCCATTCCTGTATTAAAAACCTGATCTGCAATACACTCCTCAGCGGTAGATATTGCTAATGTCATCGGTGAAACCTTTGCTAGTGTTTCCAGCTCTGATTCATATAATCCTACTTTTCTAAGGATTAAAGGAATCGCTGAGCGGACACCTCTAAGCTTTCATGATCGACATATTCTACCCTATAATTGTGATTTTGAACTGTCAGAATTGAAATCTGCTTTATTTAAAACAAACGACACTAGCCCAGGACCAGATGGAATCTCGTATCAAATGCTCCGTCATTTAAATCATGATTCTTTATTAAACATACTTTCATTGTTTAATAGAATCTGGACTGAGCATGCTTATCCTACATCATGGAGAGAAGCGATGGTGATTCCAATATTGAAACCTGGCAAAGATTCAACTGACCCTCTGAGTTATCGTCCAATAGCTCTTACGAGTTGCTTGTGCAAAACGTTTGAGCGTATGGTCAATGCTAGACTCATTTACATCTTAGAGAAGAATAATTGCATACCTCTTCACCAAAGCGGATTTCGAAGAGGACGATCCACTTTTGACAACATAGTAGATCTGGAATCCCAAATTCGAAATGCTTTCGTGAGAAGAAACCATCTGGTTGCAATTTTCTTCGATATTGAGAAAGCATACGATCGTACGTGGCGTTATGGCGTTCTCCGTAATATGCATAATCTTGGATTTAAGGGTAATCTTCCAATATTTATACAGAATTTTCTAGCCACTAGGCTATTTAAAGTACGTATTGGAAGTACAGTTTCCAATACTTTTACTCAAGCTGAGGGTGTCCCTCAAGGTAGCGTTTTAAGCGTAACCCTTTTTAACCTTTTCATCAATAACATACTTCATCAGTTACCATCTTCAGTTCATAGGAATTTATATGTTGATGACTTACAAATTTCATATCAGGGTTCAAACATGAATATAATTGAGAGACAATTGCAAACAGCTGTAAACAATCTAACTACTTGGTGTGAACGAAATGGTCTTAGTATATCTCCTAGTAAGAGTCAATGTGTCCATTTCTGTAGGAAAACTAGTCTTCATCCCGATCCTGTGCTTCACATAAGCAATAGACCTATTCCTGTGGTCAACGCGATAAAATTCCTCGGGGTAATTTTCGATAAGAAGTTAACTTTCCTTCCGCATACTTTATATCTGCGGAAGAAGTGCGAGCGATTGCTCAATATCCTCAAGGTGTTGTCTAATACATTTTGGGGTGCAGATCGCACTTCATTGCTCCGAATTTATCAATCAATCATTTTATCTCGTATTGACTATGGTTGTGTTGCTTATGGATCAGCTAGACTCTCCATCTTACGCAGATTGGACACTGTTCACCATACTGCTTTAAGGATATGCTGTGGAGCTTTTCGCACATCACCCGTCCAGAGTCTATATATAATTTGCCAACAGTTGCCATTAGACCTGCGGCGGATGCAGCTGTCTCTTAATTATTATTCAAAAATAATGTCCTCATCTCATCATCCCTTGCGTTCCACGATTCCAAGTGCTGCTCTTAAGAGATTATATATTGCTAGACCATCAAGCATTCAACCTTTTCTCTCTCGTATTAAATCTATTATTTTGCTTTCTGACCTATGTGATGTCCGAATCGAGTCTACCGACCTTTTCGCACATCCTCCTTGGAATAATCCACACATTATTGTGCTAAATCCCTTTGGAAAAAATAAAAAATCAGACATAAATACTGCTATTCTTCAACAGCTTTATTCATTCCATCGCTGTC
This sequence comes from Latrodectus elegans, assembly GCA_030067965.1. NCBI lineage: Eukaryota > Metazoa > Arthropoda > Arachnida > Araneae > Theridiidae > Latrodectus > Latrodectus elegans. Next base: position 41,866,702 of record CM057810.1, read on the forward strand.
AGTATACTATGTACACTCCAGTATTTACGGATGGATCCAAATGTCCAGGATCAATTGGCTGTGGAGTTTATCTTGATGATACCTCCTACAGTTATAGCCTTCACAAATCCTGCTCCATCTTCACCGCTGAGGCTACGGCTATATACCGAGTACTTCAGCTGCTACAAACTAAAAATGAACGTAAATTCTGTGTGTACACTGACAGTATGAGTGTATTAGAAGCTTTGAGGAATAACAACTATAATTGCCATCCAGTTGTGTCTAAGATATTCAAATTAATTGATTCAGTTACTAACAAGGGATTTGAGATACTGTTTTGTTAGATTCCAAGCCACATAGGAATAGATGGCAATGAGAAAGCTGATGCTGCCGCTAAATCTGCAGCTACTTCCATTTTGCCTTCAATACCATCAATGGACGTGAGAAAAGGATTCAAACATTTCATATATTCTCTTTTGAAGGAATCCTGGAACCTGCAAGTCAGCAACAAACTCCATTCCATATTTTCATACATCATTCCATTATCTGTTTTATCTCCACGAAGCGCAGACGTCAGACTGACTCGCCTTCGAATTGGTCACACGCGTTTCACCCATAAGCATTTGATTTTAAGTGATCTCCAACCATGGTGTGAAAAGTGTGATGAACCATTTACAGTATATCACATTTTAATTGTGTTTCCAGATTTTAACCATCAGCGTTTTAGATATTTTAATAGTAATATTTTAACATTCGAAGATCTGCTTGGGGAACCACCCCATCGCAATTTATTTGCGTTTTTAAAAGACATAGGATTTATGAATTTTATCTGATTTAGAAATATTTTATTTAAATATCAAGGTTTTAATTTTGTACATGTATATATTGTACGTTTACAGACTTTTAATATACATTTTAACTATATTTCTATTTTATACTTTTACTGTACATTTTAACTATATTTCCATTTTATACTTTTAATGTACATTTTAACTATATTTCCATTTTATACATTTAATGTACATTTTAACTATATTTCCATTTTATACTTTTAATGGGTAAAAAAAAAAAAAAAAAAAAAAAAAAAAAAACTGGTGCATAATATCTAGTGATTGGCGCAGCTTGTCCTTATCTGGACCTTGCGCCATAAAAACCAACCAACCAACCAACCGACCCACTATATATATTGGTGTTATTAAAACGTTATGTATCGTTTTCGTATCACAAATTAAAATTCATTCATATTTTATCATGATTTTTAAAATTTTGAATATTTTTAATAGTTGTACGAAAAAACAATTTGCTATGAAGACGTGAATATGTATTATATTTAATTCTTTTTTAGTTTAATTTATTTTTATGATCTTGCTACTTTGATTGTTTTGCCGTTAGTAGTATCATAACTTAACTAGGTAAAATTTATATACTAAAGTTTTTTTTTTTTTTTTTTTTTTTTTTTTAAATTTTACAAACTTCTGGTATGCTTGTTAAAAAAAGCATTTAGGAAAAATATATGTATAAAAATAGTGTATTTATATTCTTAAAAACTTAAGCACCATTGTTTTCCTTAATTTTCTTTTTCTTTTTATTATGTTTTACAATATTTTGTCATTGTCATGCTTCTTTCAATCTTTTTTTACTTTGTTCCACTAGAAGAAAAAGCTTACTGGTATATCGTTGTTTCACATCAAATATTCTTTTATGGAATGATAAAACTTTTGTTTTTTAATTAGGAGGAAATAATTAAAAATGCATTATCATATTTTATACTTCGAATACTGTTACATCCTAACAATGAAATTAATATCATATTATGAATTCTTTGAAATTATTTCATAAAAAGAATAATTTTCTTTAAATTTTTAAATATATTTTTGAAAATCTTCATTGAAATACTATAAGTAAAATTTATATTAAGTATGTGCATATAATTGTAACAAATAATTATATTCATGGTGATTTGAGCAAAAAAATCATTTGTTTAGAATTTAACAAATAAAATAAAAACTTGTTGAAATGTTCTTTATAAAAACCAAATAACATTTTGATGATCCTCAGTATATATATATATATATATATATATATATATATATATATATATATATATATATATATATATATATATATATATATATATATATATATATATATATATATATATATATTCTTTTTTCCCTGTGAAATGGGGGAAATATAATTACGGGGAAAAATGTGAAGATTTACGCATTATTTGTTTAAAGTAGAATTATCTATACAGGAAAAATGTATCCGCAGTATCAGTTATAGGCTTCTTATCATCCTCCTAAACTCGTTCTACGCGTTCCATGAACACGAATATTGTATTCTTATCTTTTTTGATCTTTATGTAATGAAATACACATTAGTTTTCGTATTTGTGCCACAATGTGGCTATGTCACGAATAAATTAAGAGTCTTCTTAGTTCTATTAAAAGTTTATAAAACATGTATATTCTTAATTTTGCTGTATCTGGGGAGATATACATCGAAATTAAACAAAGAATTCTTTTTTTTCTATTTGAGAAATTTTTATGTTTATAACAGATGTGTTTGTTTTTAGAAATAAGAGCTGTGAGATAACTAGTTTATAGAATATAGCTGACAGTTTTTGCGTCATGGAATTTCAGATTTAAACATTGTCCAACAAATTCTTATGCTGATATTCAGAATTTTGGAATAAATGAATTCTATTATCATCATTATTATTACATTGCTTTTAATTAAGTACTTAACCTAGGTTTTTATTTTTTAGAAGCTTTCTTTTCATATTGACAAGTTTTGCTTTTATGTTCGGAAGATGATACTATTAAGCCGTAATGTTTCGCAAAAACCGTCTTTTAAACAGAATTCTTACATGTTTACCTATCAGGACATATAGTATCACGAGCAGAAACCTCTGTTGCATTGTCTCCTTGAACTTTGCCGAAATGATAGCTAAATGGTCACCAATCTGAGCTTTAGTTCAACAGTTCGTGGAAGTGACTTTCACCTCTGATGGGGATGTTTATAGCTGTTCGGAATTCATTTTACGTTGTATTTGAAATTAGTTCTCGTGTAAAAAGTCACTGTAGAACAACGAATCAGGATCACCAACTAGTCTATCACTTGATTTGGTTGTAAATTTATTGAAAGGATTGATTCTGGAACTTTTCACTCGTAACTAATAGGACTGCATAAGTAAACACAAAATATGATCTAATAGAATTGAAATAAATTAAAAAGAAAATAATTGAATCATTTGATTTATAGAATACTGTGAAAGTTAAGACGTTTACAACCGGATTAAAAGATGTAATAAGAGCATAGCTTTTTCTTATTATATTGTACATGATCTTTACGTTTTTCTTATTCTATAGTGTGAGGTTTTTTTAGTTTCAAAGTCGTCTTTGGTGATTAGTTATTTGAGACTGGTAACTGTTGTCACCATCCAATTTATGTCAAAGTATATACCACGAGAAATAAAAATTTTCCCGATTTCCTTTTCAGGCATTATAATTAAGTATTTTATACCGGCAAATGAAAAAATTCCATATGAAAATTGTTTTATTTGGTGGCACCAAATTAAATAGCAGAAAATTTGTGTATAACTAGTTCTTTAAATGCTTTCCCATTTTCCCAGTATTTTCAAAACTTGGTCCCAATTGATATAATTGACAAATGAAGTGTTGTATGAAGTAATAAACATTTTAGTTTTAATTAGTTTGTAAATTTTGTTTACATGTAAGTTAAATTTTTCAAGAATATTTAAATTGTTAGGAAAAAGAATAAAATTTTTTAATGATTAATGGATATTTTATGCATCATTAATGCATTAATCACTGAAATTTATTTTATTCAAAAATATTTTATAAGTTTAATTTATTTTAAAAATAGAATATTAATTTTTAATAAGTTCAGGATCATCCTAAACTCTCAGTAATGAATGTTTAATGCTGTAACTTAACTTACAAAGTATTTCCCCATCTATGTTTAGTTTATTCATTACATATGTTCTATTATACATAATTAGTGTTCGTGGCATTATACGAGTTATACATTATGAATATTCAACTCTGTTACTCGCTAAAGTTTTACGAAATCCAGTGTGGCCTGTCATAAGACAAGCATTTTCATTAAAACTTTACGGATCACACACTCACATGCCTGTGAAGATTTATACTAACAAATTGGTGAAATACAATAAGAAATTTAATGATAGTGACTCTGCCACCATTAAGTAAGTGTTAGTAAAATTATGATGATTGGTATATTTAACAGGTTTACAATAAAAAGTCAATACATAACTTTTAGTCTTTTATAGATCTTTTTTTTTGGCTATTATCTTTTATACCCAATAGTGATTAATAATTATAAAAGTTACGGAAAGGCTGAAAATAATAAGCACAGTATTTTTCAAGGAAAAATGATTTGTAAATAAAAGACTTTATTTTCATTAAACGAAACAAATACTTTACAAAAACTGCATATTGATTTATATGTAGATTTATCCAATTTTCAGGGCGATGAACACTATGAAGATGTGATATAATAATGTTTTGCTTTTGGTTACAACATTTCTGTTGCACAATTTCACTGAACGATGAATGGACATTGTCCGCCATCTTATCTTTAGTTGTTAAATGCACACGAAGGAAAAACGAGAGCGCAAGCTTTCATTACCTTGACATTGAGCAGCGCGCTTTTCTCATCTCATTGTATTCCGATTCACGATTTATTCGAGCTTCTTTTTTGTATGTCAGCAATCTGAACCATCTTTCACTTCCATAAGTATCGAGCACAATAGCGTTTTGAATTATTACTCGCCCATTAAGGATCGTCGTGTTTTTTTTATATTTTGTACGAGGCGCCATTCGATGATAAAACCATCGTCATTGAATCGCGCGTGGCTGCTTGGACAGCTTGTTGCACATTTTCGTTTGTGGTGTCTGAACTCTTTACGAGGTGCGATTCTCGCTTCTTGCGATCGGTTGTGTGGTTTAAGGATCGCGTAATCCGATTTTAAAAGAAAGATGTGCAGTCCTTCTGATTAAGTAGTATCACTTTGTTGGATGGAGTTGAATTAGCTGCTTGGGGATGCGTGCAACCTGTTGTTTCGCCCCACTGCGGAAGTTATGCAGAGAAGGGTTATGGTCCAGGTCTTACATCCGTGCGCTCATAAAGCGTGCTACTGAAATAGGTAAGTGTGCATGCTATTAAGTTTATAAATATGAGAAAAAAAAGAAAATTTCCTATAACATTAATTTGTTTTTTTTTTTTTTTTTTATTAACATCAGGTCGTGGAGGACCTTTTCCCCGATTCTCAAAGTTTTTGAAAAATTTTATTTATTTCAACGTTGTTTACTATTTGTTTTCGTCCTCTTCCAATGTTTAGATAATATTGGTGAAGAAAAATATTTTTCTACTTATGATATCTGTAAAGTTTCTGTTTATTTATATTTCTATTCCTCTTAATTTTCAAGTTACTAGATGCGTATAAAAATTAAGTGAAATTTTAAATTTAATTTGTTTGGTCTGAAGTTTAAATTCTTAACTTGGAATAAAATTAGGATTCATGAAGTACTCTAATTATTCATATGCATCACAAAAAGCGATGGCATCTGATATTCTGCTAATATCACAGGTGAAAGCTTATATTTGCTCACATTCTTATGCCATCATTTTTATTTGAGGTTTTATCTGATTTAATAGTGATTCATTTTAATTCTTGTAAATAATTTTCAAACTGAAATGTTAAATGCGACATGTCATGCAGAAACATGCTCACCCATTCAAGCAATTTTTTCGTTATTTCAATTCTGTGATCTGATTAATAAATAGTTACCTCTCTGATCTTAAGTTCAACAGTTCATGGATTCTATTCTTCGCATTGGCTATTATAGTGGCCTAGAATTACTATGAGCCGAGCCGCAAAATCCTGGTCGACCTAATTAATCCTCCTGTATAAAGCATAACTAACCATTGAGCGGCAAATTAACCAAATCTTTTTCTGTTGCACATTGGTGAATATCTTTGCTCACTCTTATAATCGCGCATATTAGTTTGAAGTTTAATTAATGTAATATTTAAAACATCAAGTATAACAAAATGAATATTCCTTTATTTTTAAAAAAATTTCATCTGTAATCGAAGTATGATTGAATTACTGTATGAATACTCATATCACCAATAATTATGATATACGTGTAAATAACAAGAAAATATTACACATAACGCTGTCAAAATAGTGAAATTTTAATTTTCTATTTAAGAAAATAATGATTGTGTAATAAAACTTAATCTTTCATCCCTTCATTGGGTCAATAAAATTTAAGTACCAAGCATGTTTGCGGAAACTAAACACTGGGGGTTTCGCTTTAGACTGACCACACCGGAACACTCCGGGTCCTCGAGTAAGAAAACAGATACAGTCACTATAGTCCTTGGTCCTATCGGGATGTCGTATTTCAGTGTGAATTTAGTTTTTAATGATTGCTTAAAAGCCATGGTGTTACTATTTGCTCTTTGATAATATGTAATCAGTTTATTACTTAATATATAATCATTAATTTGTTATTGATTTTAAATGAAAAAAGCACGTTTCGTGGCTACTATTTTTAGCACGTTTAAGTTATGCTAGAATTATGCCTGATACCTCATCTATAACGTTCTACGATTGTTAAACCTGGACTTATGAGGCTGCAATACGCTCGCTCATATAGCATCCCACCTTTTTTCACATGACCAAAATTTAGTCTATTTGTCCTATGTGATGTCCGTTTCAACAAAACGAACTTTTTATCTCATCCATCTTGGTATAATCCACCGATTAAAATCATCAAACCTTTAACTCATTATAGAAAATCAGACACTACTACTATTTTCTAGCAACTTTATGCATCACACATCACCGGGTACACACCAGTTTCCATTCATTTATCAAAATCTGCCGGACATGTTGGTTGTGCTGTAGTTACAGAAAACAAAACTCTTATAGACAGCCGCTATTCTTCCAGTTCCAGGTGTGTAGAGATAATAGCTATTTACCAAAATCTTCAGCAATTGAATACAAGTGATACTTTTAAATATTGTGTGTACACTGACATTTCGAGTCTGTTGGAAGCTTGGCAGATCAGTTATTTCGAATGCCACCCAATTGTGTCGAGAATTTTCGCGAGCATTAAATTCCCTTGCAACGAATATGACATTATCTTCTGGTGAATCCCATGTCATGTAGGTGTCGGTGGCAATGAGAGGGCTGATGCAGCTGCTAAATTTGCATCCAGGCCATCTTTTCTATCCATTCCTTTGTTAGAGTGCGAAGGTGTGTAAAAAAAATTTATTCAAATCTTTGGTAGGAGTCATTTAACTTTCAGGTCAATAATAAATTGTGTGCCATATTTCCATACTTCACCTCATTAACAGTTTTACCGGTACGAAGTACTCTGATGTGATATTAACTCGCCATGGGCACACACGTTTCACCCATAGACATTTGTTTTTAAATAAATTAAATCCTTGGTGTGATGAACCATTTACTGTTTTTCATATTTTAATTTCATGTCCATAATTTTAATCATATCATTTACTTTTTTTTAATTGTTTGATTTGTGGGAGAGCCATCCCACAGAAAACCTATTTGCATTTTTAAGAGCAATAGGTTTACATTTTATTTATATTTTAGTTTTTGGATAATTCTAAATGCAGTGATTTTTTCCCGTTATTTTATATGTATTTTAATTGTGTTCTGTATACAAATATTTTTGTCTTGTAACGTTTAAAGGTTGTTTATGTTTTGGAAATTTTAACATTATTACACAAATCTTAGTTTTGGCGCATCTTGTCCTTTTTTGGACCTAGTTCTAGAAACCCAACCAACCAATCTGTTTGTTTTTGAATGTATTAAAGGACTATTTTCAATAACTTGCTATATTGCTCTACAAATTTAACAGCATTACACCTAAATTCTCCGCTTTTCTAAATCTTTACAATTGTTATAGTTTTACCTTTCATTTACTATAAGATAGTTTCGTGAATTCCATCATTAAATTTCAGTAGCAACGTTCTGTAATCGCTTTCATCAAACAAAAAAATTTAACCTCATACTTTTAGCAATCAATAATAATTCTAAATTTATGTTTGAATACGTTAATTTTACACTGTTTAATAACTTCCAAACTAGACTCAATATCAACCACAGAAAATTAAATTTACCGCCATGTGCCACATTTTGTATGCCATTTTAATAACTTTTCACAAATGCCCTTTTACATGCAGTAATTTCGTATTAGACTTTATTGTGTTTACGTTTTATAGTATTTTTGGAAAAAGAGAATAAAACAATTTGGCATCGGTAAGACTGGTACTATTAATTTCATTCCTACATATTATAAATTGTCCGATTCGTATTATTTCTTTTTATTTTTCAAATCTCTTAATTATTTTTATTTCTATTTTATCAATTATTTTCTGCAAAAATTTACTTTTAATCAAAGACGAGTTATTTTTCATAGCAAACTCAAAGAATAATGCTGAGTGGAGACATGCAATGAATGCACTGATTTAAACATAAAAACATGCATTCCATTTTATTTTTTTCATTTTATGCATTTTATTTTTTTTATTAAATAATTTTTATGATGGATTTTTAACCTATTTCAAGTGTATTTTAACATCTTGTTACCTTGGCGTTTGGTTTCTTCGCCAAGTTTAAAATAATGCCGATGGTATTTTTTTGCCAAGCTCTTTGCTTTGGTTTGATGTTCTTCCTGTTTTGAGTTAGATCCTTGCCTCCTTAAAGGTGTATGCTTTTTTTTTTTTTTTTTTTTTTTTTAATCATCGTAAATCTTTGCGTGTGGTGGGTGAGACGTGACCGATTTGCATATTTCCAAAACAGTGAGATCTCACGGTTGTTCCTAAAATGAGTGCAAGGACGCCCTTGGCTGATTACAGAAGTCTTTTCGACAAATTTTTTTTTCATTTACCACTATTGAATAAGTTTTTTTACCCTTTATCAGGCGTTCAATTCCAAATAACTTGCTTCTTTTTTCTACGACCAAATTACTGATTCAATTCTTTCAAAAAATGGGATGTTTATTACTCTCGAAGGAATACATAGATTTTTTAATTTTTAATCTCCACATAATTGAATCTACAATCATTATATATAATAGAGGATTTATTCCACTTTTAGAATAGAGAATGAATGTAAACTAAGTAAAATGCACATCATAGACTAAAAAATATATTATATCTCTCTATCTCTCTCTATTTCTCTCTCTCTCTCTCTCTCTATCTATTTATCTATCTGTCTGTCTGTCCTGTCCTGTCCTGTCTTGTCCTGTCTGTCTGTCTGTATATATATATATATATATATATATATATATATATATATATATATATATATATATATATATATATATATATATATATATATATATGAGTCTAAGGCGTTCTTTCAATCCTAAATTTTCACAAACCTTTCGAACTTTTTTTTACAAAAAGTATAAAAACTATCACAAAATTTATTTTGTAAAATTTCTCAGTTGATATTTAGTTTAAAAAACTGCTTCACAAAAGAATTACAAGTATTAAAATGTTTAAAATATGGATTTATTAAAAATTCGCTCAAGAACATTTCCAGTTAATACAACTATGTTTGCAAATTCTACCTTATATGTTGTGTCGAAGTCAATTGAAATCTCATAAAAAGTAAATCGTATAATTTTATACCCGATATTTTTCCTATTAATGTCACCTGAAAATATCAATGATTTTAGAATTTCAACTTTAGTAATCAGAAATGTTGACTCCTGTTACTAACATTTCAACTTTTTCACCTCCAATACATAAGCACTTCTTACGGTTGTTCTTTTGTAAATTGTAATAAAAAAAATTGATATTCCGAATTTTTGTGCCCTTCTCAAATAAAATTTTACAGCATATTACTTTAGTCAGTCTTAACTCAATCTTTTGGCAAATATTTTTATCACTAGTAAAGTTATTTTATTTATAAAAGATTTTATAGGAGTAACTTTAAAGACTTTTTCATAAATAAAACGGCTCCCATTAAAATTATTTTTGCTAGAGCTAAAATGAATTTATATTATGATTGGGGATTCCAATTAATGAGATATGCATTAAAATTTAATATATATACATCCTACTCATGGAGTTTGAAAAAGCAAATGTTCTGCTTATTGATTTGTGTTCTAGTGAAGACATAATTTATCAATTAGGTATCTGTGATTAATTATCTTTAATTATATATTATATTAGCTGTATGTGATTAATTGATCTTCTAAAGATGTTAATTTTATATATTTTAAAACGTGTTTGAAGTGATAAATTATATTGTAAACATAACAATCTATGTATTTCATTTCTTATCCACTTGAAAATGTGAGCATATTTAATTAAAAAATTCATACTTGTAAAATTTATTTAAGATACCTGATATATATCTATAAACCTTTAAGAAGTTTATCTTTTTTTGGTCACATTTTTTATATGATCACATTTTTTTTTACGAATTTTCATTGCATTAATCGAGTTGTATATTGAAATGTTGATGGCTATGATGCAATTCCTATTATCACGATGTACCTTTTTTTGTCGGACAAAACAATAGTAGCTCAACAATTAACTGGAAGTCCACTGAAGAAATATTCACCTACAGTAGCTGATAAATGGGAAAATGTTGAGTTCAGAGTTTTGTGCACGAATTGACCTTTTGATGAAGTTCCATGTCTACTCAAGGAGATACATGGTTTGTGTGATTTTTATGTGATCAAATATCATTTATTCACTTTAATTCTTCATAAAACCATTCAAAAATAATTATATTTGTTTTTCATTGTCGTACCGAAAATTCCATATTTATTTGGGGACATGAAGGCCATTTCTAGCTACAAATGATCTCCAATTAGCTGACTGTGACAATCAATGATGGCTAAATTGTCTAGCGATCAAACCATCCCTTTCTAAAAATAGTACTAATATATACTTATATACATGCACGAAGAGAGAGAGAGAGAGAGAGATGTAGAGTTCCATATGTTCCTTATAGAACTACAACTAGTTTTTGCAGTGTCTTGTTAACAACTTGGACCTATGATCCTCTTGCGCCTTACCAGTTTTAAACTCTACCATCAGCTCTTACCAACTTGATTTGTGATTTATTTGACAATCCAAAATCAAACTGCAATGTGCAAATAGGATATCAATCTGCTATGCATGAGTATCATATGACCTTTGAGATCAAGAGAAAAATTTCTTTAAGTCAAATTTTTGTTTGCATTTTTGTTTACCTTTCAAAAAAAGTTGACGTAACAACTTTAAAAACAAAAATCGAGTGTTAAAGAGGCCACGTGACAACTATTTTTAAGGCATGTGAATTTTAAATAAAAGTATGTAAAAATAACTATCATGGACTAGTGTTAGACCCAGATATTTATGAAAACATATAGAAATAATTTTGTTACGACATCATTGATAGAAGCAAGCGTTAACTTTATTGACATTTACAAGACAAAGCAATTCTAATTAATGTATATGTATCCTAACCTTAGAAAACAATTTAGTCTCTTATATTTTGAATTGTGTTTAAATTTTTTGCATAGTTTTATAGTATCATAATTTTTAAGATTTATTTATGAGAACGCTTTTCATTTGCATGTTTGTGAATGCTTGATTATCATAGTATTTAGAGAATATGCTATAAAACCTAATTCGCATTTACTTTAAAAGTGGGTTAATATTTATTGGTTTTCTACTTGAAAATATGTTTTGTGCCATTTTTTTTTTTAATTAATGAATTTTGAAAGAAATAGGTATTTTGGGTGCTTGCTTTCTTGCGCCAGTGAACTAGCAATCGACTAAAGAATCTTTCCCGACTTCAAGGTTGATCAATTCAAATGATCAACGGATTATCGTCACTAGCAAAATACTTTCTCGTTTTTTTTTTTTTTTTTTTAATGGAGTCGTTGTTTTAGATGAAACTATCGCATCCTTCATCAAAATGCTTCCTCAAAAATGACGTCAAGAGTAGAACAACATGGCTCATCTCCAGGTAATTTCTCGAGTGGGAAAAAATACCTCTTTTATCTTCAATTTTCATTATCATTTATAAAAAGTCTCTTCTCTATCTCTCTGTTCTTATGAATTAGTTATACTTATTTTTCTTTTATGCTGTAAAAATATACGACTTCTTTGTACAAAATGGATGGAATTATAATTGGCTCCCTGCCAAGATAAAACCTTGTTGCATACATTGAATATGAATAATTAATTTATTGATTCCAACTCTACATTTTCTTGTTCTAAGTAGATATTATTTAAGTAAATGAAGTGAATAGAAAAATATTACCTGTACGAAATTTACATAGTTTACTAGATTTTTAATGTGCGGAAAGAGCTTGCATTTCTGGGAAAATGGTATAACATAGCAATGATAATCATATGTATTAAATCATTTTATTTTGTTTTCATGGGCATTGTAATATACGAAATTTAAATATTTCAATCCTAATAAAGAGAATAAAGGATTACAAATTTGGTTTATTGTGCATGTGGTAGGAAAGGCACTTGTTCTTGCCCAGAATATAGCCGTGTTTGAATACCTAATTGCGTAAAGCACTATGATGTCAAAAGCATTATTCCCGCTTATTTCATTAGAATTCTGTGTATTTTGCGTTAGTGCGCTGTGGAATGAAAAGTTTGTTCAGGTGTCGACTTCGTCACTTCACTGTGAAGAGGCCTCACTGGCCTGGTTGGTTACGGCGTGGTTTTCATTAAAGTGTAGTGAATTCGAACCCCGACCTAACTGAGAAAATCCATCATGTTCGCAAAAGTCGGCTGGGGCACGTTAAATAGGTCATGGTCGTAATGTCCGCGAAGTGCAATACCTTTATGAGTGGCAGGTCAAGTGTCATCATTTGCTTGGTTTCTGTTTCTAAATTACGAAGATCCTAACCATCTGCCTCCACCTGGAGCCCAACTCTGCTAGGAACAGGGAAGTTTGCTGGTGCACACATACACACTCCAAAACTGCGATTATGTTTACTGCCTTTAATGATTTCGATAGGCAGAAATATACTAGTGGAAATGATTTAAATCACAGTTATAAGAGGTAAATCATTACAAAATCGCTTCTGTTTTCTGCATGCACGTCTTTCAAAAATAAGTACTGGATTGACTTTTTGGGTATCCTTCTTTACAGCCTTTGAAAACGACCCTTTATTTCTCGGGACTTGGTTGTTTAGGTGAATAACAGTTATTCATTCAATCCATGCTCTTTTCGCAGTTTCAGAAAGTGGGAGGTGTGAAATTAATTTTTATGCTCTAATCTCTTGAGAAAATTTTTTTTTTTTAATTACTCGACAGATTGTTTATTAGATTAAAATCGGTCTTATTTTGTCGAAAACAACACTGCTTTGAAAAAGTAATTTTATTGTAAATATATATTAAAAATTCTAGTTGACTGTTGAAACATATATAACAAAGAAAAAGAAAAACTGAAGGATTACAATTACTAAAACCGCTGTACTGGAATTGAGGATTGTGATACATTTATCTTATTAAAATAATTATTTGCAAATTCCATTTATCCATATATTCTTTTAAAAAATAATCTAATTAATATTTTTATTAGTAATTTTGTGTCTGTCCGCTAATAGAAAATCAGTTTTATCCGTGATTCCAAATCATAAGAAAAAAAGTACTGTTTTGTTATCTGTTTATATAATGAAAACGGATTGCAAATATGTGACTTCTAACACATCTGGATAAAAAAGTAGTGGTGTATAAAAGTGTTTATAATATCAACTAGTTTTTTTTTCTTTAACTTTTATGATGTATTTATTACAAATAAACTATTTTTCTCAATAGCTATTTTATAATGTTAGCTTTTATTATTTTTTTTTATCAAAAATTTTATTTTTTTCTATCAATTAAAAGATGAATTCCAAAATATTTTGAAAACACAATTGAATAAGTGAAGCTGTCTTATTTTACATAATAAAAAATTCAATAAAACTCTAAAAATTCTTCTCTCTCATTAAATAATCCTGAAATTGATTGTGATGCTCTATTACAAACCTTAAAACTGAAAACGTTGCTCAAATTTGAAATGTATCCAAGTGAGAAATATCCCAAAAAAACTGCTTTGCGACTTTTCCAATGAAAAGATTCCTTTAGAAACATAGTGAGTGTAGGCGATGAAATGTTTATGTTACATAATTTTAGGATTAAATTAAAGTTTGGTCTGTAGATATTTCTTTAGACATCGAGTGGAATTTTTTATCTAGAAGTATTTATCAAAATAATGGAAACACTTGTGAATAAAAGTGATATTTGAATCCTCATATTTGACATTTTTGAATTTTTTAATACACTTCATAAGTATTAAAATATGATAATAGCTTTCAGTTTTTTAACGAATGGAAACGCAATATGTAATTACAAATAAAAAAATTATGGTAACATGTGATAGCTTTATTATAGTTTTGTAATTTTGATTTTTTTTTTTTTTTTTTTTTTTTTTTCAAAAGTGTAAAATGTCTAATTGAGATTTTCAAAGAGGCTACATTATGCAGGACACCATCCAACTGGAGCAAACATGAATGAAATATATCCCAACTGTAAGGTGTTTCTATAGGTACGATGTCTAAAATGATTGTAGAATGCACACACCAGAGCAAGATTAGTGAAGTAAAATATTGAGCGGAAAAAGATACTTAGTGAAAGTTACAATTGAATATCAATGGATTTCTTGTGTTAAAAAGCGAACAGCTGTAGCTAATGTGCCCGCAGAGCTCAATCAACATCTGAATTTTCCAGCGTCAATGATTATATTTAGAAGGCATCTTCATAAACAGAACATACAGGAACAACTCCCAAGTCAGTTGTCTTAGATGTTAAAGCCAAATGTAGTCAGCACTGCTGTCATACTAAAAAATCTTGACCATTTCTAAATGGGGAAAAAAATAATATGGTCCGACGAATTGTCTTTGTTGCTTTTCCGTACAACATGACGGGTGTATGTTTGGAAGACACCTGACAAGTGTAGGATCGTAATTATCTCCTTCCATCTGTCAAACATGGAAATGGATCTGTTATGATATGGGCATCGGTGTTGTGATTTTTTCCTACAGCAATTATATATCTGAAAGAAAGGATCTCTGGAGAGAAGTTTTAAAATAATCAGGTTCATTCTACGTAGCAAACTTTATTCATGCAGGAATTGTTTCCACAATCACCTGACCTCAATATGATTTAACTGTTATGTTTAGTTTAGAACTTTCAGTACGGAATCGATATCGCTCTCATAACTTCTACAATATCTCTACGAAAAATGGTGCAATATTCCTCGAAACACTATTCAACATTTTTATGATTTGATTCCTTGATGAATCCTAGCTGCATTATATGCCGAAGATGGTCATACACCACTAATAAAGGATTATTTATAATATATTCTAAGTAGTTTCCTTCATTTTGATAATCTCCTGCTACACAAATTTTCAAAGAAATTTCAGAAATGAGGTGTAACTGCAAATTATACACACACGTATATATATAACGTTTCACTTATGTGTATTTGTGTGCGTATAAATGTTTGAGAGGGAAATAATTTAAATAATATACATTAAGTTGAAAATTTAGTTTCATTTAATTTCTATTGTGGATTTTTCATTCTCTCTATTCGGTTTATAAAAACGTGTTACATGTATCATAATGTGCATTATAATTATGCATTGTTATAAGAGTTTGTATAGTAAGTTATCTATAGGGATTCATATAATTTAAATTTATATAGTTTGAAATCAAGGATATTATATATATGGCGGCTATTAACTGTCCTTTCAGTGATATTTATTCTACTGATTTAGTTACTAAAATATTCGAAATTTATATCCATAATCATCAGCACTATTAAATATTTTTGTAATTTAACTTTCTTATTGTTTAATGCCAGCAAATTGCAATTTTATGAAGAAATATGATAGGTTCTATTAGATTTATTTACAAATTCAATGATTTCTGTGCTAAAGATTTTTTTTTTTTTTTTTTTTTTTTTAAATTTTACAGAATTCTCTTCGACGAAGCGTCAATCCGTTTAATGACAAACTAATAGAATCAATAAAGAATTGCTTTACCAGATATTTCTTTACAACGAAAGTTGGATACAACCACACATTATTTTCTTAAGTTGATTTTAATACAAGGAAGAACCTATTGAATGAATCTATTGAAAAATGCATTTGAAAACACTTCTAATCATAATTTTTTCAGAGCAGTTGACCGAAAAAAAAAAAAAAAAAAAAAAAAAAACCGACGTGATATAATGGATCATTATTTCGTTTAAAATATTTATCTGTGAAATAAATAAGTATGTGTCAACCCGATAAGAGATTCAACGGAATTTCTGCCTTTGCTATTCTTTTTCAAATCTATTTTTCTCTCCATAATTGTAACGGTGATAGTATGGAAATACAAATGCAATGTACTAATCTACAACAACAAAGGTGGCTCACTCATTCACGCCCATTAAAATCCATCTCGCAACAAAATAACAGCCATTTCCGTCAAAATATGTGTCACAAGAGATCGAGTCCTTCATATAAATAGATAAATAAAAAAAAGGAGGGAATTAGTTCCATGTGACAGTAAAAGCATGGATCGTGTCAACAGTTCTCGTGACTCATTCCATTAAAAAATGAAAATCCAACCTTTCATGAGATACAGAGCAAAAACAGATTTCATACCACTTGCTAGACACAAAGCAAGTTCATAAACCCCTTTTTAATTCAAAAAATGCTTAACTTGCTTAATCCAATCCCATTGATGTTGTTTGAAATTCTTTGGCATCTGTATTTGCTCTACATCTCGCGTCTAAATATATGCAGTATTTCTTGGCCTGGTACACTTATCAGATGGAAAACAAACGAAGAAAAAAATAATCATGGGCGAAGGGGAGAATTTTAAAGTTAAGATCTCGCAATTGCCCCTTGCAAACAAAGAAAAAAAAAATTCAGTTTTAAATGCATTATTCAAGATAACTTCCAGTTTTATGTTGAGCAAAAGAAACATTTGTGAATTCAGATCTTCAACTATTTATAATTAATAAGAAGATTTTGATTAATTATCGTTCATTAAGTTATGTACTAATTTTTAACGCTTTTGCATTTTGATTCATTCATAGCGTATTGAGAGAAAAAATAAACATAATTTTTTGAGAACCTTAAACAAGGCCGGAAAAGAATCTCAAATTCTTTCCATATCGCATATATAAGTTAATAATTTATCATAATTAAGATTGAAATATTTAAGAAAAATTAACGTGCTTGGTTTTTGAGGTAAAGATGAAATAATTGATGAATCGCTTAGCCATTTGATATATAATGATTGTCTTTACATTCGGTGTTCATATCAGTGCTTAGCAGATTTATTGACTAATTTAAATATTATATGGAAATTAAAAAAAATTTTTAAAAAATCGAATAGTCTAAATACAACATTTTTTAAAATTGTAACTTACATAGACATTTTAAAATCATTAACTGAAATATTTCCGGTAACTGGAACGATATTTTGTGTGAGAGAAAGAGAGTTCTTGTTCCACACAATAATGCAGTAGCTGTGACTATTTCGGATGTATTTTGATATATGCTGTCCGGTTAAGATGCCCTATAATTTTTAACTTGTTAGTCGAAACTTAGATTATTAATGGCAACGTTTTTTAAATTAATTTTCTCTGTCACATTTATCAGGACATTTATTACGGATGTGAAGAGGCATGTCAAATTAAATTAAAACCAGTCACATGAAATGTATGTTTAAAACATTAAAAATGCACGTAAAAGTATTTGTAAATTAAATCACTTTTTAGAATCAATTTTATAATATAAGTAAAGGTATATTAAACTGATTGGAAAAGCATTATCTCATTATTATTAAGAGTATTTCTTAATTATGTGCTAATTGTAAATATTATTGTAAGTATATTTTTTGCTCGATATCGTGTATGAAACGAATATTCAGTTATTGGATCTTTTATAGCAAACTTTGCCGTTGCATTGCTATCACATTTTTAGGGAATATTATTGCGGTAATATCTCTTAAAAAAGCATAAATGACTGGTAAAATGATATGCTCAAATATTCCATCAAAGCAAACAGGATTATTGTTAAAATATTTTTAAGTTGCTGTGCTTTTAATATAATTCATTATGTTTGAATCAATCAATGCTTGCAGACTTATTGAATGTTACTGTTATTTTTATTATCTCTTATTTTCTCTTTTAAACTATATATTCCTTCAGATCACACTGCCCGATTTTGAGAACAGTATTACTGTTCTTTAAATAAATTTTTTATATAAACTATGTGACTTTTTAGCATTTGTTACAAATCTAAATTCAAATTTGGGGTAAATATTACTTGTTTGGATGTGTTTTGCCAAATTTAAATTCCAGTCAGGCATAGCGTCCGAAAAACGTAACAAAGTTTAAGGAGAAACTGATTTATAATATGTTGTTTAAATAAGTGGGGAATTAAATTATTATATATTTAATTAATTCTATTATTTTAATTATTTATACCTATTAATAATAAAATAAATGGAAATGCAGTCTAAAATTATTTCATTTCTCACTCACTATCTTTTTTATATCATGTAATCTATTTAGAATAAACAAAAAAAATAAATAAATAAATAATAATGATATAATTGCCAGACATGACATAGATCCAAGTGAAAGGTAGTCAAATTTTTAGGTAAAAATTTTGATGGAGTGTTTACAATTTCCAGATTTCTGCTTTCTTAAAATAATGTGTTGCCAGGAACTTTTTATAGTTTTAAGTATTGGGATAATTGGAAGTTTCATTTTTAAATTGAACACTATTAAAAAAAACTATCTGATAATTTCTCCTTTCCAGTATGTAATTTTTTAACGTATCATTTATTATCTTTTATTCTGTAAAATGTATTATAATTTTTTTTTTATCTAGAAACTCATATTTCGAAGACCTCCTGATGTCTTTTTAGCCACTTTCTAACGTTTATCTGTTAATATTTTTAAGTAAGTTTTATTAAAACGTACCTAGAATTCGGAAAAAAAATAAAATAAAATAAAATAAAATAAGAATAATAAAAATTCGCGTCACATTTATCCGCGGTTTTTTTCCCCCTATTGAAGCACATGTAAAACTGAAAACTCTTGGTTCGAATTGCAGCGAACTTTTTAGACAGCAAACGCCATCCCAATAATAAACTCTTTCATTTAGAGATCATAAAAGATAAAAGGATGATTATGTTCCTTTTGTGAATGAAAGAATAAAAATGCAAATAGAAGGGCATTTCTTTTTTTTTTTTTTTCATCATGTCAAGAGAGTGGCCAAGGTTCAAGTTTGCGTCTCAGCACCTAGTCTGAAAGAAGAGGGAGAAAAGGTATTTTGGGATATAAGAAATGATAGTTCCTTGACATCCACGGCTACTGATGAGAAGTCATCATGGCGTAGTAGATTTTTTTTTTTTATTTTTTTTTTACCAACAGCATTGATTATAATGCGTTCCTTGGAACAAATATTCATTAGAATGAATCTCAAACATTGAAAAACCAAAAATCCATTTGATTTGTAATGCTAATTTATCGCCATTATCAAAGATATTTTATGAGTTCAATTATTATAAGTGACTCTCTGCAACATTCAAAGAATAAATTGTAAAAGAAGGTTTTTTTTAAAACATTTTTATTACTGTTAACTATTTTGAAAACAATTTTAGTAATTAGATTTCCTTAAAACATCAGCACTTAGAACCTGTTCACGAATGCTCTATGTTATCCAGACTTTGAGTGTTTAAAAAATAAATCAAAATTATGTGCAGTTATAGTTATCGAAATATTGCAATATCTTATCTGAATTGTTTTATTGAAATTTTATTTCAATTTGTATTTAATTTTAAAGTTATTTTATTCATTTGTTGACTTGTTCTGCATTATATTAATTTAGTTTTACAAATTTGAAAAAGAATTTGTTTTTATCATTTGAAATATGTTGCTATGAAGATTGCTTTTTATCTGTAACTGAAAGGATGTTTTTTTTTTAAATCTTATATGATTTTGTCAAGTTTACGGATTCACAAACATGATTCGAAGTGTAGTCGTGGAAACTGAAACTTGTAATTTAAAATTTTCCAGTCACGTATTTTGTGCTTCATGATTTTTCCTTTCCCTTTCTTTTCCGATTTGCTCTTCTAGAAATGATGTCATAGCGGCGGCGATATGTAACTCATCCTCAGTCCTCAAGGTGATCTGTGCGCAGTCAGCTTATTTCAGTTTATTTTTCTCTTTTAAAATTGATTGCTTGTTTTGTTCTTCCATAACGGATCGATGTTTTTTTTACCTCTTTCTTTTTCACAAGTTTGATCCAGTTCTCATTTTTTGATGCAATTTAATGCACTCAATCATAAACAAACAGTATTAGTTGTTTTTTGTAAAATTCATTTTCAAACATAAATAACATACAATTGACTTCTGTTTCTAAAAGATTATAAATTTCTGATTTTAGGAAATTTTGTTAAAAAATGTGGGAAAGATTTCTAAATATAATGAGATTAATTTCAAATATAAAAAAAGAAATTTTTAAAAATAATAAAATCTATTTTTAATATGATCTAGAGAAATTAAACTATAAAATATATTAAAATTTTTAAAAAAGATTTTTGCGAAGAAATCTCTCCAGTGTAGTTAAAAAATTTTTAAAATTCTGTATGTTTGCGAAATTTAAGTTTTTTTTATCATAATGTAGTGGGAAAAAGCTGAAATTTTAATACTACAAAAATATTAAGGAAACAAGTTGTGAATCAGTGTTAAAAATTATAGAACAAAAGCAAAAGTATTTGCTTTTTGTTTTCAAATTTTTAATCAAGAGAAGCAAGAATTTTTAGCTATCATTGCATTGAATTGATTATTATTTAAATATTAATTATATATTTTCTTGACCAACATCTATTGTACGGATAGCCGAATGGTTAGTGCTTTGGCCTTTGGTTCAACAATTTGTGGATTCGAATCCTATCCCTGAATTGATAGTTGTAATGGTTTAGAATTTACTTTAAGTTCTAAGTCCTGGCCCAGTTAGCACTTAAATGCAAGAAATTACCTTTGAGCAATTAGTATATCAAACCAATTTGACAAATAAACTCGCCAAGTAATCCTTTTATCCCTAGAATTTACTGAGAAAACATTTTTAATAATTATAGGGAATAAAAGGGGCTTTTTAATTAAAATATGATTCAAAACATGCTTATTTAAACTTACATTAAAATCTAAGTTGATAACATACATTAATTTTAAAGTTTTAACTGTTAGAAATTAAAATATGAATTAAATTCATTTATACAAGACTTTTCTTTCATATAATCTGATTATTTATCAAAAATTGATATTTCATTATCTATAATCTATGTAAATCTATTTTCGATTACAAATTATTATATTTAGGATCACAAAAATTTAGAAATCATAGCTCTCATTAAACTTAGAGAAAAAAAAAAAGTTTCTGCTGACAGTAATATTTGATAATATATTATTATATTTGGCTATAAGTCATGGTACTTTATTAAGTTAAATACAATTTTTTTTTCCATGATAGGGAAAGTTTTTTCCTAATAGGAATTGGTAGACATGCTATAAATAATTTATTTTTAAAAATTTATTGTAAAATTAAAAAAATTTTTGTATATATATATATATATAACTATATATATAGCTAATATTCATTGTAATTAATAAAATTTCTGGCTAGATATGAAATTTTTTTATTTGCATTAATGTAAAAAATCTATAAATATATTAGATTTTATTACTATTTTTTTTTTTGTAGTTATTGATTTTTAAATAATTCTACATGCAGATTTTATTCCTTTATTAAAAAAAAAAAAAAAAAAAAAATTCTGATTGAATTTATATTTACCATTATTTTTAGAAATATGTATAAAATTATTAAATTTTTTATAATTATTTAGTTCTTAATTTTTGCATTAAAAATATCTTGAATAGAATTTGCATTGATAAAAATAGATAAAACTGATTTTGATCTGTAAGATATTTTAGTAATAGTGTTTTTGTATTTTATTTTAAATTATGAAAGGGAAATTTGAATGAAAGGGAAATTTGCTTGTAAAATTTGAAAATGTAAATAGCTACTAGTTAAAAACATTTTCTTTGCTCATTATGTATCTATTTAATGGTTTTATTTTTTGTAATGTGATGACCTAATAAGAAATTTTATAATTATTTGAAGAAAATCATATTATATATGCTAAGAAAACTTTGAAAATGTAATTAAATGTACAACTCTGTAAATGATGTTATGAATTGAAACTTTATCATTTCAAAGTGCAATAATAAATTAAAAATAAAAGTGCAATAAAAGTGCAAAATAAATTAACTTTTTAGATGTTTTAAATTTACTCCTGATATATAGAGTGTTGTATTGAAATATTAGCAAAGTAAACTTTAAATTCACTTATAGCAAGTATGAATTTAAAAGTGTGATAAAATATTTTGTAAGTTTGGGAAAATCAACCTTCTTAGAATATATTCTGTACTTGAATTCTATGAGAAATGTTGATAGTAATAATAGTAATAAAAATGCAAGAAATTTTTAATTAAACTATCTTATTAATTTTAAAAAGATAACTTTAAAATATTTTATTGATTTTTGCTGTTCAGTAAAAAGGTTTCAGTGATTATTAAAGTATTATGTGATAAAATGACAATCTAAAACTTCTGAAATGATAGGAATTAATTATTACTTCAAATTTTTGCAAACAGAGTTGAAAGGGTTATGATTACAAAAAAGTTTTCATATCTTTTAAAAATTTTGTTTGTAAGTGTGACTTAAATTGACTCAAAATATGAATAAATTTTGATAGAAACAATTTGTTAATAAAATAAATGCTGCAAGAATGTATCTTCTTCAAATAAAGAAAATAATATGGGACTATGATAGTTGATATTTTTTACTTGATAAATATTTGTTTTCCTTAACAATGAACATCTGATCAAAGTTGGAATTGTATAAAATATAAAATTTAGATTTATTTTCACATTGGTGCGTAGTAAAAAGCTTGAAAATAAAGATTATGTGGATCTTACAAGTTTGTGTGACTAAAAAATAATGTATAGTACATTAACTAAAAAATTATTTATGCTTAAAAAAATATCATCAGTATTCAATTTAATCTTTGTTCATTTTTTAACATTTTTGTTTTAACTCTATGTGTACTGTATCATTGAAACTCATTGCTTAACAGAATAAAATAAGACAATATTGGTGAACTAACAATGTTACTTAATTTTTTTTTTTTTTTTAACACATTTATATAGATATCACATGCATCAAAAATAATTTTAAGAATTTCATTCCATTTATCAGAAAATTATGATAAAGTGAAAAATTACTAGTTAACAATTTTAGCTTCTATTTTTCAGATATTTAGATATAAATCAATATTTTTATTTGATTTTTATCAAATGAAAATGTGATAAAGATATTAAATTTTTCAATATAAACCATCCATCCAGATATATAATTGTAACATCTCATTTTGAATTCATTTATCCTTGCATTAAATTTTGCTGTCATCTTATTTGCCTGTTTTATGCAAATGAAATAGGAGCTTAAAATTTTTGTGTTATTTAAAGAGATAAGTTTGTTTAAAAAGTTCTCCATTTGAGTGCTTTTAGTTAAATGTAATTCAAAAATATTTCACAAAAAATATTTGAGTAACTCTTAGAAATATATTGGTATATTAAAACATTTATGTAAATTATTTTCCAGTTTCATCTGCAATCATCATTTAATAATTCATTTTAAATTTATATTGATAATGTAGTTATCATTTCATGTACCAAAGTATTTTTTACATTGTTATGAAAAGAAAGTTCATTTTTTTCAAGATAATTTTTACAAATGTATCTTTTTGTGTTAATAATGTTTTAATTAATTAAAGCTTGTAAATTTTTTAATTCTTCTTAGATGAAACAATGGAAGAAAACGATTGTTCTATATGTGTGCAAGATGTTGCTTATCTACTACAAAACAGATATGCCATAATAACAGGTATATTTAAATTCTTATCATTTACTGCTAAAATAATATTAATCAGTACTATATAAGATATACATATCTTCGTTTTCTTAATCTCTTTAATTTGTAAAATTTCATTTTAGGTGGAAAATCCCTTGAGGGTTATCCAGTAATAACTTTTCCTGATTCATCAGTTGAATTTTTAAACCTCTCTGATGAAGAATATAAAAAATTGATGCTTTTCCTCACGAGCATTCCTTCGTAAGTTTTTTTCTGTTTCCAGAAAAACAAAATGATTAAAACATTAATGTAAGCAACTTAGCTCATCTTTTTAGTTAGTGCCTACCCTGATTAATATCTATGTAAAAGTTATTTCTATACATATTTAAATATTTGAATACATATAATTACAGTATTTAATGAAAGTAAACATAAATGTATTCCATATTTCCTGCCCCTATTTGTTTTTCAAAGATATATTTTTTCGCGAAATCAATTATGCTTGATTACATTTTCTGGTTTAGCTGTATAGAAAAATTATCAATATTATTTCTTCACTTTTCTTGTAATTATTTTTCTTAAATGATGATTTTAAAATGAGGTTTTTAGAAGCCATGCAGATTTCAGGCACTTTGTTTTAACTTAAATATTGGGACTTTTTTTTTTTAACAGATTTTTGTTAAAGTTGAAGCATTTTTCATGTATCTTGTTAATCCTTACTCATCTTCATCTCTCAGTGTCAATTTATTCGAAAGTATATTTAAAAAAAAGTAAAATTTAAACATTTTAAAGATTTTTATCTCCCATAGTACACCTAATAGCAAAAGTAGTTATTAAACAAAAAAAAGCTGAATATTTGACTCTTGATTTTTTTTCTGACTTGCCTATGAAAAATTTTTATTCCATATGATTCTATATATTAATTGATAATTATTTGATGTCAAGTCTGTCTGTTTTTGCGCTATAATTTCCGAGCTGGCACCTGAATGGTTAGCGCTCTTGCCTTCGGTTCAACAGTTCATAAGTTCAAATCCCACCCTGGGCATGGATGTTTGTAGTGGTTCGGAATCCACTTTAAACCGTAGGTCCCGGTCTAATTAGCCCTTGTGTGCAAAAAATTACCATTGAGTGACAAACAAACTAAACCAAACTGAGCTATAAATTGGAAAATTAGGATTTTTGTTAATACAGTTTATTGATTCTGTATCTGAAATCTTAAAAGAAAATTTTTTTTTTTAATTTGTACAGCTACCAGAATTACTTTCTTTTTAATATAATAGTGTATGTTAGTTAACTACCTATTTTTTATTGCTTAGAATAACTTTGTATAATCTAAACAATAAAAAATAGGCCATTAACTAACTTAAACTATTATGTTAAATTTTTTGTTCCAGTTTCTAATTTAGAATTTTTTTATTGTGTGAAAGCTTTGAAGTTTTTTTTTTTATTTTTAAAACTTTACTAATCTCATCACAATGCAGTATTAGAGCTGGGATCTTTAAATGGAAATGCTATTCGAAAATAATTTAAGTTATTGAATAAGAGAGGGCTCTTGTTATTTGCACCATTTCTAAAAAATGTTCTATTCTGCATACATATCTTTTGATTATATATTCTTTGTGTTGCTCTCTTGTGACATATAAATGTTATATATTGTATATGAGAAATTCTTGAGTAAAGCAGTAGATAGTCATTGCTCAAGTATCTTTAAACAGTGTGAACTGTTAGGCTATCTGTTATGCAATGAAAAAAATTGATCTATAAATTAAATATGATCACATCACAGACAATATTTTTATCCTTTGACACTGTGTAGTGGTCATCCTAATGGACCAAAAATTGTAATACATTTTAATATCTAATGCATGTTGCCTTCCAAGAAGATTTAAATAGTGGTCAATATTTACATGTCATAAAGGTAGTAAACCCAAAATCTCCTAACCATCCTCTCCAACAAATATGCAATACAGAAAGCATAAGTGCAACATTCATCTCATTGTTCAGCAGTGGTTGGAATTGAACATGAGACCTTATGCTGCAAAGAGCTGTGTCCTGCCACTCGACCAGGAAGAGCCTTTAATATTTTAATCTTAATTTTTTGGACACTAGTTGATAGCCTTACAATTGAAATCTGTAGTAAGATATATTGTATATCCACCTCATGTTACCTTTTAATAAACCTTTTGTAGATAGTGGACCATATATTTACATACCACATAAAAAGAAAAAGGATAACTTCTGACCATCCACAAGAACATAATAACCTGTAGAAAGTGCAAATTCAATATTTATTTTCCTGTTGTTTAACAGTAATTGGGTTTAGTAACAATGTTTTTGACTTGAAAAATGTTGCCTATCATTTCTATATTAATAAAGAAGCTTCAATAATTCTTGGGTTTCACATTCAATTGCGTAATGGTCTAATGCTGTTGTAAGGCATTTTAACATCCACTATGTAATTGCCTACTCTAAGAACTTCTCATAGACAATTGGCTGTATTCACATGTCTCAAGAATGGAAATCAGGAATATACTCTGAACCTATATGCATATGAAAGCTACAAATATATCTTTCTTCTTACATTGTTCAACAATGACTGGGATTGAACTTGCTACCTTTTGTTCTGAATAGTGCTATCCTATTACTGGACCATGATGAGCCTTATAGTTTTTTTGGTTTTTGTTTAATTAAAATAATCAAAGATATATATATATTTTAAAATGCAATCTTTGTACTTTTTAGTTTAGTTCAAAAAGCTGTCAAATGAAAAATGTAATTAATGGGAAAAAAAATAATAACAAGCTAATTTTATAAAATTCTGTGCCAAATTTTTTGTAAAAATTATTTATTTTTCATATGAAGTATTACAAATGTATAAAGTGTGTACAGTTTGAATAAATTTATAGAACTTAAACTAATTTGCTTGATATTGTTTGTGACATTATATACTGCACATTTATTGATCTTAATTGAAAATTAAATTTTAAAAGCTATGAAATCTTTTAGAATGCAAGATGCAGATAGGGGATTTGTACTCATTATTGATAGACGAAATGACAAGTGGAGCTCTGTCAAAACAGTACTTCTGAAAATTGCAGTAAGTTATTATACTTTTTTAAAAGCATTTCGATTTTTAAATTCTTTATATATATATATGTATATATATATATATATATATATATATATATATATATATAATTACAAATAATTCTTTAAATAGTTTAGCCTTAAATTCGAAAATAATTTAGAATTTCATGCAATAAGTTCAGTTAAAAAATGTTTTAAATGACTATATTTCTTAAAGATAAGGATAAAAATTTACCAAGTTTCTTATGCTTGGAACAGAATTCAGTGAAAATCAAAAACAATTAAGGCATTCATTTTATTAAGGATAGATTTTATCTACTACAAGTAAATAAATTTAGTAAATAACAAGTAAATAAATTAGTAAATAAAAAGTAAATAAGATTATATTTGTATTATTAATATTTTTCCAAAAGGTGTGTTCAAAAATAAAAATTTGTTTTCTAATATGAATCTTAAAAACAAGTTACAGTGTAAAAATAAAACGAATAATACTGATTTATTTCTATTAACTATTATTTGTGTGTTCATTAAAAAAAATTTGTGCTTCATAATGTGTGACATTTTTGTCATTGTACCTTACATTTGAGTTTGATATTTCTATAAAAGATGTTGTAGTAGATCCTTGTTTTTGCAAACCTCCAATTTATGAACTCTCTTGATTTAACGAACCAGTTGTTGGTAGTTAATTGGTCACATAGGCATAATAATTTTAATTTTGATTTACAAGTTCATAAAAAAATTTTTCTTTATGAATTTCTTTTTCTTTTTATCCATTTTATTTTTTTTAAATTTTTTAGTTAGTGATTTAGAAAAATGGTTTGGTATTTTTAAATTGAGAATTGACTAGTCCTTCTCAATAGGCATAATTGCACTTCTTTGGTTTACATGCCAGATCTTCATGTGGAGTTTCTCCCATCTAATCTAACTTCCATTCTAGCACTGGTGGATTAGATAATAAACAATGGCTTTATATTTAAATACCATATTAATACTTTTTCAAGGAGTGATGATGGCTTGAATGAGAGACCTTATAAAATTGACATTCTAAGTGTAAACCATTTGAAGTATCATTCCAAGAATATATATATATATATTCTTGGAATGGTACTGAAAAGATATCTTTTCTTCAATTACACAGAAAGGCATCACTGTAATTGAAGAAAAATAACAACCTTTATGTGACTTGATTGAAGATGAGTTATTCATACATGAATTTTAACAAAAAATCTTGCCTAAAATTTCATTGTAGCATCTTTTTAAATATGGTCTCTCTGATCTAATTTGTACACAAATAATATTAAATTATTGACAACATTATAAAGGATGAGGAAAAAGCTGTTTAACATCAAATCATCAAATTGGGGAAAAAAAGAGAGAGAGAGAGAGAGACTTTGCAAAACAAGAAGGTAAGTAGCTAATAAAACTAAGTTTTTTTTTATTTATTTTAAATAAAGCTAAAATCAAATGCTTTCCTACATATAAAAATAGCAATATCTTTTTGAAAAATGTAATTTTTTACAACAGAAAAAATCAATGTTGAAAAATTTAGGATGGAACTATTTTCTATTTTATGTCCTTTCAATTTAAAGAATTATTTTACTCTTTGTTATGAAATTGTAAATAGGGTGTTTGCAGCATTAAGAATTTTATAATTCAGTTCATGAAATATTTTTTAAATTATTTTTATGTTATAAATTGTATATATTTAATTCTTAAAACATTATTGTGTTGTCAAAATAATGCATACTTTGATAATTATGTTGATTTGAGCTTTCCTTTTAGTAAAATTTTATCATAATGATTGAAATAGTTAAATATAAAGATCTAATAACATTTTATATATTTCATATATACTATGACTGCTACTGAAAGAAGCTTTTTGTTTTAGGGGTTTTTCCCTGCATTAATTCAATTGGTGTTTGTTTTGAGACCAGTGGGTTTTCTACAGAAAGCAATATCTGGTGTTAGTAATAAATTTTTCAAAGAAGAATTTAAATTCAAGGTATGTTTCTACTTTTATTCTTATAATGCATATGAGAGTGTGATAGGGAAATATTACTTTATGTTAAATTTCGTTTCTGTTATATTAGGTCATAGTTTGTACAACAGTTGAAGAGCTTCATTCTTATATAGATGTGAGTCAGTTAACTAAAGATCTTGGGGGAAATATTGCATATGATCATAATGATTGGATTCAACAAAGAACTGTATGTATTATTTTCAAATATTGGACTCAGAATTTATTGTTTTTTAAGGTTACCTTTCATTTTTATTTTTATTTGACAATCTTGATACATTATAAAAATATATAAATTAACCTAGCATGATTTTGCTGAAATTTTGAATGAAATTTTTTTTAAAAAATTATGATTTTATACAGATTTATAAATTATATTTATATAAGTTTAATGATTACATGTCTTAAATATTTTTTTTAAAAAATGCTTCTATTGAAAATTTAATATATTTCATTATTTTTTATTGTAATTTTTCAAAATGTTTCATTTGTAACGTGAAGGATTTTGATGTAAATTCAATATAAGAAATTTTTTCCTCTACATTTATTATAAATATTATTTTATCATTTATTCATTTTTTTCAAATTCATCTATAATTGTTTTCTCTATATTAGAAAAATAGTGAAAAATGCAAATAAAATTTAATTTGATATTCAAAAAGTTTTCCCCCCACATTTTTCAGTTTAGATATATTTGTATTTTTTGCATTTTTATTTTAAAGGCTGTAGAGAGATTTTCAGCAAATACGAAAGAAATAGCAATTACACTCCAGGATGCCATAGTGCAGTGGCAAGTAAGCACTCTTCCTAATGATATACAAACTACCACTGTTATGATAGAAGAACATTCTAAGGAGCAAAAAGATCTCAAGGAGGATATTCAAAATGCTATTCGTCATGGTGAAACACTACTGAGTTGCATCCGTAGGCCTTCAGAAGAAGAGGCATCACTTGATCTTTGTCCAGATAAATTAATCAATGTTGCAGCTGTTGAAAGGTAAAGGATGATATGTATTTCCCTGTATTTGATATTTATGCTAAAAGTGGCTTAGAATTGCTTTATGGCTAATATATTAAATTATCATAATGTTGTTGATTTATAAAAATTATACAGGTTATTCCATTTTTGTTTAAACATCTACTCTGATTTAGTTGAAACTAAAATTGAGCTAAATTGAAATAAATTTTATTCATTAGCCATATCAAATCTTTTAATTCTTATTAAAAGTCTCTAAGTTTTCAGTACTTAAAGTATTTTAATATTTTAAGTTTCATTGCAAAACATATTTTTATGTTATCTCTGAAATTAAAAAAAGCTTAAAGTAAGTCATTTCTTAAAAAATTTGTTTAAGAATTACAAAAATATAAAATAGTTTGTTCACATGAGCATATGATACTTTTCTTAAAAATGCATTTCTACTTTTTTATTAACATCTTTTTTTTTTTAGACTGCTGATACAACTTGATGAAACAGAAAAAAATTTTGATGAATTTTGGGAAGATCATAGAAAGAAATTGCACAAATGCTTAGCTTTGCGTCATTTTGAACAAGATTTCAAGGAGGTAAATAAATGTAAAAAGAACATAAAACAATATTATAATATTTTTAATGCTTGTTTACATTTTCTTGACAAAATATTTTAATTTGAAATTGTTATGAAGAAGTCATTAAAAAATATTTCAAAAAAGTAGCTCATGAATGAGTTATCAATGCTTATTTATATTGCAATTCAGATCTTAAGATTAATATTTTTCTAAATTTTGCAATTAAAATTTGAAAGCATTCAAATTTTAATCACACAAATTATAGTAATCTTCTTAAAAACAAATTTTAAAATTTAAAATGCTGTTAAATGTATTGAAGTAATTCTACTTAATAAATATAGCTGTTAATATGTAAAACTAACTGAATCAGAACTGATTTTTTAGGAAGTTGGTGCTCAAAATGATAGTAAAATGGAAATCTTACTTTTTTAAAAAAATACTAGTCTAATTTTTATCATTCTATTCTAATCATTCCTTCCAGTTCTAATCATTGCTGATGAAATTTGCTACTTTTAAAAAACTGATGCTAATTCCATCATCAGTGATAAGATACTTAAGAAATTATTTTCTTTATAAAATATTTTAACATGACTTCTTCATTATTTGACTTCATGTTCAGAAATTGAATATGAATTTTATCACAGCTCTAAACATACTTAACACTTTCAGTGATTTTCTGTTTATCAAAAATCGTTAAGTTATATCTTAGGTAATCATTTTATATCAAGTCTTAATGAAAATTTCCCATTCAAAAAGTTCCTTATAAAATTAGGGGAAAAAAAACCCTTGAAAGCAGTACCTTTAATGTGAGTAGTAATCATCACCAAAACTATGATTTTCTGTCAATATTTTGGTAGTTTTTCAAAGTTTATCGCTCAGAAACTGACTGTATGTCCAAAAGTAGATTACTTACTGTGGATGTTCTATTTGGAATATTGAATATAGCACTAACAAGATGCAATTGATATGCAGAAAAAGGTAGAAGTCTGAAGGAATGATTTTAAGGTTATTTAGTAGGTGTGATAAAAGATCCAGTTCGAGTGCATATAGCATCCAGCCTGTGAATGCAGACACATGTGGCCTTGTATTGTCTTGATGAAACAGTACTTCCTCATGCCAGGCATTTGGATTTGATAGCAGCTTCCACACAAACTACCATTTGGCTGTCTATGCTGAAACTGCTATCATATCTTACTGTCAGTGATTTTAATTTTTCAGATATTCTTTCTGTATAATACCATAGCATTTCCACCAGATGCAAATCATGATCTTTTGTTTGTCAACTTTCATTTTGTGACACTACAAACTGGCTCACTGTGTGCAGAGCAACCACCTTTTCAACTATTGTTAAATTTTTTTTTTTTTTTTTTTTTTTTTTTTTTTTTTTTTTTAAATTACATTTTTATGTTATTTCTTTTGAGCATAATAAGTCTTGCAGTCCAATAAAGAAATGAAGTATGCAAGAGAAAGACAAAGTCTGTAGCAGATTTAGCGTTACCCAGGGTGCACCACAAGGAGGCCAAGTTGTGTTGAAGTAAATTTGTTTTTAAACACAAGTGACTTTTCGGTCCAGAAGTGTATATCTGAAAATTTTATCTGATCTATATCTGATCATCTTATCCCTTATCTGTTTGAGTCAGCTTATGCAGCATCCAGCGATTGAATTTGTACAGTCAAGCTTATATGATGCAATAGCACTAACATCTGACTCCTTGGCTAGCTCTTGAATGGCTGAATACTGATTTTCTTCGTCAAACTCTTTCAAGCAGGCCTCATTAACATCAGTAGGCTGAGCAGAGTGTTCTGCTTCCTAAATGTTATAGTCCTGGTTTTTGAACTTTCAGTACAAAACTTTATGTGCTAAATGATACATCAGCAATACCTAAAGCTCTACTCATGATTCAATGACATTCTGTAGCTGTTTTTTGCAACAAAATTGGAAGTAAATGATTAATCTTATAGCATAATAATTCCATTCAGACACTTGTACTCAATGATAATGTTTTATAAATCTCATAAGTATTGATTCAGTATTATGGTTAAATTTTAATGTGTAATTATTCCAGTTTATTTCAATTTCATCGTCCAACATCAGGTATGCATTAAAGAAATGAGAAAAAATCCTTATATTTTTCAGGTCGAAATTGCTGTTTGTGTAAATCTCAAATTTGATTTCATTTTAAATAACATGTGTTTCAATGCTTTCTGAGCTTCAAGTTCAAAATTTAATTTCATCCCTATATTTACATTTATCAGCATTAGTTTTCATAAGTGTATCATTTGATTAAATTATGAAATCACATTTTAAAATACTTCATGAGATTAAATATATTTTGCTATTCATGAAGAAAACATTTAATCTTCCATGTGATTATCAATATATTATTAAAAGTAGTAACGTTCAGTTCTTACTTTCTAAATTTTGGTAAGACTTAAATCAAGTTTGTATTAAAAATGCAATTTATTAAAATATTAATAATAAACTTAAATAAATTGAAAAGTAATGGTAGAGTTGAATGTTTTGTTATAAATATATAAGAAGTATGAAGTTAATATTTTTTGTTATTAATTCCTGCTTTGTAAAAATGCTATGATAATAATAATGAATTTATAAAGAGAGCAAAGCAGAATTAATCCTGCTATAAAAAAAAATAATACAATTTTCTGTTTGTTTCTAGAAGCATTAAAAAATGCCCATTTAAGTGAAATCAAACAAATTCATATATATTTATATATAACAGATTTCATATCTAACAAGCATTACAAGTTATTTGTCAAAGCTGAGATTAAAACTAAAAATTGGTTTTAAGGAATAATGTATAATATATCATTAAAATAGAATGTATATTAATTTTTATATCAGTATTTATGAACACCATTTTTTAAACATTTTTATATAACATTATTTTTATTTATTTTGATGAATAATATTTAAAGCATTTCTTTTCATAAAATATGCATCCTTTATTATTAAAAATCTATGTGTCTGACACACCAGGAAAGTGTTAGTATTTCCTTATTTGTGATTGGTTCATTTGATGTCAATCTAATTTGTAATTAGTATATATATATAGCTTTTTTTTTTAGATCATTCATGAATATATTTAATTTTTCCTACAATTTTTAAGTAATAAATTTTTTACTAACAATTAATTTACATATAAAGTTATTTATAATTAATTAGTTAATTTTATTTTGGAGATTTGAATTATTATTATTTATTTTGTTAACAATTTTAAATTTTATTTGAAATAAAAGTAATTTGTTTTTAGAAACTGAAAATTTAAGGTGCCTTATTAAAGTTCATCATCATTTTTAATGCTTTAAAAGCATCCATTAAGTAGTATGTAGTACTTAAATTGTTTTATTTACTAAGGTATTAGATATAATTTGTTTCCAATTATTTTCACTTGTATTGATCATATATGTGAATAGTAACTAAATATTTATTTAATTTGCCTACTTGTCAAAAATGTGATTTATTACAAAAATCTTTCAAATTTGATCACATTTTTACTAATTAAAAATTTTAATAATTAAAATGTAAATAATTTATTGCCTCCATCAATCTTTTTCTGTCAGTTTCCTTTTGTAAACAACAAAGCTGTAATCCATTATGAATAAAATTGATAAGTTAGCTGTCTCTTGAAATATTTTTTTTCCTGATAAATTATAGAAGGTTAGTGTATCAAAAGTTATTTATTCTTCATGGAAGTTTATATATTTCTAACATCTTATGAATGCAATGATCTTATTTTAAAATATATATTTTAAATTCAAAAGTGTCTAAAAGTGATCTTCAAAACAAATATTGCATAAAGTCAATTTCGCCTTAGCATAATGGAAGTATTTCTGTTAATAGCTACTAATTTCTTAAATATTTTACCTTTAAGGCTCAGAATATTTTGTTGACATGCTTGGATAAATTAGCAGCCATGCCTATATCTGGAGATTCTGTCATTCAAGTGCAAGAAATGTTAAAGAATGTTGAGGATTTTCAACAAACTACTCAGGTATTTTTCATTGACTGTATATATCTTTGAATTTTTTATTATAAAATGTAAATGGAATTTTAATTTTGTGCTTCCTATGCATTTTTATTGCAAACTTTATATTTTGGTATAAAATATACAGAAATATAGCATGGTGCAAGTTAATCATGTTTTTTTATATAATATGTATGATTCAGTAGTGTGTTACACTTTAACTTAATATTAAATCATAAAAATTAAGCAATGTTTTGTATGATTTTGATGTACCGCTAATAATGGTAGTATTTTTGCAGTTTTCTTAAGAATATCAAGCTACATATTATGCTGGTTATTTTAATATTTATATGTAGTCAATAATTGGAGTACTTTAGTAACATATAATATGAGTTTAGGAATTTACCCTTTAATAAAATTTGTTCTTTAAAAAGATTTTTTGGGTAAAAATATAAACCATTATGCAACTCACTCCCACTTCAAAATTTTACTATGCAATAATATTTCTAAGATATCTTTATAATTTATGTTACTCATACTTTTTTCTTGAATGTTTAGACTGATTTAGAAAAAGCTAATTCTGTAAAAGAGGCAGGTGAAAAGCTCATATCTGATAACCACTATGCTGTTGATTCCATTGCTCCAAAATGTGTAGAACTTGACAAGATGGTAGGTGACTTCAAACATCAGCTTCAACATAAGCTTGACATGCTTAGGAAATATTGTGACCTGCATGAAAAAATAGAAAAGGTATTTTTGTTTTAATTTCTAACATTTTTTGTGTGTGTATGATGAGAGTATCAGTGTCTCTGTCCTTTAGACATTGATATCCTGCATGAAAATTGAATTTACCCAACTTTTTGCTGTCATTTTTTTAATTGTTCATGACTATTACCATAATGCATGATTTGTTACTGCATTATACACTTAATGATCTATGTATATTTTATAAATAATTATCCTTGGATTACTCCTGCATGCATTTTTGTAAATTTGTAAGAAAAAATTTTTCTTAAATTGGATGGAATAAAATCTTTTTTTAAGGAAATGTGACAAACATAAATAAAGCTTTTAGTATCAAAAATAAAGTCCTCAAAAATTATTTTCCACCTTCCAAATAGAGTAAGTTTCATTTATGTTGATAAAATGTATATGTGTGTGTATGTTGGCTGGAAATTTTAATGTAATTCATAAATATTCTCAATTCAAAAGAAAATGCTAATTATTTCAACAAGTGCATTTTGTATTTTTAATTTTAAAAATTTGATCATAGAAAACACATAATACATTCTACACATTATGATAAATACAAAATTAATTCATACAGAAGTTGAAAAGAAACATGGCTCCTGTTAAAGTATTAGTATTTTGCTATATTAAAAGAACAATATAGAAAATAAATATGAAGCATGTTTTCAATACAGTTCCAAATTAATGTTCATAAACCAAAACTTCAAAATAGGATCTAATAATTATCTAATTTTCTATTTTAAGATAGGATGACTGAAATGTTGTATGTATACTTTTCAGTTTAAAATTTCGAGTAAAGAGAGCAATTAATAGAATTTCTCTAGAATATTAGTCATTAAAGATTTTGTATTACTTATTAAATATGTGATTGAAATTAATTTGTTTTAAGTGTTTTCTAATCATCTTTTGACATTTATCCATCTTTTCCAAATGAAATAACATTACTTTAAAAGAGCACATAAATAAAAAGCTTTCTTAAGACTTTCTAGCTTTATTAAAATTTCTACTGAATGCTCCATGGAATATTTTTATAAATTATAATTAGCTATACACATATTAGATCATTTTTATTCTTGCAAAAGCATTTGATAAGCCTAAATGTATTGAACAAAATAACTTTTTCTTAAACAAATTATAAAATGTAATCTTGGTATATATAGATATTTTGATATTATACTGAAAATAAATATGTGAGATATTTACATACATGATTTATTTAAAATTCATATATTTTCAATAAAATGGCAAGTTCTCTGAAATATTTCTACAGCATGTTCATTAGTTTTGTTTGCTTGATATTTTATACAAATTATAAGTGTCTGCTTATGTTTTTATCTTCTTTAATGCATGTAAGTACATTTAAAACAACTATGTTCCATTAAATTGCTTTTGTCTTGTAAAAAGAGCTTACAAATGTTTTTAATAGCTGAATGTATGACTAAAATATTTTTCACAATTTTTGAAATAAAAATGTTATATCATTTACAGATAAATATCAAAACTACTGAGAAAGTAGAAATGTATTGTTTTATTTTAAATAGTTAAAAAATATTTTATTTTCAATGTAGAATTTAAAATGTTTTCACCTTCTTATATCAATCTACAATTATAATATTCTTAATCTTATTTGCTATTTGTTTCATGTTATAATTTTTCTACTTTGAAATAAGCAAAGTTTTCTATACACATGAGTTACTTCAAATTATGTTATTACCTAAATATGTATGCTAAAGTTGAATATTTTTTTTTTATACTTTTACATAAAGTGTTGCAAATTACAATTAAAAACTTCTTCTATAAATATTTTTTGTTGCTCTGCCTAATGTTCTTTAATGAAACTGTTTATTAAATTTATAAATATTTTTGATATTTCTTTTTTCCCCTTATGTCTATTTTTCTAAGTAAAATTTTTTCTCTTTAAATTTTTAAACAAAGAAAATGATGTTGGAAGGATTCTATGTTAAATAAAGCACCTTTTTTGCATAACGTATCCTTCATCATAAAATCTTTAAATTTTTTAAATATATATTAACTTGATACTAAGACATTTTTGTTACTGGTAATGTTATTATGACTTATGTTTTTAATTAATAGATAATTAATTTTTGTGAATTTTATCTTAAATTTTCCTGCTATATTTAACTGATGGTTTTAATATTTTTTTTCTAAGTGTGATGTATTCTGTTAAACAATTTCATATATAATTTCATTAAAATTTGCAATCCAATTTATTTTTAGTTATATTCATTTATCAAATAACAAATATTACAAGCTTTGTTAAATGTTTTAAGAGATTTAAATATTTATGAAAATATATGTTTCTGTGTATTTAATAATGTTTGTATTCTTTGGAGCCTAGTAATTGTAAATAAAAACATAATTTTACTATAAAATGAAATATTATGGTACACCCATTATTTATTATAATTATTTTTGAATTTACTTTACTTTTGAATGAAATATGTTTAAGAAAAACCATCAATCTTTATAAATCAATTATGAAATAGTAAAATTGTTTTATTTCTTCAGTAATATGTGTTTTTTTATATACATATTAAATAAAACACACCATGAAGTTTACTTTATACATTTTTCTGTTTTGTCAAAAATCCAAAAAAAGATTTATAAGAAATTGTTTAAAGAAGGAAAAACATGGTACACAGTTGTTAAGTTCATGTACAATGCAAATATAAGGAGAAAGTAATCTAATTATATTAAGAGAAAAGAATAGTAAAGAGATAAGGTAATGTATAAAGAGGAAGGAAATGTACAATATTTTTTTAATTTATGATAAAGAACTACTTAATTATAACATTAAATTAAAAATTTATTAGTCATTTGCTTTAATTGATTTAATATACAGATTATCTATTTTAATTTAAAGAATAAAGTAAATGAATGTCATAATTCAGTGTATTACCTTTTCATGAAAAAGTATTTTTGTACTTGAATTATTACTTTTATATTCCAATAAAACATTTTAGGAAGAAAAATTGAAATATATAAAATTATCCAAAATTTAATCCTAAAATATAAAACTTTAAATAACTGACAGTGTTTTATAAATAGGAAAGACTTCAAGATTGTTGCTTTCCTGATTTGTAAATATTGAGTAAATGAAATTGGCATAAGGATATCTGTTAAATTTTGCATGTACATTTGTGTAAAATTTATTAAATACTCTCAGTTAAATCAATCTCTAATAATGAATTTATCATGTAATATCTTTAGTAATTTTCTCTATAAGTATGTTCAGCATTTTATTTTCTTGTAAAGCATAATATTATCTTATATTATGATTTTTAAATTTTGTATAAATATTAAAATTTTTCTTTTTTACTGTAAAATGTTATTTAAAATATTTAAGTAGATCAAGAGTAATCTTTAATTTTTTTGTCTTATTTATATCTACAATATTTATTAATATACTAACTTGGGCAAATATTAGTAATATTAGTATCAATTTTAAAATTGAAGTGATATCTTTTATTATATTTGAAGTAAAAAAAAAAAAAAAAAAAAAAAAAATACTTGTCTTTCATATTGAAAAAATAATAATTTTGAAATTTTATAATTTTTATTTGAAAGTATGCATATTATTTAAAAATAATTTACTATAGTTTTAGAATCACATCAATCACCAAAAAAAGTTTAATTAAAGGCTTATATATTTATTGCATAAAATTATTAAAATAATTTGTAGATTAGTTTAACTTTTGTGTTATTTTAAATGATTGAAAAAGTGAAATATAGGTTTTATAGTGTAAAAGAATTCATATCAAGGAAAAATTTTCTACTCATATTATCACAATGAATATTTTTCTTATATTTTGTTTTAAATATTCTCATTAGCATTGGTACAACAGCATTTTGGGGGCCTGGGCTTTCCTCAGGAGATTCTGTCCTTTTCCCAGCAATTGATTTTCAATTCTTTTTTTTTAGGATGGCAAAGTCCTCATCCAGAGAATATATTTTAGTGCATTCTTCTTGGTCGTTTGTTATGTTAAAAACTCTTAATCCTATTTTCTGAGGCATAAGCCAAAACTGATTTGATCAATACCTTATACAACAAGATCTTTCTTTTTAATAACTGAGATTTTAGTTGTTATCTTAGACTGAAGAAGCAGTGATTTGGTGTAATAATTCTTTTTCTGATTTCAGGGTTTATGTCATAATGATAGTTTATTTCTGGTTCTAGATAAGTGAAATCTTTTACAGATTCAAATTTAAAGGAATTGATATAAATGAAAGGATGATTTCTATCTTACCACAATACATATATTTTTTTTCTTCCCATTCACTCTTAGCCTCAATTTTTAGCTTATTTCTCCAACACAGCTGTAAATCTTGCAATATTCTCCTCATTGTTGTATGCCAAAATACACACTGATTTATTGAATATAATGTCCGCAATATTTATGCCAGTATCTTTGGTCACTTTCTCTAATGCTATATTAAACAAAAGACATTCCAATGCCTCTCCCTGTCTAACTCCATTGTGAATTTCTAAAGAGGTTGATAGTCCCACTTTAGTTTGCACCATTGGAATTTTTTCAGTTAGTGAGCATTACATGACAGATTATATTTGATTGAACATTAAAACCAGATAGGGTCTTTAAAAGCTGTTGCCTATTAATACTATCATATGCTGCTTTAAAATCTTACAAACAAATAATTGTTCGCTATTTCAAATTCTTTGCATTTCTTTAAAGTTTAACTCAAAGTGAAGATTTGGTCAATTGTGGACCTTCCTTTACAAAAGCCATTCTGATAATACCCAAAGATGTTATCCACAATGGGAGGCAAATGATGGAATAGGGTATTTAAGAAGATTTTATAAGCAATGCATAATAGACTTATTACTCTATAATTTTGATAGAGTTTAGTATGTCACACTTTTTGCGCATTGCATATAAAATACGCAGTTTCTATTCGGTAGACAAAATCTTTCCCTCTAATAGGTATAATAAATTGCTGTGTCTTCACAATAGCATGTGTGTGTTGAACTTCTTCTAGATTTGGAATATCATAGTGTCTATCGTTATTATTATTGATCCAAAATTAGTCACTTGAATCATTAGAGTTAATTAGTTGCTGATAGTTTATGTGCTTAACCCATTGAAGATTTTATTTCTTTCATTAGCAGTGGCTCCAGTTTTGTCATTATGAAGCAAAATTCTAGATTTTAAGCTTTTTCTTTCCTCATAAATTACCAGGTAGAAAGCTCTGCTTTTACGAAGAGAGTTAACTTCATTGAATTAGTTCTCCTTGCCCGAAGCCCTACATTTCTCTTTTATGTAATTTCTTTACTTTATTCATCAATTGGCTTTTTGCCAA
Organism: Latrodectus elegans; assembly: GCA_030067965.1. NCBI lineage: Eukaryota > Metazoa > Arthropoda > Arachnida > Araneae > Theridiidae > Latrodectus > Latrodectus elegans. The sequence continues at coordinate 41,907,495 of CM057810.1, forward strand.
TTTTTTGCTAAGCATATTTTATAAGGCTTATTTTTATTTTTCTAGACCTTCCATTACTTTTCATCAAACCAGTCAGTTCTTATTGATCTTTTTTCTTTGCCTAGCAAATTTGCTATTAATAGTATAAAATCGTTTGTAAAATGCTATTTTTATACTATCCCTACACTGATCCTTTTGCACTAAACTCTTTTGAGTTTGAAATTCCTTGTGAACTTTTGGATTGCTTAATTTTCCACGATTAAGTCTTATGGAACCAATCCTTCTTATCTTCCTTCCCAGAGAAATTTTCCTCTAACTTGCAAATTGCAAAATAGGGATCAGAGTCCTGGTTTGCTTTTCTGAAAGTTTTCACATCTAAGAGATTTGTTGGTACCTTGAACTTATTAGCATATGGTAAATTTGATGGCTGTAGAATTCATCTAGAAAGAGGGGGATCCTCAAGTTACCTTGTGAATATGATCTTTTAATTTGTATGTTAAAAAATGTGCTTCCAATTATATCATTTGAGGCAATGTGTAGGCTGTTTCTAAAACTGGTTTAGATTCTTCCTCAAACCAATTTTGGAGTTGAAGTCCCAAATAATCTTCATGTAATGTCTATGATGGAAACACCAGCAGTCATATTACTCATTATAGAATAAATCTTTCTCCACCTCATCTTCTTCAGTCAGTGCATATACTTCAATGATGGAATAGTTGGCAATACTTCCCTGTAAAGCACAATAGACAAAGTCTTGGGTGTGGTGCCTTAGAGATCCATGACCAAGTGAATGACTTTTTTTGTTTAGAATGAAACCAGCTCCAAATTTCCAAATAGAATCTTGAAAAGAAGAGACACACTTTTTTTTTTTTACTATTTATAATAGCTGTAAAAAAAAGTGTCCCTTCTTTTCCAAGATTCCATTTCTTCTCAGTCTGTAAAATATTAAAGAATTTTGAAAACTTACATGTACCACTGTAACCTTAATTTTTACTTAAAAATGTTGAAAATACTGTAAAAAATCACTTAAAGTTTTAATATAAATGTTTTTGCATGTTCTAGGCTAATAAGTGGTGTGCAGAAGGAGTAGAATTCTTAGCTTCTCACCAGATAGAGAAATGTACATGCTATGAGTTTGCAGCTAGAGCATTAAAAAATATTGAAGAATTTTTACAAAAAGGTTCTGATCTCCAAATTAGTGAAGAACTTGAAAACCATTCTATTCTTGATGATGCCATTTCTCCAGAAACCAGAGTACTTGTACAACAGGTTGATTTATTAATTTTTTTTATCTCATTCTCAAAAAAAATTTTTTTTGAAAGATCAGTCTTATTATTTTTTTAAATTAATGTTATTTGACTTCAAATTTATTATTATTTCTTTTTGAAAGTTTTTCGCGATATTCTGTTTAAGGCTTTTTAAGTCTCTCAATTTATTTTTAATGCAGTACTAAAATTTTCTTTTAAATTAATTAAAAAATTGTGCAATGTTTCATAAGTCTATAAATTTATTTCCATGTTTGAAATTTAGGCATGCTGTAATTAAATTTGTGATTTTATGAAGTTTACTTGATAAAATCTTTAAGAATCAAATGCACATTTATCATATTATTTAAAGATACTTATATTTATTTTAGGTATTGTTATTTTAATGTAACTTTATTCATTTAACAAAATTATTTTTGAGACAAGAAATAGTAAAAAATCTAATAACATAATAAGTTAAGACTGTTATGAAAAATATAAATATTAATTAATTGATAAATATTCATTGTTACTAAATATGATTACTTCCTGTGAAAATTAATAATTAAAAAATGAAATTTGATATTATTAGATAAAAGAAATAATGATTTAATATGAAAATTTCAAATCAAATAATACAAATATTGTTTGAATGCTTGAATTTCTTTAATATGTAATGTAAATATAATGAGGGCAATTTTATTGCAAAATATCTCATAAATTGATAATTATGCATTTGAATACGTGTCATGTAAAAATACTGTGATTTAGATACAATGCTTTTAGGTTTTTAATATTTTATACTTGAAAGAACTAAATCTTTGTTCTAATGTTTAGAATATAAAATTTTTATCATTTTCATAGGTAAAAAATTTTGAAAACTAACATAGAATTGCAAAAAAAAAAAAAAAAAAAAAAAAAAAAACTTTTATTCTCAGTTTTATTGTGAATTTGTCCTGAATTAAATAACTGAAAATAAAATGAGAAACTTGTTGTTGATTACAATTAAAAAATTTTGAAATTTGCCACAATGAAATGTATGTTTTAGATGAAAATTAATTTCTGAGTTGAATTGATTTTCTTCACATTTCTTTACTATAGCCATCAATAAATAATCACTACATATATTGTTAATCCACCAAACAGCAATTTTTGTTAATAATTATTACCATTAATTATAAGATAAATCACAAATCATATTTTTCACTTAAATATTCATTATCTTATAGTATAATTTCACTAGACTTGTAAAAATAAAATCACGATCAATTTAGTTTTATAAAAAATTTTAAATTTCAAAGTTGTAAACTGTTTTAAATATGGAACAAACAGTTTTGAAAAGCAAGACTGCTTAAATATTGTATGTATATGAAAATATAAACAAATTATGGCGATGGAAGTATGTCTTATTTTATTAATATAATGACAGAAATTAATAAAATTTGTTTGTTATATAAAAGGTTTAGTTTTATTTAAATTTTTATACGTAATTCATTTTCTTTAATTATATTGTAGGTCTTAAAAAGAGTTGAAGATATGCAAACAGTTTGTGAGAAGCGCAAAGCTAGTCTTGAAAAATTGGCTGTTAAACCTGTAAGACCAATCCAAGCTGTAGTTCCAGAACCTAAAGTGCCTTCTCATCCACCCCTCAGAAGACCATCACCTGATGGAGATCGAAAGTTTTACAAAAAAGGATCAAAGGTGAACTTCATGTTCATGTTGCTTTTAAAAAATGTTGTGTACAATTGAATTACAGTAAATCTTATTTAAAGTATTCATAAAGCAATTTTTCTTAATCTTATCAAATTTCAGTGTTAAATTGTATAGGTACATGAAATTTAATCTTTTTAGCTTTAAAAAGTTTTATTGGTGTAAATTTATAAATAATAGTGTATTGGTGTTTTACAATAGACAACGATAGAAATATGTTTTGAGGAAAATGAAGCTGAGGAGATACCTTATTTCCGCCCTATTACCAACAATTCCAATCCACCTTCACAGAGAAACAGTACTGATATTTTAAGGTTGAAACGAGGGTAAGTGAATGGTTTATTAGATTTTTTTTAATTATTAATTTCATACTTCAAAAATTTTTTAAATGAAAGTGATTTTTTAATTGTTTACATTGTTAATATTTTTTCTTCGTAGACATGTTATGACAGAATTGATTGAAACAGAAAAAACTTATGTAGCTGAATTGAATAGTATATTAACTGTAAGTAATTTGCATTTTATATAAACTTTCAAAAAATTTCATAAAAAATGTTTGCATGATTTTTATGGTTTTCAAAACATTTTTGAAGGGATATTTAAAGCAAATTGATAATCCTGCCATGAGTGAATTAGTTCCCTCAATGCTTTTTGATAAAAAAGATGTCCTTTTTGGAAACATGCAAGATATTTATTTATTTCATTATAGGTAAGAGTTTTAAATAGCTTATTATATTTTCAATGTGATGTTTCATTTTAAAAAATTAATATTAATAAAAAAATAAAAAAAGATTTATCACCAAATAATCTTTTATTTGGTGATAAATCTTTTTTTTTTTTTTTTTTTTTTAATTTTTTAACCCAATGTATTTTATAATGTAATAAAATCAAATCTTTGAATTATTAATAATAATTTATAGTTTTCTTCACTTTTATGTAGCCATACAGTAAGGTCCTTTTTCTTGTTTTTTCTTTGTTTATAGTTTGATAATTTATTCTTGTTTTAATTATTATGCTCTATTTAATAATTTTTAATTAATATTGTTTAAATAGTTTCATTAGTTTTCTGTGTTTAAAAGCACTATTGATCATTGACATTTTTACTATCTGATTTTATTTAATTTTTCACTAAGTGCTTTGTATTCAGAAAAAATTTGCATGTAATAAAATTTAACTAATTTTAAATTACATAATCTACTTTAGCATGTAGCAATAACTAAATATTGTAAGAAACTCTTGCAGTAGGATTGTAATCTTTTACCTCTAACATTTACTATGATATTATGTTTTTTTATAAAATAACTTTAAAAAATTGGCTTTAAATTACATTCTTAATATGGAAATTTAAATATTAACTTTTTAATTTATGTACAATAATTCGTAGAAATATAAATAAGGATAAAAATATCCATGATTTAAGGAAATAGTTTTACTATCAGAATTATTTTTTATGTTTCATCCCAAAATGCTTCTTTTAAAGCCAAATATTCACCCATTATAACTATAAAACAGAAAAAGATTTTGATATCATTTTTTTGTGTGCTCATAAGCTTTAATTAGATTGAAATAAAAAAAATCTTCAATTTTATAATTTTTTATAGAACTAATGCATACATGATATTTCATTTTTTGAAAAGAAAAGTTTGAAAAGTATATTACTATTTAAATAGGTATATTTTATTTATATTTTAGGTAAAATTTATAATCAAATAAATATAAAATCTGTAACAATCACATAATTTATAATAAACAAATTTTTTAATTTTGGTTTAGCTTAGGCAAAAAATTTTGCCTTCAAAGTGCCTTTAAATTAAGAGTTTTAAATAACATTAAAAAACTGTCTAAAATTTTAATTTGGAAACATCATTTTCTAGAAACAAGGATTAAAAATATTTTATGACAGATTCTAAAATGTAATAGTTTTATTCACTTTTTATTTGTTCAGTGTTTCAATTTATTAATTGTAAATGATTTTTAAATTTGAAACATTATAATTTTCCCAAAAAACATTTTTCAGACTAAATTTAATAAATATTTGTCTATTTAAAATTTTGCTTGTTATACATTCTGTTGTGTAGAAATAGCTTTATGACGAAAATTTTATTTAAGAAAATAAACATAAATTTTTTGAGTTAAAAAAAATTACTTTTCTATTGTATAAGGATTATATATATTATCTGTAAAAAGAAGATATTATCGTTAGAAAAATACAATTATTCATTTAATCTTAATATGTTCTCATATTTTTTGAGATAATGAATGCTTGAAATGCTGAAGGAATTTCATATTATCAGTAAGCATACTGCTATATTATGTAAATGTGTTGTGGTTAATTTTGAATGCTGTTTTATATTTCTTTTTAGAGAAAGCAAGAAAAGAATTCTTACTCTGTAATAGTAAATAATATAAAATTTCTGAAATTGCTGAAATAATATTGTTTTATACATAAAATATTAAATAATGCCAATCAAATTTTTAATTTTTCTTTATTTTACTATTTTATTTGATTTATATACTTTGCTATTCAAATATGAATTTTTAAATTTATTAGTTTGTTATCATAATCACACTTATTATGTTGTCTTCATATTTAGTGTGTAATTTAATCATATTTTGAGTTTTGAGTTAATTAATGCTAATAAATTTAAAAAATAATTGTGTAACTTTTTCCTTTTTCTAAAATAATCCAATATTTAAAATACAACCTTTTAGTTTAAATATTGCTATTTTTCTGTTATGAAAATTTGCTAACATTGTATGTAAATCATATTTTATTTTTTAGCACTTTTTTAATTGATCTTGAGGGTTGTAGCACTACTCCTGAAGTAGTTGGTCGATGCTTTGTTCGCCGAGTAAGTTATTTATATTACTTTAATGTTTATATAATTTATATATTTCTTTAGTTAAATAACTGTATTTGAGTAGATTAGTAAATTTGTATAGATTTTAAAGTTGAAAAGTGTATTTATAAATGTTAGCTTTTATGTGCATAATTTGGAAAACAAATTAGTGACAATATTTTGTGATTTTAGCATAAGTTTGATTAAGTTGATTACTGAAATTTAAAGTTCGGTTTTCAAATTTTAAACTATATTTAAAGTTTTGTTTTATTATCTTTATTGACTTATTTTAATTTTTGTAGAGTGAATCCTTCCACAAACTTTATAGCATCTATTGCTTAAATAAGCCTAAATCTGAATCCCTCCGTCGACAATGTGGTGATGACAATCCTTTTTTTAAGGTTAGTTTTTCTGATAGAGAATTTTGATATATTAGAATGTTTTTAATGATTATTTCATAAAAGTATTTTATATATAATTAGTTTTATTGAGTATTGATAGACTGAGTTCATATCATATTCATTTAACTAAATTCATGCATGTTTGATTACAATTATTGAATAACACTATTGAATAAAATTAAAAAAATTTCATTTATGGTGTTTGTACTTTTTACTTTTGAAAAACAACTCTGGTTGTATTCAAATTTTCTAACTACATTTATTATCTATCTCTTAGTAGTTCAAGTTTGTTAAATGGAAGTGTAATTAAAATTATTTTTGTTTGTGTAATAACACATCATTATATTCTTTTAAGAAACTATTGAAAATATTTAAAGAAGTAAATAATATTTTTCGAACGATTTTCAAAATATCAATTTTTAACACATAGCAAATAGACTAATTACTCAGAACCATTGAAAAGAATTGATCATATTCTTGATACTGCTTTAGAAAGAAAGCTTTTCATAGATACTGGATTGCTCTCCAAATCATAGAAGTGTAAACCCAGAAAACTTTTAAGCATTCTACCTGAAAATATGAGAATTCAGAAAATAAAAATATTACTATATAAAAACATATTACTATATAATATTGAAACTGAGATAGAAACTAGGGCTTTCCTATCTGAAAAAGTACCATTATTATTGGCTACGATAAATGTTTCCTCAATGTTTTTTTTTTTTTAAACTTAATGAATTTATTTTCCTGTATATAATCTGAAGATAATGTGTCAAAAACGTTTCGAATTTTATTGCGCTTATTTTAACAGCACTACAATCTAGTAAAGAGTATACTCCATCAGAAAAGCTTTAAATGAAGTTTGAAAAAAATGGCATTTATGTTTTATAAAATAAATAAAACATGTTACCATGACTCGACCGACATTTCAACTATGATAAGTTTTGCCCAATCATGTTCAAGACTGAATTCAGTTCTTTAGAAAGATATTACAGTTGTTATTAGCTATATAAATCGTCATTTCACATTTTGTCTTGATCTGAGCTGTTTTGTTTTGAAAATATTCAAGTTTGTATATCATCATGTGAAAGCAAAATCATATAAGTTACACAGCAGATTTTAAACTGAAAGCTATAGAGAAAATAAATTAAAAAAATGATTACAAATGTGTTAATGTAATGTGAAAGTGCTTTCTCCTCAGCTTATCACACTTTGCAATGGGGTGTATGCAAACGAATGTTGTCTTGTCTATACAGTTATTATATTTCAAATTATACTTTTTGTTTTATGTGACACTACATTATCAGCAGTATATATTTTCAACTATTCACTGAAAAATTGCTGTGGGTTATGTGATGCTTTTTTTTAACTCAAAAGAAAAGTTTCCCTGATAATATGCTGCTATGGATTATGTAATTATATTACAAGAAAATACAGTGCTTAGAATTAGATTAATATTTTAATAAAAAGTCTTAAATGTGCTTATGTTTCTTAGAAGCCAAAATTGTCTATAATTTGATTTTTTCATTTTATATTTCTGAAGTTGAATATACATTTTAAATTTAAAAATATTTATGCAAAAATATTTTTCTTAAAATAACTGGAATCTATTACCTAGGAATGCCAAAAGAATCTTGGTCATAAATTACCTCTTGGTGCCTATTTATTAAAACCTGTCCAAAGAATAACAAAATACCAATTATTATTGCAAGTAAGTAAAATATTATTGGAATAAATATGTATCGAATGAAATAAGATGCTTTTTTATCTAATGATTTTTTTTCCTAGGACCTTCTAAAATTCTGTGAAGAAAATATTGTTGAGCTTAAAGAAGCCTTAGATACAATGCTTGCTGTACTAAAATATGTAAATGATAGCATGCATCAAGTTGCTATTACAGGATTTCCTGTAAGTTTTCCTCTTTAATTTTACTTTGACATTCAACACATTTTAATTGTAATTATATTTTCTTTTGCTTTTAACACAAGTAGTGTATATTCATATAAATAGAATGAAATGCAGTTTTATGTTTTAATAATTACTTATAATTTCAGACATTTACCTTAGTTACACTAATTTCTTTAAATCAAATGTGAATTAGTAACTATTCTGGATGAATTAATTCTGGATTAAATGTGAATCTGGATCATAATTTCTGTAAATGTATTCATTTGATTCAATTTATTATAATTTGTTTCAGTAAAATAAAAATTGTATTTTGTTAGGCCACTTCACATACCTAATGAGAGTTTAGTTTTTAATATTTTTGTATACCATGAATAATTGACACTGAAAGTTAATGCTGAATTTATAAAAACTATAAAGAAATGTTATTGTAGTTAATGATAACTGTGTAAAATATTTTTTAACTAGAAACAGTCATCCTCTGACTCTTAATGAAAATTGCAACAAAACAAGCAATATTATAACTCTAATAAAGGAATATACTTCGGATTTGGTATCTCACAAAATGTCTAGTATTATCATTTTTTTTATTCTTTTGATAACAGAGATATGTCTGATTAAAGTGATCATTATATAATTTAAAATATAGTTCAAAAGGTATCTGGCAATAATAATCTGTAATTATAAACATGATTCAATTAAATGCCAATTCAAGTTTTCAAACCAATGCTTAGGAAAATGTTTACCTTTTCAGTAGAATTCTTTTTCAGAAAAATTATTTTGTATCTAAATAACCTGTATTTATTGGATCAATTACTACATCTATAATTGTTAAACACATGTTAACAATAAAGTCTAGTAAAATCTTTATAGTTCTTATTCAATTGCTATTAAATTTTCTGCCTTCCCTTTTACATCTGCCATCAGAAATGTTTTTTGATTGCAGTTATCACATTGAATGTTATTGCCTTTTGAGCAAGGGTCAAAAATACCATATTTTATCATTTTTCTTTTGTAATAACCTAACTCAAATTTATAAAGGAAGAGTTATCTATCCAGCCTCAGCTAGTATATCATATAACTTGTTATCTAAAATATCTGAACATCCAATCATCTACAAAAGGGTTATATGATTATTGGTTAATATAGTTGAATACAATATAAAGCTCTTAAATAAAAATGTCATAGAGCAAACTTATTAGTTACTATTAAGCAAAAATTTTATTCAATTGATTTTCAAAAAGGATTAATGTTACTGAGAATAAAGACCTTCCATATTCCATTTGAATATTGGGATTTACAGTAATAACATGTTATTATTAATACAGTTATGAAAATTTTTACAAATGAAAACTTATTTTAGTTACGTAAATTTTATTAATGGATTGTTGCGCAACACATAACATACAATAACTAGCACATAACTCTGAATGTGAAATTCACTGATTCACAACATTTAGAACAGTACAAGCTTTTATTTCATTCATTCTTCTAAGCAAGACTAATCTGTCTTTATTTTTTCCTCAATCTGTTTTGAGAGAAAAGTGAGTGAGATTTTGTGCCCCATCTGTCGAATAATTAGTGTCACTTTGGTATTTGAAAAGGAATTATACTTTGAGAAAAGATTTTATTTTAAATTTTGTTTTTTCAAAATATTTGCCTCAATAGAATTTTAAATGGTAAAAAACTTTTAAAAACTCATCTGATATAGAATCTCAAAACAAATAATTCACTTCAAGGAATTATCAATGTATCAATTGTGACTGAAAATTTTATTTTTGGTGATTGTTCAAATGACATTGTGAAATTTTCTTATTGTCAAATGACAATCATTTGAATCTTGTCAGGTGATTTTAAAAGAAAATTGAAAGTTGCAATGCATCACATTGCAAGTTGTGTCACAAATTGAAAAGTAATTACTGTCACTCATTAAATTTTACTGTTCTACATGAGTGGCTTGTCACCATGTGTACCACATTATTTTCATTTTATTCCACTTTTGAATGGCCGAGCTGTGTGATAAAATTGCTTATAAAACTGTCTTTCTGAATGCTACTCAATAGTACTAATTTCAAGTGTGATTTTTTTATCTATTTACTTAATTAAATAGTTATCAACTTTTAATATCTTGGTATTCACTTATCTGTTCAGCTTATTCATTTGGGTTATTCAGAAGGCATCCACAACTTTTAGTTTTTATTGCTGGTAATTAAAAGTTTAAAGAATTATGAATTTGCTTACAATATAATACATTAAAATAGCCTAAAGGATGCTTTTAAGGGGCAATTCTTGCTTATAAAACATCTGTGATGAAATTTGTTTTGATACTTTTGGCACAGAAATAGCTCTACAATCATTTAAGTGGTGTTTGAAAAGTTAAGCAAAGGCAAAAATATCACATCAAATTCTTTCAGAAATCAAGGTAATTATTGACTTTTTCATCGTTGTGATTATGCATTTGAATTATTACCATTTGGACAAACAGTCAATTTCTTTATTTGTTTGCGTTAAGATTCTTGTAATAGGCAATTAATCAAAAATCTGAAATTTCTTTTAAAAACTCAAAGTGTTTGTACAATCATTATATATTTCTTCATATTATCATTGTTTGTTATTCTTTAATTTTGTGTAAAAAACATAACAAATACAGCCCCACAAGTACATTATTCTTCTAATATGTCACATAATTTTTCTTATTCTCAAAATTAAAATTGTTTCTTGATAGTGGTTTTGAATCTATTAATTCAATAAAGGAAAATATGTTATGGATTCTGAAGAGCATACACAAAAATTATCAAATGACATGTTTTAATGTTTGAAGAAAACTGGCAGAAGTGTCTTGAAATTGAAGGAGGGTATTTTGGAAGATATGAAAGAAATTTTAACTTGATAAATAGTATATTTTTATGCCACCATTCAGAGTAATTCTATCATAGTATGCTTCTTTTGAACTACCCCTTGTATGCAAAGAGTGACTGTAGAGCAACAAACAAACTAAACCACTTCAGTACACATGTAAGATACTTGTATTCAATTAAAATTCAGCACAAAAACATAATGCTTGCTTTAGTTCATCAAGTAATAGTGCTGTGTTCATGTAGATTTTATTAAATTATACTTTGACAGTGTCAGTCTTACTGAGCCATAAGCAATAATAATATCGGCAACTTTAAATAAAAATCTAGGAAATTTATTTGGAACAGACTAAATTTTGACTAAACAACTTTATGAAATCTTACGTTTTTCTTTGGGCTGTCAACCTAGTTTAACTGAAAGATCATGTACCATGAAGTCATTAGACAAAATGTTAAGGAACATATAGTAAAGTTTGGTTCTACAAGTAAGGACCATGTGATTTGCATATTCAATGTGAATATGCAGAAATTAATTAAATAGTTCTTCCTATGAAGAATTTGTTTTATGATTCTATAAAATAGGTAAAAATAACTTTTTGGGGATGAATAATTCAGTTTGAAACATTGTTTTGTTGCATAAAACCAAATGTTTATTACTAATTATTGCTCAAAACTTATAATATTTTTTATAGTTAAGTATATTGTGTATTAATTTTGTATATTATGTATTTTTAGATTGTTAAACCTGTTTATTTTATATTATTTCAGGGTTGCTTAACAGATTATGGTCAGCTGCTTTTACAAGGTCCTTTTAATGTCTGGGTAGAAAACAAGAAAGATCGCATTCGAGACTTGCGTTTCAAAGCTCATCAACGATACATTTTTCTTTATGAAGGCTTAGTTTTACTCACCAAAAAATATGGCAGAGATGAAAGTCCTAGTTATGCATTTAAAAATTCTTTAAAAGTAAGCATTTTATCTAAATGCTTATTGAAAATTAAGTTGTTTATCTGAAAAATAAACAGCTTAATTTTTCTTATGTGAGAGTGTTATTTAAATGTAACATTTTGAATTAATGTGTGCTCAATGTAAATTTTCCTGTTATATTTTTCCTATTAATTATAAATCAGTAATTAAATGTTTCATTTGATATTATTCAATTAGCTTTGTTTGCCAATTATTAAAAGTATTTCTCTGTTTTACTAAATTTTTTACTCTAGAATAAGTATTTCAGAATGAAAATTTTTATACTCACACTTAGTTGTCTCTGGTTAAATATATTGAATTTCAGTTTCAAGTATTAAAACATAATTATACAAATTTATAGTACATTTAAAGTACTAATTTTTTAAGATACGTGTAACTCATTTTCAGACATCTCAAATTGGATTAACTGAGAATATGCATGGTAGCAAAGGAGAAGGGCGTAAGTTTGAGTTGTGGTTGCATGGTCGCAAGCAAATATACATATTTCAAGTTAGTATATTTTATATTGTGGTTTGATTTTCAAGAATTGTAATTGAGTTTTTCATAAGTGCTTAAATACTTTTTAGGCTCCAACTCCAGAAATAAAAGTAAAATGGGTGGCAGAAATAAAAAGGGTATTATTTCAACAGTTTGAACATCTCAAAGGTAAAATCAAAAGTTTTTTTCTTTAAACTTTACTTTTAATTGATGTTACCATTGAGATTATGGATTTCTGACTAAGATATTAAAATTTTAATTATCTTTATATTCAGATGAAAATAAGAAGCAATATTCCGAAAAAATAAAGAGTTTGAATGGACTTATTTCTCAGTCACCTGTTTCAAAAAGGTATGCATACGTTTTTCTTTATCTGTTTTTTTTTATTTTGTTTTCATAAGATATTTAATAACAATTATTTTTTAACTTGTAAAGTTTAATGTATAAAATTAATCTTTGTTTTCTTTTTTTATTATTTGTTGCATTTAAGATGAAACATGATTTTTATTTGTTCAAAATCTAGAAAAAAATTACATTTTTTTCTAGATTTTGAAAATTTTGTGAGACTTTTTTCCTTGTAATTTTAACATTTTCATGATTCCTTTAAAATTTATGAAAAAAATTATATTGTTTTATAAAAAATTCTATAAAAAATCACCGACAATTTTTTATTATTATGAATGAATTACATCAGTCAAAATAAGCAAAATTTTAACAGAAAATACTTTTGTGATTAATTATTTTGTAACTTTTAATGCAAGAAATTTCATATAAAAATTTTTCTTGGATTTTTTCCTGCAGGGTACTCTAAACGTTTTTCAATATTATTATCACATGGCAATTTAAATTATTTTCTCAATATTGTTCCTGTCTGTGTATTTCAATTTCTATTCTTTTCTCATTAGACTATATTATTTCGCTTTCTTTATCATCCTTTAATTGTAGGCAGAACTTTCCTCATTTTTTTTGATATTCCTAACTTATATATAGCCTCAAGAAATGAATTTCATATTTAACATTCATTTGCACAAATATAATATTTTATTTGCAAATCTAATTTTCATGTACATTTTTTGTATTACATCATTAAAATAGTTTAATTAACTTTTATTGTTAATATTACCTATAGTCAGGTTGATTTTATTTTCCCCTTTTGTTGATAAAAAAAAGTGTCAAAATGCTTGTAATCATAAATGTTTCCACAAAACCATGATATGATTCGCTCGACTTTTCTTCATATGATTTCTTCATATCATAAAATTATTTTTATAAAGCTTCAAAATTATTTTTGCGTTGTATATTTTAACAATTTTTAGCAAAAAGTAGATGCTAAGAAAAATCTGCTCTCATTTATGACAGCTCTTATATCAATTTAAAGTTTTTAGGCATAGTAAAGATTACTTTTAATACTAATACTCAGATGGAAAGAGAAATAAAATTTATTTTATTTAGTTGTTTGAATTGTTTTTTATACAGAGCCCAAGTTGTATCTAGTCAAAGTTGGGATAATACTCCTCCTGTAAATAACAATATCCTTGATAAAGAACCTGAAAAGATGAGAAGAGCTACATTTACCACAGAAGATAGTTACCATAAGGAAGACCTTGATAATCATGACGATGGTTGGTCTACTGATGAGTTATCTCAAACTGAAGATGAAGACGAGGATGGAGATATATTCTTACAAACAGCTGAGGTAAATATTTTTTTAACAAAATTTGGATTTACATACAATTTACTTTAAAAGAACAAGAACTCCAAATTTCTAGTTAGTAAAATTTCATGATTTGGATAAAATTTTAATTTTATAAGACAAATAATGTAAAAGCCATACCATTATATATCTTAGTTTAAATTATCAATCTAATCATTTTTCATTCATCAAAATCTGGAAAAAATAATTTTATTATTATTTAGTGCTTGAAAAATAACTTAATTCTAATGTTTTGTCTAACTCCTATTTGTTTTTATTATTATGATTTGATTATGTCTAAACTATACTGATAATTAATTTTTATGTATTAAATTCAGATTCATTTGGATATTTATTTTATTCAACTAAGTGAATCCACTGGCAAACCTGTAAATTTTTATGCATTGTGCATAAATTTGAATGCTACATTTTTACTGATAACAAAGAATATTTTATGTGTTTCTGTTAACAAAAATAGAAAATATGGATTGTTTTAAATTTTTTTATTTTAAAAATTAATAAAAAAATATTTAAAGTTCTATTACATCACGTGTGTACTGCATAGCATTTTTGCTCCTATTATTTTCACGAGAGAAGGAGGATATAATTGTAGGTGTATAATCTTGTTCTCCTTTAGTCGCTGTGTATAATTCAGCATCTTTCATTTTAATTGTTGCCATTGTTTTGCTGTTGATTGGCAAAGTTGACTGTGGTACCACAATATATCAATCAGCATTGCTGATCATACTGATTTGCTTTTTATGAAAATGTTTCCTAAGCGTGCAATTATAAAGTGTTATGGATTTGCTCAAACTAAAACTTCTGTGATTATTAAGAAACTAGAATTAGATAAAAAAAACATTCAAATATTAAATTCTTACAGGCTTCACCATTTTCTCCATGTATATGATAAGAGTAATTAAAATTCAAAATTATATATGATTGTCATAAACTTTTCTCTTTCCTTCACAGATCTATTCAATAGTGCTTATTGTCATTTTCAAGTTAAACAGGCGATGCAACAGAGGGAAATGGATTGACTTTAAAATAATTTGAATGATTAGAAATCCTTTTTAAGCATTGTATTGTATTCGGTGCTGATAATGCAGTAGTAATGCAATGAGAGAAAGAAAATATAATAATTTATTTAAGAACAAAGTCCATTTTCTTGCCGTTTAGTAAATCTTACCTCTGAAAAAGGAATTGCAAGCTTGCCGATTGAAGTTAATGACCTCAAATTGATATTATTTGAATAAAAGTTCCAAAAGAAAGTAATGTCAAAAAAAAATTTTAGAATTGCTTATCAACAATTTTCAAATTTGTAAACATCTGTGTGTATATTGGTTTTTGTACAAAAATGTCTTAAAAAACTTATTGATCAAGGGAATCCTTTTTCATTTCATGATGACATTTTCACAATGTTGTAAAATTAAAAATGTACGTTAACTAAAAATTGGGCATCATTAATCTTTCCAAGAATTAGCTAAATATTTTGAAGTGGGTGTGCAATGCCTCAAAGTTTAAAAAGCAGTTGTGAAATGGAGTCAGAGAAAAATGCTAAGAAATGCTTTGATAAAAATGTTAAATTAAAATTTCAAATATAACTAAAAAAGAGTAACTTTTCATGATCTTACATCCTATAAATATAGTTTATTCATTTTTTATTCATCACAATGTGAAGATATTTGAAATATATAATGTTCAATAACAGTTTAATCATCCAAATGTTCATCAAACTATAGATATTACATATTGTCCTCTGAAAAAAACTATTAATTAAGTTTGTTAAGCCATTCATAATTAGAAGTGTATTCTTATTTGACGTGGATTATCATTCTATCGTGGATTATCAACCAAAAGGAATTTTGTGATTTAGTTATAAAAAATTATGTATTGAATATTGTTGCAACATTATCTAATGAAGAAAAAAAATCTGTTCCAAAGTATTCATGATGTCTTGTGATTATATTTTAAACAAATTTCCTTTCAAGCAAGATCTTTTACATCATTTGTAGTTGTTAGATGGATAAATTGGATAATGTCAAATTATCAAGTGCAAAATTCTTATTCAAATGTTTTTATTTTTGTTGCCAATTAAAAATGGTTACTCTAAAGGTGGGGCTATAGATGTGAATTAAAGAAACAGTTTTTTTTTTTTTTTTTTTTTTGTTTTTTTTTTATTACACTCTGCAAAGTTATTGAAATTAAAAACTGAAATTGAAAATTTTAATTCTCTGCTTAATTTCTATAATTAGTCAAATTAAGAGAATAGACAATAGTTACAAATAGGACACCTCATAGCATATTCTGGTTGCTTAGTAATTTAATCTTTTTCAGTTTAATGTATTTAATTTTCACAACAGCATAAAATGTAAATTTTTATCTGTATTATCAAATCATGTTTAAATTTATTTCAGGTCAAAGGTAGATATGTTGTTCTGGGAGATTATGAAGCTGTAGATGTTGGTGAAGTTTCTTTACATGAGGGTCAAGTTGTAGAAATAGAAAAAATTGGCTGTGCAGGCTGGTGGTATATTCGTGGGTTAGATACAGGATGTCAAGGCTGGGTACCGGCATCCTACTTAGGCCCTGTCAGTCAAAACAAAAGAGGGTCTAGATCATCACCATCTATCAGTAGTCAAGGTAAAGATGTGTCAATGAAATTTTACACTTATTAAAAGTATACATTATTTATTTTCAAGTGTGAGAATAATTTACTATGATTATTGTGAGAAAACATAGCATTTAGTTAATATTAGTATTTTATGAGATAAATTCACTTGAAATATTATTGTATGAGAAAATTTTTTTACTTAATATTGCAGTCAAAATGTTGCGATATGAAAGATAGTAAGATTTATTAAGAGTGAAATTCTTTCTCTTTTAATATATGTTTGATTTGAATTACTGATATTACTTTCATCTTGTATTTGGATAAAAAAATGAAAAAAATTCTTTATCTCAATTTATAAATATTTCAAGTTTATAAAATTTTTTTAATGTTTATGTTGTTAATAAAGTTTTGCTGGTATTTTTAAAATACTATACATGGGGATTTTAAGAATTTGATGTTTATAAATAATTTGTATCTTGCAATTTCTTGCAATGTTTATGCAAACAGACAAGATTATGATTAAAATAGATTATAAATTTCCACAAATATTCAAGACAAAAGGTAAAAATTTAATCATCAAAATTTTTCAAGTCAACAGAACAGTTGAACATTGAAAACCAAAATATAAACAATTTAAAAATTTACTGGATTAAAAAAAACGAAATTTATATTATGGATGAGTTAAATGAAACATTTTCAAATCTTTTGTATTATTAATGATTTACATATCAAATCATTTGACTTTATAAATATGAGGGTTACTCTGAAATTTTTGAGATACGTGCAGGCGAGAGTTTGCAAAATAAAAATAATGGTTTAATTTTAAAATATAAAGTATTTTAATACAGAAGACGATTTTTTACTGATACTTCAATAAAAAAATAACTTATATAAAAAAAATAACTTCAATAAAAAATAATAACTTATTTCAATTTGTTTAGAGTAGAATAAATTTTAAACAGAAGAGAAAATGGAGCTGATGCAGAACATTTTCGCGCTGATTTTCTACGATTTTAAAGCAGGATTAAATCAAGAAGAATGCGTTCAATGGTTGCAATTAGCATTTGTTGATGAATCTCCATCTCGTGTTACTGTATTCAGATGGCTTAGAGAATTTAGAAGAGGTCGCAATTTTCTTCAGGATGAAGAACATACTGGAAGGCTGCCGTCGGCAGTAATCCTGGATAATGTGTCTGCATACGAAAAATATTTATGGATGACAATCGCTGCACCTATCAAATGATAAAGAAGGAACTTATATAACATTGGATCTGCAGCCGTACACAAAATCATTTATGAAGAATTACATATGCAAAAAGTAGTTTGCTGTTGGATTCCCCATAATCTGACTGAGCACCAAAAAGAGGAGCATGTTAGAATCAGTAAAGAAACTCTTAAATTGCTAAATGATGTTGACCACTGCATCATTTCTAAAATTGTAACAGGTGAGAAAACGTACATACCGTTTTTTGACGTTCCAACACGTCAAGAAAGCAAAGTATGTGTCTTTGAAGATGATCCCACGCCGACAATGGTGAAAAATTAATGCGCACTGAAAAAAGTGATGTATTTCGTTTTCTTTAGAAGTACAGGATTGGTCAAAGCCATCAAATTGGAAGGACAGAAGACAGTAACAGCAAACTGGTATACCATTAAATGTCTTTTAGAAATTTAAAAGAACTGAATATTAGGGGATTAATACTTCACAATAACAATGCATCTTCACATACAGCTGGATTAATAGTTAAGCTTCTGAAACAAAAACAAATTAAAGTGATCGAACATACGCCGTACTCACTTGATTTAGCTATGTGCGACTTTTGGTTATTCTTTAATCTAAAAAAGAACTTACATGGACGTCGTTTTCATTCAGAAGAAGAGATTGATGTGGCTATAAATGCATTTTTTCATCGATTCCAAGAAATGAATCTGTGGAAATTTCGTTTACAAAAGTGCATTGATGCTGGAGGAGACTACTTTGAACACCCCTAAAATTTTGGAAATATAACTTTAAAAACCTAGTTGTATTTCAAAAATTTCAGAGTGACACTCGTATCATTAAGAAAATCTACCTTTCCATCATAGATTGTATTCAAGCTATCCTTTATAATATTTATTTTACAAATAAAAATCCATTTTTGCTTGTTAAATATATTTCTCCATTAAAATTCTACTGAGTTTAAAGCAAAGGTTGCCTCCTATGTATAAATTTTTTTCATCAAAGTTTAAAATTTTGAGATGATACACTTACTATACTTCATGATTTTAGTTGAATAGAAATTGTGTTAGAGAAAAGAAAATTAAAAAAATGTGTACGTAAAAATTAATAAAAAAGTATATATATAAAAAAGTTTCACAAGATGCATTGTTTACTTATTAATCACATATTTTTGCTAAAATTTGAATTATAAATTTAGCAATGGTATAACTTATAAAAAAATAATCAAACACTTTTAAATGAATTTTTGAAATAATAATTTTATGAGATACAAAATTATTTGGACAAAAAATATATGTTTAAAATGTTATGACAATTGAATAGAATAAATTTTTGAATATAATATTTTATACATTAAAAAATTTCAAACATATTCCACTTTTATAAGTGAATTTTGTATATAGATGGATGAATATGAAAATGTAAAAAAATATTTCTTTATTAAATGAACTACAATATTTTTTATGTTTGTTTCAGATTCTGGTAGTGGAAGTCTACAACGTGCAGCTAGTAAAACCAGTGTAACTAGTAATATGAGTAGTACCAGTCAGGAAGCTATTAATTCTTGATATATAGATTTATAGTTATGGATTGAATTGTTAAAAAAAGTCTACTTACTTAAGTTTTTCTTTATATCTGTTTCTTTGATTAATTGTTATATTAGTAAAGAATATATTTGTTTTTGTTATCAAGATATTATGTTAAAGTAAAATTTTTAATAATTTAATCATTATTTAAAAATACTATAGAAATTATAATTTTATATAAATTATTCATTATATATATATATATATATATATATATATATATATATATATATATATATATATATATATATATATTATAAAAGTACCGGTGTATTATTTTAACTGTTTTTAAAATTTAAGAAAGGCGAGGGAATTTTGATTTATTAAAAGTAAATCATTCTGACTGTGTTATCAAAATTATAAAGCAATATGTGTACATAATTAAAATTATGATATATGTAATTATTTGTTTATAATTAAATTAAAGAACAAATATTGGTACAAAACTGTAAATAATTATAAGTTGTTATAGTCATTGTATAGATCAGAACATCTCATTAAAAATTAGTCATCAAAGTAATATATATATTGTTTATGATGGTTGTGATGTTATATTGGACTTTATTATAAAATTGTTCCCTTTTTTAAGTGAAGAAACTATGTACATATATGTAAAAAAAATGTTTTGTAAATATCTAGTTCTGTAAATTTTTTTTGTTTTATTTATTGCATTAGTTTTTGTTGTTTTTTGTGTGAAATATGTATCTATAATATTGAATAGTTCCTTTTTGTCTACTTAAAGAATTTAGACATCTTATAGTCATAATTAATAGTGAACAAAGTCTAACTATATAATACATAAAAAAAATGCATTGAACTGTGAATGAAATGAACTTTTCATTTGTTAAAACAATCATTTTAAAAACCTTTTGCAATCATAAACAGCTCTCTATAACTGTTTGATTTTTCATAAATAAAAGTTTAGGTACAGTTAACAAATTTTATAAGCTCTGCTGTTTATAATTTGTACTGAATGAATAAAATGATGTAAAGTTTTACACTTGAATAAAGTTTTCAGTTTCAATAAATAAAATTTTGTACTGTTTTTTTTCATTTTTCAAATGTAAGAACAAAATATGATACATGCAAAAATTAGATATTTTTTTAAATAGATTCAAATAATACTATTTTACAATTGTCTTACATAATAATTTTTGTAATAAATTATATATTAAACGTAAATTAATTTGCTTTGATTGAAAAAGTTGTAACTTGTTGCTTTCTTCCATGATATATCAATAATTCTTGAGAAATTAATTTTGAGATTTATTGAATCATAAAGTAGCAATAATGTAAAATGTGTTTCTAATTTTTTTTTTTAAAATCTCGTGTATATTTTTATTATTCCACCTATTTCCTTATGAAAAATAATTTTGTCTCTTATATTGTTTTATATTATTTCAATTATGACTGAAATGCTTGATTAATCTCTCAATTCCAATTTTAAGATTGATTGAAAATTTTATGCAACTGTTTAGTTAATCAAAGAAATTATTCCTTTTCACCAATAAAAAAAATATCGTCTCAGCAAGGTTTTTGTTTACTTATCAGTTAAGATACTCCATTGATGGGGTAAAAAAATTCAGTGAATAATATACCACCTAGGAAGTCGTAATTATTACAGCACAGTTACGTAACATTACATGGCATTCTAATACAGCATGTAGAATATATGATGGTTGCTTGGGAGCTTTCAATGTTTCTTCCTTTGTTATTATTGAATATTAGCCACAATTCATAAAAAGTCCTCCAGGGATAAATAAAATGCTGAATTTTATATAAGTTTCGCTTCCTTATTTCGATATTGAGCATGTCTTTCAAGTACTTTGTCTACAAAAATGCTTTATTTTTATTCAAAACCCTTATTTTCTGTATTTTGCAGTTGCCGATATGGTCTAACTGTTGATCACAATGGTCTGCTAGTAGGAGAGCATTATTCAGATTTGAAAAGTCATGTTTTATCTCAGAAATATATTGTGCAACAAAAAATGGATATAGCATTTTTTTTTCCTCCAACATGCACCCTTATTGGGACAGCTTTCTTAAACAAGATTTTCAAATTAGAATTCTACAAATATTATAACTTAGTCTGAAAATATTAGTACTATTCATAAAATTTGATTTTTCTGAAAATTTTATTTGTAATTAATTAATGTATCTCACTAAATATGCAAACAAGTTTATATAACCAAATCTGTACTTGGTAATTGATATTAATTTTATCTAGCATAAATTGGATAAAAAAATTATATATAGACTACCTTACAACAATGGATCAGACATCAAGATGTAACAACATAAGAGAAAGAATGTATACTCTAAAAGAGGAATAATCTACACCAGCAACACTTCTGGACATACTTTCAACAAGGGTTTGATTATGAATATTTTGTTCATTCCTGCTGCAAGAATAGCATCAGCTCAACTATAGATTTTTAATGTGTGTTACCTGATCGGTAAGTGTTGTTATATATCATGCCTCAAATTTAGGTATTGGCATGCCTCATAGGGTTTAGTTCTGACAATAAGCTAAACAGAAAGAACTAATACATTTATATAATGATATATCATGCCAACATAACATGGTGCATTTTTGTTCTAAGAGTAGTATTTAAATACATAAAATTGTCAAAAAGAACCTAAATATGCAAAATGTTCATGTAGGCATCAGGGTTTAATTTACCAGAAAAATACTCATACTTGTATACCCAAACACTTCTCACAAAACAGCATGTAGCTTGATTCATTACGCTATCATCAATGAACTACTATTTAGTTTCAGCATGGCAAATAGCCAGTAAGTCCACTATCTTTGTTGAATGGAGTGATTTCATTTGTTTTCTGTTCAGTAGATATAGCAAGGGTACAGCTTTTCTCACAAATTATTGCAACCCCAGTAGCTGATTTAGAATACTATCTGGAAGTATGTTTTTAAAGACGCATCGACACGCTATGCATAGTGCTGTAATTAAGTCTTCTACTTAAGTACTTCACGACTCCATTGCCAACAATCTAATCTAACTAAATTCTACCACAATTGAGAGACTAAAATTGCCACTAATGCAAAACAATTGTTTTCAAATTCATAAAGTTCCTTTCGTTTTATCAGAATTTCACATGTAGCTAATGAGATTCCCGACTTGGGTATCAATACTTAAGCTTTATAACAATAGGTGTTACACATGAAATTATATACATTATAGTGTATACACCAAAATAGCTCTTACATTTAAATGGCTGCTTCTTCAATAAGTAGAAGAATTTAATACATAGATCTATATCATGACATTGCATTTTTTCTTTGAAAGTTAATATGTATTTGAAACTTGGATTAATTATAGATTCAGTGAAAAGTTTTAAAATACGATGAGGCCATTTATTTGAAATTCTTCATAATCATAACATTAAATTTTACAATTTGTTTACCATTAATGTTAAATTTCAAAAAATTTTGATAGTAGTTCAACATTTTACAGATTATATTTGACACAAAGAGAGATTTTTTATAATGTATCAATTATATTTTGCAATTCATGATAAATCTCATCAAATATTGTAATTGCTAATTTGTGTAATAACTGGTTTTAGTAATATATAAGAAATGCATGAAGAGAAACATTTTGAGAATTGTTTAATGATCTCAAGAGTGATCCAATAATAGATTTTTATATTCTATAATAAAATGTTTTTTTAAGTGTCATAAAAATTTGAAAATTATCCATGCACATTTATTTTCATATTAATTTATTTCTGCTTTCTTTTTACGTAATAAATATCATAATGATGATTTGAATTTAACTGATAGAAGTCATTATATATATATATATATATATATATATATATATATATATATATATATATATATATATAGATTGACAAATTAAAAATATTTACCTTTATAAATTAAGTAATCTATTGAATTTTTCAAATAAATTCTTATGGATCTTTATTTTTTAACCATAGTATCTTTATTTTTTAACCATAGTAATTTATAAGCCAAAAAATCTTTATTTTTTAACCATAGTAATTTATAAGCCAAAAAATATAACATAATAGTGTGTTCTTTTAATGTAGTTTTTATAACATTTTTGTATGAGAATTCTGCATACACTTTACTGATAATATTGGAATCAAAATACTCATATTTACTTAATAAGATTACAGCAATTCTTTCTAGTTCTGCATGAACTGTATGATTTTTAATAGTATCTTTAACTAACATAAATCTAGCTTGTGCTGACATTCCTTTAAATACAGTAAACAATTGCTTTCTCAATTAAACTCTTCTTCTTTCAAGCTGTATTATAATCATAATTTATTTTACATTTAAATGGAAACTCTAACATTTTGTATTTATTCCAAAGAATTCAATTATCATCTCTAGAAGAATGTAAAAAAATTGTAAATAATCAAAATATTATTATTTTGGATTTAAAAAAAAATTACTATTATATGGAATTATAATTGACTGACATATTTTCATGAATAAAATTGTAAGATAAGCATAAGAAAAATTTCCAATATATATGTGTGTGTTTCTTTCATTTCTGAATTCTTTTATCACATTTTTGTTAAGTTAATTCAATTTATACTGTAACTTTAAATCATATTTCACATTCCATTAGTTGAAAGCATTTAAAAAACTTATAACTTAATTTTTTAAAATTATAAAAGAATTAAAAGACAAAAGTTTATTAAAATACATTCACTTTATTTACAAAATATTGTTTTTTAGGAAATAAACTGAATTACAGTTATTTGCACAAAGAGATACATTAGAAGCAAGTAATAAAATTATTTTCATTAATTGCACACACAAAACTTTTAAAAGCTACTCAGCAGAAATATACTACCTAAAAATGAGTACTGCAAATTATTGGCTAAATTTATAACTTAATATATAAACTCAAATTGAATAAGCTAACAATTTTCTGTGTAAAATAATAGACTTTTTATTTATCCTTATATAAAATTATTATAATTTTTACTATGTTTTATTAGAAAATTAAAATAAAACTTTCATTTTAGATGGAGAAATAGTTAAAAATAATTATATTGATATATAATGTTAGGAAAAAAAATAATGTAAAGGAAGTAACAAAAAAAGACTATGCACATATAAAGGTTTTATTTTATATACATTAACAAAAATAAAAAGTATACATTTTATTTACATATATGGAAATTATATAACATTTTATCTTCTATAATATTGGTACTGTACAAAATTTGTTAAGTAATTTAATTTATAAGATGTTTTCTGCCAAAAAACTGTACCTTCTTTTCAAATGCAGGAGACTTTATTGCTGTATTATGATCATAGAATGGATTCATGGAATGCTGAAAAATAATTTTATAGTTTTCTGAAGCACATATTTATATAACATTAACATATAAAAACACAAAAATAAGTTTTACATATAAAAGGTTTCAGAAACAAATATTGCTGCTTAAATAAATCAAATGAATAACTTGCATGGGTAGTCATAATAAATTATAAACATATTTCTAGACCATTATAAGGTAATAATATGAGTTGCTCTCTAGAGTATGCTCCAGAATAAATGATATGACTTATATTTCACATTTGAGTTTTTTTTTTTTTTTTTTTTTAAGATAAGGAAATTAACATGCACTATATTCATTATAAATTTCATAATTAATTTAGACCCATAAGTAATACACTGATATTTAAACAATCCAGATTGTGGCAGATCTAATTAAATTAAGAAATCTAGATGGTATTAATGAAATATTTTCTTTATTATACAGTAAACACTTGTTTTAAGAACCTCTAATTTATAATTTCTCTCAATTTTACAAACTATTGACTAGTCTCATAGATGTAAAACTTTTAATTCTCATTTATGAATTAATTTGGAAAAAAAATATTTTTGAAAACTCATCTTCATTAAATTTTTATTTTTAAATTTAATATTTGATTATCACTCATATTGCTTTTCGCATCAAATATTTTTTATACCTGAGAAATTTAAATGGGCGTTTTTAATAGAGAATTGTAAGTCCTTATAACTAACTGAACTTCAATTGTTAATATAATGAATTTTTCAAAGCAAGAGTAGAATTTATTTTAACATAAGAAACATAAATTTTAATAAGAACATCCAGGTAAAATTTTCTTACATAGCTAACTGCACTACAGATGTTAAAATTCATGATTTTTTTAAACAATTCAAGAGGAATTTCTCTCATCTAACTAATCTTCTGTCTTTAGGCAATGCAATATAACATAATAAATAGCTTCAAATGTAAATATTCAAAAGACTTTTGTGAGAAGTGATCTGGCTTAGAATTATCATGTTAAAATTGACATAAGACACAATACACTTGTCAATCTATGACTTGGCAGAAAAAATGATATCTAGATTATTTTTATATGCTGGCTTAAATAGTTTTAAATGTTTTTTTTTTTTTTTTTAAATGTTTAAATAGTTTTAAAAAATGAACACTTTTTTTCTATTTTACAGACTTCTGATTTTTTAAACAATTCTACCAATTATTATGAATTTATGAAAATGAATATTTTTTTTTTGTTTTTGGCACTTTATAACTATCTTGTAATTCCTCAGCAGCACTATTTTGAAGTCAATTAGGGCATTAAAAGCTGCATCAGTGTAATTTAAAGCAATCAAATAAAAGCGTTAAGATGTATTTTGAATTAAAAATAAATATTTTTGCTTAATTTAGATGCAAATGTGCTGTACACATTTATAAATAAAAATAAAGAGAATTTGAACTATTTTATGGAAGAATCATTATTATCATCCAAAATTTTACATAATTTGTGTTTCCAAAGAAAATATCTATACTTACTTTAATATAAATTTCATACACTTCATGGAAAAAATTCTTAATTCCATCTTCATTTTTCTGATCATGAAGCATTATAAAACGCATTTCTATTCAAAGTCAAGTTACAAAAGTAGTACATAAAATTTTATTTTAATGAATTAGAAATATAGAAAACTTATCTTTAAATTGAAAAACTATGTAATTATGTAATAATATTAAAAAATTCTATTTGTATTTGTCTTAATGGTAAATGTTTATACTTTCATTAAATTCATTATTTTAAGAAATTAAGCATTTTGAAACAGTTTCCCTTTACGTTCTTTTTAAAAAAATTATTTAAATATTGGGTATACCACATATTAAAATACATAAACAAAGAAATAAAATTACCATCTGTACTACAAACCACTATTATAATTTATAGTTAATGGTGATAATAATTTTAATTATTCAAATGGAAAGAAAGAAATTAGGCACAAATGTAATAAGAAAATAAACAAACACTTCCAATATTGAAAACTGTTAAAAATCATTTGAAATATAGAAAACAAAATGGTCAGTGATATTTAGAACTCAGATTAAAAACTCAATTTGAGATATCTTAGGAAGTTTCCTTTCGTGATTATTGTTTTCTTGCTCCTGTTTATGAGAACCATAGAAAATTGGAATTAAAATACTTCTTTCTGTAAAATTCAAAGTTTTATACATCTTTTTCAAATTTATTTCAGAAAAAGATACATAGTAAATAGAAAATTATTTGAACAAGACAATAAAAGCTCACTTGATAAAATAAATGTTAAAATAGAGAAAACTAAAAAAATAAACTAATTTACAGACAATTTTATAATCTCTGCAAACTATTTAAATTCTGATTTCACATTCATAGGAAGAAAGAACTATTATTTACAGATATTTTTACTATTTAAAACTTGAATGATGACTAATTATTTCAAGCAAAAAATTAATTCACTTTTTAGTTCATTTACGATAAATAAATATAAAAAAATATTAGCATTTATACATATAAGTTATAGTATTAACTGTAATAAATGATATTCGTTCATATTTTTTCATTAAAACTTCGATTTAGATGAAAATATAAAACAAATAAAACTGAGTAAAACAAAAAAATAAGTATTATTTTTTGTCTGTTTGGGTATGAAAAGAAAGAAAAGGAAGCATCATAGAAAAAAGGTAAGGCATAAAATCATTATTAAACAATTATGATGAAACAAGAAGTTTCATGAAAAAATCCTGACTTGTGATTAATTTGACAAGAAATTTAGCATTTTCAAAGGATTTAGAGTTTTTTAAATCCAACAAAACTTCAAATAAACATTTTTCATTATTATTGATAACATTTTTTGTTTTTTCTTTGGATAAAAAATTTCTTCTATCTACATACTCTAAAAGAATGGTTCACTTAGAATGACTACAACATAAGAAAATTTTTTACAGCAGTTAATAGATGGGAATCTTTTTCAGTGTCTAATACGATATGCTTATCTGTAGATAAAAAAATGGAATTATTTTCTATAATGTTCAAGATGTGATTGAATTAGAATATAAAATATATTTGTAACTATGCAATGTTATTTCCTTTAATGATAAAACATTAAAAACAAATAAATGTTAACAATAAAGATTAAATTTGCAACATTGAAGTCACTACTTTCCTGTCACCCATAGACTGAAACACACAAATCAATAATTTCTTGTGTTGAGGTATTCTGCACCCTATGTAACATCATGCCAACTTTACTCCATCCTTTCCAATTAAACCCCTCTACTCCTACAATTAGAGCTACTTCTTATAATCTTATTATCAGTATACTTTAAAAGAAATATGCATTTCTTGATGGTCTTAAAACTTTTTCTTTAGAAGTCATAATGACAAATTACCTTAGCTTTGAGTGAATCCAGTTATACTGATGGTTCTTTATGCAAGGAAAATAATAGTAATGGGTAGCACTGCAAATGATATTTAAAGGAATCTTATGTTACTGGTCTTAATACTGAGATTGTCACATGAAAAGGAATTTTAAATCTTCTTGGACTAACCTTAACAAGACAGTTACATTTATTGACTACCAGTCAGCAATTATGATAGCTACGTCCTATACACCTAATGATTATTTTCTTGAAGAGATTACAATAAATGCATTCAAAGCAATTGCTTCTGGCTGGGAACTCATTTTTCAATGGATTTCCAGTCACTGTGAGGTACTTGGAAATAAAAAAAGTTGATCTTTTATCTAAATAAGGCTACAAGTTACCTTAGGCAGATTTTCCTCGGTTCAGATAACAGTTTAATTATAAAGTTAAAAGAAAATGAACAAACTTGTAATACAAAATTATAATCAAAATATTAATGAAGATGCAAAAAATGCATTTCTCATACAAAATATATTTTATGACATTTATGATAATTGCAATGGAAACACTCAGATAAACATTGAACTACAAAAGTCTATAGCCTAAATGTAATCTGAAATCCATATATATATAAATGAATTATCAAAGTAAGGAAAAGAGTATATTATGTGAAAAACTGTCCTTAAAACTCTAAAACAAACTTAATTCTGAATAAGGGAATGTTGTGCGAATGAAGGGACATTTAAGGACCAATACATTATTAGAATTAAAAATTGAGTGAAAAGTTTAATTCAGAAAATTATTTTCAGCAAATGGGTAATGTAAATGAAGCAGTCCAAGTTGAGAATGCATTAAAAAAATGCAGAACTAAATTGAGAAATTCTGTCTCACACACCACATTCCACTCACTTATTACTTTCATTTGCCCAAATAGAATTTTTTCAAGGGCAAAAAATTCATAATTGAAGAAGATATCAATCAAACACATTTCCTTTTTTGCATGAGAAAATTAAACATTTTTCAAAAATTGGGTATACTAATTGTCCTTATGCTGACAAGAAGTCCTCAATAATAATGGCAATACATTATTTAATAAAGTCTATTGATGTTACAAAAAATTTTTATTTTGTTTTATTCCAAAAATGGACGAAGTTTTATGGTATATATATATATGTGTGTGTGTGTGTGTGCGTGTGTTTGTTTGTTTGAATTTTGGATCTTTTCAGTCTATAATATAATACAGCTATTTCACAGAAACATTGCTTCCTTATGATGTTAAAATGTTCTTACTAAATATTTGTTTTTAAATTTTATTAAGAAAAAATACTTTTCATTGATAAGTACAAAAATTAGCAACAATATGTAACAAATTTAATGCTATATGAGAAACAACAAAATATGAATATAATATGCAATATTTCTTAAAAGGATACTGCTTGCTGTAACGAATGCTGATACAAACCATTCATTAAATTTATCAACTATTTTTAAATACATATTATTTGTCATCATCATTTGTTCATCAATTAAATCTAAAGCTGCATGAGCAATGAATTGACTCAAATGGCGATGATCTTCTTTCTAATGAAAAAATATATATATAAAGTTAGCTATACCAATAATATAAACATTTTTCAAATTTAATATTTTAGCTATACTCATATGTCCCAATGGACTTTTTAAAACTACATTTCAAGATCAAGTCTCTTCTTTAATGAATTCATACATAAAAAATAACTGTTACAGATTGATCTTCTGAATGTATTTTGTAAACTGATGATATAAAAATCTTAATAGAATTTTATATAATAAATTAAACAGTAAATATTTGCACAAAATAATTTTAAAAAAAATTACATAATCTGAATGTTTCACAATAAGTTTTCAAATTTAAAAAATTCCAATTTAAAGGGGAAAATACTGAAGTAGGCAAAAATTACTCTAAACAAATACATATCCATTATATACTTATAGTTTAAAAATATTATAAAAAAACTTTTATTAAAAAAAGTAGACAGATTACGGAACAAACTTGTTTTAAATACTAAAACAGCTCTAATTTTAAGTAATTAAGACTTTGTTTTGTTAAGTAAAACGAAAGAAATGTCTTCCTCAAAAACCAATTCATGAAAGTGAAAAATATCATTATTCTCACAACATTCAACACAATAAATATTACAAATTAATTAGTTTAAGACACTTTGAGTAAAGTTAAATAAACAATAAATAATATTATTTTTCTAAATTCCAATTTTTTCCTGAGATTTATATACTTCTTTTCACAAGAAGTTAAACTGCAAAAGCTGGCATGCTAGTATAAAATTCCTCAGACAAGTTTGCTAAGCAATTTGACAACACATTTACAATTAGAAAAACTAATAATTTCATTTTAAAAATTACTTGGAAAAATGCATAATTCAATACCTATATTATAAATTCTAATATTTTTGTTACCTTCAGGAATGTTTAGCAAAAAATTCACTTTTAAAATATGTTTTTGAAGCTATAATTCATCTAATGCTTATATTATTAATTATTTATGATAATATTAACAATTATTTATGACATAATTTCCAAAAAAATAATTTTCATTTCCCTCATCCAATATTTCACATACAAATTTAAAAGTTACTTTTTAGATCTTGATTTTCCAAATGTTACTTGAAAAAGTAAATATATAATGATTTAACTGACTCAGTGTCCATTAAGTATCTGTTATGTCACAACAAACTGGTCAGAGATCTGTCAGAACTACACTGCCTAAATACAGCCAGAGACATATGTAGGATTTACACCCCCCTCCCAAAAAAAAAAAAAAAAAAAAAAACTACCAATGTAGATTTGCTCACAGTAGAAACTACTTTCTTTCTCCTTAATGAGTGGATTAGTCTTAATAACTTGAACCAAACTCCATGAAATATTTTCTTTGAAAATTAAAACTGAGACTGATTTTCACACCAAATATCTAAATCCTTATTTTCGCCAAAATTCAATTAAAAAATTTAATAATCTTTGAATTTGCTATTTTAAAAATAAAATGCAAATTTGACAAATAAATATTATTTTTAATCTTTAAGATAATTAAGTTAAATGATTTTATTACCACACATTTTTTAATTTCTATATACCTTTAAATTTGTTTCTGCTAATGCCTAACTTCCTAAGTCTATTTTTGTTAATTTTCCTTCTTTTCCTAATTTCTTATATTTATTTTAGTTAATTTAATTCAGTCTTTATTGTTTTTGACATTTTACAAACTAGTTATGATTGAGATAAATGAATTAATTTCATAAATGGTAATTATTTTATTTCCAAGGAAAGAATTCTTGCTGGTGTTAAAAAAATTATTGGGCTTTTTATAATTAATAATATTTGTTTTAAATTCTAATCACACATATTCATTTAATTTATAGTTTTATTTTCTGCAGTGAGAAAAAATACAGAATAAGTTTACTGCATGCTACATATTATTTCATTATCACTTTAATTTCTTTTAATATGCATTTCAAATAAGGAAAGCAATAATGTAACAGTATTATCAGCTAAATTGGGGACGGTAAAATTATACTTATATTTTGACTCTTTTTAAAGAAACAATATTGAAACTAAAATATACCAGCAATATTAATTTGTACTATTTTTTTAATATTTGATTATAATATATAAATATGATTAGAAATTTTTCTCTCATAAAAAAAAGGAAATTTTAATATTTCTGACATTATCTCTATCCTGCTTTGAAAGTCATTTTAATTCTTATGTATATTTATTATAATCATTTTATATGATGTAAAGATAACCTTTTGGAAAAATAAATATTCTGTAATAAAAATTTATAATATCCGTACATCAAGTAAAATTTATGAGGAATTTAATTCATGAAATTTTTAAATAGCAAATTGTTCTGCAGTAAAATAAGTGAATTTTATTTAATATTTAAACATTGATTAAAATTTTTATATTGAAAAAATAGCTTTATATGCTTTAGAAGGGATTCTTTTCAAATAGTGCATGAATGTTTAGTTGAAATAACAACACAATACTATATATTAAGAATTAAATTATAAATTTACAAAAAGTATCTATTTTATTATAAAATGTGTATTTAAGTAATTATTTTATTCTAAAATTATTTTTAAAACAAACAAATTACTAATATGTTTATTCTACAAATAATTATCTTTAAAATGATCAACATTAGATATAAAAAGAGAGATTTTAAATCTAATAATCTTAACCACAGAAATTCTTGTTAATAAATAGTTATCATATCTACTTAATTATTCTGTTTTAAATAAAAATTAACCATTTACATTTTAAACATAGAATGGTATATTCAATACATGGTTGATTGTGTCATCAAAACCAAAAAACTAATTGTCATATTATATATTTTGAACAAATTTTTTCTCAAGAATTAAAGTTATGAGAACAAAGAAAATTCACTTTGGCAGAAACTTCTAAATGAAATAAAGTTAAAAAATAGTACCAGAAATCATAAAATGCTTAAATTTAGTTTTGTTATTTCAATCCGTATGAATTATAACAAGCTTCAGATAGCATAAACATTTTTTTCATTTTGATAGAAAGAACGAAATTGATATAAAATTACAGAACTAAAAGGTAGTTCAAAATTAAATAAAGGCTCTAATTTTTTCATTTCTTTAAAATATATATGAATAGAAACTTGTAAAAAGTTATTATTTATTATAAAATAAGATATTATTACAATATTTAAATTATTAGCTACTTTTTTCTTTTTGCAAGGATATATAAACTCTGCAAAAACAGTCTACCAACTTTCCACGCTGTCTACAAAAGAGCACCAAATATACATCAAATATGGTGACTGGGATCTTTCCAGGTGGGATCATTTCAGATATCTTGGCATTCACTTTGATAAGAAATTATAATGGAGAAAACATGCAGAGGAGACTGCAATGAAGGGTGAGGCTAGACTTGGTCTCCTTAAACTAGTATCGGGTGTTACTTGGGGTTTATCACCCAATGTCCTGAGCACTGTCTACAGAACCTATGTTAGACCAATCTTAGATTATGGCGGTGAACTACTGGCCACTGCCTCTGCCAGTTGTTGTAACAGAATTGACCAAGTCCAAAATAAAGCCCTGAGACTTATTATTTCTGCTGCTTGCTCTACACCCATCACTGCATTAGAGATTCAAACTGGTCTTGAACCTCTGGGGGTTCATAGAAAAAGGCAGCTACTAAAACAGTTTGAAAAGTGTAGAAGACTTCCTGTCCAGTACTGGCAAAACCTTACTCCAGGAGAAAATAGGCTAAAAAATCATCAATCTTTCTTCAAAAGAGCGGAAAACCTTATGACTAAATATGGCCTAAATCATCTTCCTTGCCAACCTTTTTATTTTCTTAAGAAGTTCCCACAAAATTTTAGAATCCCAACTATAAATCTCTCTATTGGCATACTACAAAGAAAAAAGGATACTATAAATGAATCTATTTGAGCCTATGCTCTTGAAACTATTCTGAATATATTTTCAAGAAATAAATGGTTCCATACATATACTGATGGTTCCTCCCAGGAGGACTGTACCTCTGGTGCAAGCTGATACTGTGAAAATTTATTTGAGGGCTAATCCCCTGTTGGTATGAATGCCATAAATTTCGAAGCTGAGATTGAGGCAATTAAACAGGCTACTTTCCAACTTTTGACCTGTAATACTTCTCTCAATCATGAAGTCTTCCTTGTCGACTCACAGGCTGCCATCCTTACACTCTGCTTCATTCAGGCTTGTCAATCAATACGTGAAGCACAAACAAAAATACAAATAGACAAACTTATTAATGATGGATGGATTCTTTTCTTTCAGTGAGTGGATTCCCAGCCATTGCAATATACCTGGCAATGAGAGAGTGGATCAACTGGCAAAACAGGGATGCTTGCTACCACAGTTCCATTTGTCTCTTTCATACAACCGAATTTCATCCAAAATACCAAAACAAATGACTTTGTAAAAAAATGCCAGAAAGCGGAGGCAACGTCTAAACTGATACACACTCCTTTTCCTATGGAACTCACATGACAAATTTTAGAATTCAGAGTGGACATGACTACCTTCGAGATCATCTTTGTCGTATTGGCATTTTTAACTCCCCTGACCGCCCTCTGAGTTTCACAGGAGAGGCAATGAATTTTAGTCATTTGACCATTTGCCCATCTCTGAACAACATTAATTCTCTTATGCTTGACAACTATTATATGATGGCTACTTTGTATTGAGCTGTTAGAATAAAAATGGCCGATGCGGCCAATCTCTGACATACAAAAAAAAAAAAAAAAAATAATAATAATAATAAAATAACTCATCATACATGTTATTTCCTGTATGATTAAGGATGTTTCCATTTAATTACGGAACAAATGAAAGGGGATGTTTATATGTAATGAATGTTGATTATTCTTGTGGAAGTAGACAGATGAGAAACTACTTTCTTACCCAGATTCCTTAATACAATCTCATTTAAATTTCATCATTCATCATTTGTGTTTTCCTCTCATGAATAATTTTTAGAATTTATTTTCTCAAAGAAAATAAATTTTGAGATTTATAAAAGAAACATTTTAAACTATTTTATCAAATTTATAATTTAAAGAACATTTTTAAAAAATGGCTAGTGACATGGAAGATGACATTCCTCTTATAAGTTCGGTTGATGTATTTTCTTCGAACCAGAAGAATCTAAAAAAATTTATAATTCTTAATTGAGAGTAAAATTTTTAATTAATGGACTATATTATGCTATACAAAATCTTTTTAATTAGGAGACTATATAAAAGATTTGCATTCATAGTATTATTATGTTACAAATTAAAACCTTTTTATAAAAATACTTTTATAATGAAATAAAAATGACTTCATATTGTTCTATATTATTTTAAGTGAACTGAAACCTAAGTCAACAGAAAGCAATTCATTATAATTTCGTCATTTTTCTTTGTATAAATCTGGTGCTTTTGCCAAATTAAATTGTAAAGATTCTTTTACTTTTATTTTTAATTATATGTAAGTTTCAGTTCACAAACACTAGAAAAATATTGAAAAACAACTAAAAAAATGCACTTGTATGCTTCCTTTTATATAGGAATAAACTGACTATAACAGCCTTAACTACTTAGTATATGGATTGAAACCAGACCAATCAGAATAATCAATAAAATTAATTTTACTGAACTTTTTTCTAAAAAATATGACAAGTGATATTTCATCTAAGGTTGTTCAGTTTCGAGTTGCGTAAAAGCAATTTAGCTAGTAAATTTTGTGCCTTAATACTTCTAAATAAACAAAAAATTTTATTTGTTGATTATAAAGAGATAAAAAATATATTTTTCAGTTAGGTGAATAAAATTAATAAATATTTAATTATGAATTCCTAATTCATATGAACTGTTTAATTCTAAAAATGTATAAATAGTGGAAATCAAATTCAGTATATATGCTAAAAATATTATAATACTAATAGGATTTGAAAAATATTAATTTGCTTGATTGTCTTGATTTCTTAAATTATTAATTGTCTATTTCAGTAATTTTTAAAATGAAGTCAGTATCAGAGAATAAAGTTGTTTAAAGTACATTACTAAAAATATTTTATCATTCAATTATTTCAATAGTTCATCGTCATAATACATATCCTTAAAGTGATAGGTAACACAGTGTAGAAATATGCTATTGCTAAGCTATTTGTATAAATTAATAAATAGCATCATATTTTGCAATTCATTATATGATCTATCAAAGGTTTTAATTTCCAGAACTGAAAAAATTGATTTCTAGATGAAAGAAAATATATAAATAGGAAGGCAATAAGTTCATAAAATCTAGAATGCTTATAAATTTTTGAAAGAAAGATTGTCACATATATTAAAAGAAAATTAATTAAATTTCTCAGTATTTGCAATTAAGCATATAAGTTTTTTATTTCACCAAATGACTTCATAATAATATAATTTGAGTTGATGAAAAAATACACTAAATATTTAAAAAAAAAAAAAAAAAAAAAAAAAAAAAAACTTTTTGTACAGGTAATCTTTTATCCATCATTTAAAATAATTTTGAAATTTGAAATACAACTTTTGACTTAATAAAAAGATCTTCAGCTTAGAATATCTCAATCACATTTTAAATATAAAAAGGAAGAAATTATAAAAGTAGCAAGTGATCTTATAATATTGTTTCAGAATGTAAATATCGAATGGAATATCAAATTTAAGAAGTTACATAATTGGCACATTAAATCAGCAGGGTTAAAATTTGATTAATTTAATTTATACAGAAGTGAGAATGCAAATTTGTTTATACACAATTTACATTTAAGAATGATAATCTGATAAACAATAATATAGCGTAAAAAAATTAAATCTTTTCAATATTTATAGTTAATAATATTGGGCTCTTAAACAACATCTTAATATTTTAGTATAGAATAAAAATAATTTTTCAAATACAGAATTCTAAGAAAGTTTTCTAGACTCATGTTGAATTATTTAAATTGAAAACATTTAGATAAATAAATTAAACAGTTTTAGTCAACTTCTTTAAAAATAATGTTAAAAAATAATTAAAAGTAATTTGGCTTTTTATTTTCATGGTAAAAACAAACCACATTTATTTCTGCATACAAATATGTTCAGATAAAATATTTAAAAAATTTGTAAGTATTAAACAAAACATAAGAAAATGTATACATTTAAAACTTTGTTTATCTCATGATAATAAAAATATGAAAAGTACTTGTATCTTTTGAAAAAGTTGAAACTTTCACTATATAAAGAATTTTAACTATACAAAAAATTCTGCAATATATTTAAATTTATGGACAAGACAATTTATGGATTTATTAAGCAAACTAGCTTAATAAAATTGTTACTCTTTGTTAATATATAATATATTTAAAGATATTGTTCTTTGTATTTAATATTGTCCACTAAGTCAAAATAAAAGCACTGAGAAATTTTTTCATTCATTTTAAATTACACAAAGCAAAGTTATTTATTATTTTTGGTTTCTAAAAATTATACAAAAAGAAGTAAGATATCCATTTTATTTTTAATCACTTTTATTTGGATGTATAATTCCTTCTAGCAAACTGCTAAGTAGATACAACCCTACATAGGACAGTAAAGTGGAAAGTTACATACCCTCCTCGCAAACTCAGGCTCTAACAATTTTTTTTTTTGGGGGGGGGATCTTTCCAATGAGAAAGAGGGAATAGCTAATGACTTCTGAGCAGTTCAAAGTAAGTAGGGGTAAAAATTTACAGTACGGTTACCCTTGGCGAAATTTTCAAAATGTTGTCAAGGGTGACTGTATGACGAATTTCTGATCGGGGAAAACAGAGGGAGGAAAATGACTGAAATAGTGACAAATATTTCATACATTGTTGGCATCTAACAACATGTTCAACTAATTTTAGCAGAAGCGCAGATTTATAGATTTCAAACATCAATGTTAAAAAAATAAAGTTGATTTGTTAAATTATCCTGTTAATTTTTTGATTAAATTTTACATTAATGAATTTAAATCAGTAAATATTCATGAGAAATTAATGACAAACAGGGTTGCCAAAATATTAGTTTGCTGGTTTCCAGTAAAAATGTTCACCAAATTTGGCGCCAAGAAAAACGTGTAAAAAATGATTGTACAGTAAATCTGATCCTAAGTAGGTAATAAACGAAAAAGTACAACATCTGGTTTTGAGGAGGAAGCATTTTTAAAATATTTTCTGAGATAATGAATTGGTTAAATCAATTGAACTTCAAATCTTCTAGACATAAATTTATAGATACTAATGTTGGAATTTGAGAAAAAGGAAATAAATATGTGCACTTGCAGCAACATAAATGACCTCTAAGCATTGATAAACAAGTTAAATTTTGTTTGCATATTTTTTCTTTTTTCATTTCAAACCAGTAGTTATGAAAATAAGTTTTAGAAATTAAAGAACATTCAAATATAAATCAAAATACAGTGAGATTACTTAAACATCAGACAGTAATTGCATAAGAGCTTAATCTAGTAAGAAATAACTTGATCACCAACATTTTACCTATTGGTAAAAAGATATACATTTTGGTTATATGCAATGAAACTAATCATTGAGTTTCATTTATGATCTTTCATGGCAATCACACTAACTTTTTTAGAGAGTTGTTTGGTGGTGTTTTTGGTATATAATTACGTTGTTCCTTACAGTTACTTAATAAACAATGTATATTTACTAAACATGCCGATTTTTGCATGATTCTATAACAACCAATACCAAGAAGCATATTTAAAATGAATAAGATTTAAAAAAATTGCCAAATTAAAGTAGGGAAAAAATGAAATCTGCTGAAAATAAATTAAAAATATTTCAATGAAAAATAGTCTTTATATTCATTATTTTAAAAATAATGTATCGGAATTATTAAATATAAGAAACAATTAGTGCACTATAAATTACATTGTAACTTGATCTTAACACTTCATAAGCAAAATTATTAATATTTTTATACAAGCTTTTCTCAGCAGTTTTCATTTTAAAATTAAAAATTTTCATTTATTGTAAGCGATTTAGAAGATTAACAAATATACATAAATGTTAATATCAAAGTAATATAATTGTATACTCTAGCATCTGTTCTAGATGGGGGTGAAAATTCCATCTCAAATATTGGATTATCATAATATCCAACAATTACAAAATAATAATTTCCCCCACTTGACATTGTGCGAAAAAAAAAGCCGAATCCGATTTTAATAGGTAAAAAGCAAAAGATTTAAAATGTTGCCATCCATTGAAGTTTGAATTAAGAATGTTTATTTTTTATAATCATAAAGAAAAATTATTTTTTATAGAAAACTATATGTGATTATTGTTTATCATATAAACAAAGAGCTCTTTTTTAATAATTACGTTATATATTTTCTCTAAAATTTTATTTTTTGAATTAATTTTATCCAATAATAATGTTGTTTATGAAACACATTTAGCTACGTAAGATGGCAACAATTACTATTAGATATTTAACATTTTTTAGTCTATTTTATTCAGATGTATGTTGTATTGAGGTAGTGTGAGGCAATTTTTTTTAATTTTTCTGTAATTTCAATTACTTTTTTTATTTATTATGAAATTTATCGTGTAACAAATATATAACTTTCCAATCGGCTTTATTCACATTTTTTGTTCCAAATAATTTTTAAATCAAATTTTCACTATGTCTCAGCAGCGCGATGTTATCGAACAGAAGCAGGGACCTAATCAAATCGTTCGAATACGAAGTGATAGTGAAACAAATTTGGATGATCTTTTTAAAGCGGTAATGCATCCAAAATCAAATCAAGTGCATCAAAGTATTCCTATGCGTCTGCGTAACTTGCCTCCATCATTTTTTCAACAGCCTGAGAGAGGATCTAAATCGGCGTCACATAGCCGCGAATCAAGTACCGATAATACTTATTCCAGTCCTCCCCCTCAGCAAGCATCCCAAAATAATAGCAATAATAACAACAGTAATGTTTCTAGCTCTACGAATCAGAGTAATAACGCTGTTAGCCCGTCACCCCCACCTCATCCAAGCGGCTTACCTATAAATCATCCAAGAGCTCATTCATCTCCTGCTTCTTTGCAACAGACTTACAATAATGCTGGTCAACATCAACATTTACGCCAACAGAGCTATGACATCACAGACAGTATACCTCTTCCAACAGGATGGGAAATGGCCCGAACTGCTACTGGTCAAAGATATTTCCTAAAGTAAGTTATATTACTATAAAAATTGTTTGCTCATAAATGATTCAGATGTTATTAGAAATTTCTCTATAATATTTGTACTAGTTTTAGTCAAAAATTACCTACATTTTCTCTAATGTTGTCTTTTCTTATTTTATGATTAAGAATAATTTATAGGCCTGTGAAATAGAGATTGTAAAAATTTCAGTCTTATTGGCCATTGCACTAATTGATTACAAGAGAAGCTCAAAAATTTTTTGATCATATTTTAAAGCAGCAATTAATAAAATACATAAGGAAGTAATATAAATGATAAATAGCTTCTCATTTATATACTATTTTGCCTTTGAAAACTTGACTTTAAAACTTATTTTGTCTTTGAACACTTCTCTACTATTTACCGTACTATAGTAGTCCAAATAAATTACCAAATATCTTGCACTTATTTAGCGACTGAATCTTTATTACTTGGTTTTCAGTTCAATAGTTTGGATTCGATCATTGCCTTGATATTTAATGTTTATGTATCCATGATAAACTGTTGGTTTAAGTTGATTTAGCTTTCTCGTGTAAAGAGTGCTCATAAAACTAGAAGTAAACGTAACAGTACTTTTACTTGATATCCAGAAAGGTTATGTAGTATTATGCATTGTATCTAAACATATATATTCACTGGATTCTAGCTTTTAAGACAAAAATGTGATTTGATAATATTGTTTGTGAAAATTTTATTTTTATCTATAACTTTACTAATTTTTGAACATTAGAGAATTGATAAGTTCTGCCATTTATATTTCCATCTAAAATGACTTAAAAAGGCCTACAAATTAAGTCATTTTTTATTTATTATTTTATATATAAATTTTTAATTAGTGTATACTGTAGAAAAATGGTAGCTTGTATGTTATTAATTAATTTAATGTATGATTACAAATTTATCTATTTCAACTCATTTTTTAAGATTAAAAAAAATTACCTCTTCTATATGCTCTTTGCTCATATTCACACATATATGAAATAAAACTTTTTGCTTATTTTCTGCAAATTAAGAAAATTGTATAAATGATAAATTTTAGAATCTAGAAAAACTAAATTAAAATTTTGCTTACAGAATATAATGTAGAATATTGAATTCAAAATTATATCATCTGCTTCTCTGTCTTTTAGTATGTGCACGAGATTTCGATTTCTTTGCTATTTTCTCATTAGCAAATTGAAAATAATAAAAATATAGATTGCTATGTAACCTTACCTTGGGGGATATAGCCAGGCACCCCTGCCTCCTGGGGGTTTATAAATATGGAGGCCTGGTCCTCCAGGTTGGGCGTGGGGCTAACAACCCCGCACCCTGTGAAATCTTAATTGTTGCGAAGTCTCGTGAGAAAAATTCTGGACGAACCTTTGGAACTCGGCACAAGGACTTGAAATTCGGACAGTGGAACGTGCAGTCATTATATCAAACCAAAGGACTACAAATGTTTACTGATCATAGGGACTGTAATACTATTGGAACATCTAATTGAAAAAGTGCTGCTGAGTGCAGGCCAAGATGGAATAAGCTCATTGAGAAGGCCAGGAGCCACACAGGGTTGTAGTGCCATTGTTGATTGATTGATATAACCTTACCAATACATTAAATTAAGAAACAAGATGATTAATTTTAAAGAATGTATTCATCCTTTGGTCCATTTTGGAAACCATTTATTTCATCTAGCCTGAAATTTTTATGTGTATTCCATAATATTCTTGCTGCTCTTTTAAAATAATTACTACCACCAAATAATCAGCAAAATTTCAATATTTTATCAACATAGTCATTAAATTTTTATTTGTACAGCAAAATTATCTCTATGAAAGCAAAGCTATAAATGTAAGTCACAATAGGATGGTATACATGTATTGCAGAAAAGGCATTCTACCAGAAATTATGTGAGCTAATATTTTGAGAGACTTTTAAAATCTGACAAGTAAAATTGTCTTATTTAATATTGATGAATCAGATACAAGTGTCCATTATTGGCATTGAGTCCGAAGACTCTAATAGTATTTAATGTAAGTAAATAGATAAGCAAACTGGGTGCATTTGAAACACAAATAAATGACCCATACCCTTGGGATGGGATTAAAAATTAATTTTATGTTTTGATTGAAGAATTTGTTATGTGGTATTCATAAAATATAGATAATTTTTCTTTGCTATAATAACTAGTTTTCCATTGTTTCTTTTTATTAATTCCTTTAGTTTCTTAATAGTTAACATTAGAATTATAATAATAGTAATTCTTATTTTTTTTAACATATTTTAAACAAAGTAAAAAAAAATTTTGAAGATAGCATCTCACAATTTATTTTCTTCTGAAAGAATTTTTATTTTGAGTTGTTGCATTTTTAACGAGACAATTTAAAGCAAATATTTCAACCATAGAAGACTTACATTCACTTTAATGGCAGAGTTAAAAGAAATATATTTATCTTAAATATTTCACACATAGCCTCTTCCAAATATTTCTTGCCAAGCTGGCAGCCGAATGGTTAGCGCTCTTGCCTTTGGTTCAACAGTTTGTGGGCTGGAATCCCACTGTGGGTATGAATGGATTCGAACCCACGAACTGTTTGTAGTGGTTCAGAATCCATTTTAAACTGTAGGTCCTGTTCTAATTAGCCCGTGTGTGCAAAAAATGACCGTTGAGCAACAAACAAAACCAAAAATTTCTGATATTTTTTTTTTTTTTTTTTTTTTTTTTTGAGTAAAATATAAATGTAACAATAATAGCAATTTTTATTTATTAACCAATGAGTTGTTAATTTTATTCATAATAAATATTATAATGAATGATAGAAAAAAAAAGATTTCAAATATTTGTATGAAAAGTTATTGTTCCCATTTTAAAATCCTATAAAAAAATTAATGAGCACGTAATGAACTCTGTATTAGTATGTGTTCATTGATTTTTTAAATTATACTTTTCCATGTAAGCTAATAAGCATTAAGAAGTAAATATGCAATTATCTCTGATATTATGTTTCAATACTTAAATTTTCATCGAAATATTATATTCATCAAAATTGGATTTCTGTATAGAATTCTACTGAGGAAATTGATTGGTTAAACTATTGGTCAGAATTCTTCCAGCATTTTTTTTTTTTTTTTTTTTTTTAACTTGACAGTGAATGATAGTAGTTGTTCAGAATTAATTTAAATCATAAATCTTGAACAAAACAACTTTTATGTATTAAAGTTGACCAAACTATTAAGACCATTAAATTAAAGTTGAGTAAAATTCATTCTTCTTAGTAAACAGTGGTGCATATTTGCTGTAATAAAATGAACAATGAAGTGTTTCTTTGAAATTTACAATTAAGCTATTTTTATCAGCATTTTTAGTTGTCAGTGAAAACATACATGCCTTTCCTGCTTTTTGTTATTACTAAGTAGATTTTATATCAGTATTAAATTTATAAAGAATATATTTTAAATATTACATACAATTAATTGTAAGCATTTGTCATGAAATTTTTAATTTAATTGGATTTTTTTAAATGACTATGGAAAATAAATGTTATGAGAATAAATCAAAAAAGTTTAAATATTATCAAAAATTAAAAAATCTGGATTTTTTCTTTGTTTCTTTAATAAAATCAAATTGGTTGTCTCTAAAAACTTTTTGTTCAACTAATGTGGAGCTAATTGAATTTTTAAAATAGTTACCTTTTAATGACTTATAAAAAGAGCTTATAGCCTGTAATTTCCATGAAATGTAAATAGAAGTAAGATGAAAAGGCCCTCATAAATGCAAAATCATCATGAGTTTAAAATAATTAAATTAAATAACTATTAATCGTTGTAAAATTATTGATTAGTTCTGTAATTTTGATTTTGAATTGCCTACATAAGAAACTGTACATTGTGCCCCAAATGTATTTGAAATAAATTCAAGTAAATTTATGTAAAGTTTTGCATGAGTATTTTATATTTCAAAGTAGTTTTTTTGTGATATGCTTGTCTAATAAAAATCACAATTTTTGCAATGAATATGTACTGAGACTTCTCAAGAAAGTTTCCTTAAGTTCTAGGCTTCGAGTTTTTTGAAACTTTATTCGCATGATCCTATGAAAAGAGTAAAATAAAGGTATTAACTAATTCTTGGCTATTCAGCTATAATTTATTGACTTTGAGAAATGGAATTTAATAGCTGTATACACTGAAATTATAAGTAGACACATTCTTAAATTGCAATCATATTTATATTAGAGATCTGGGTTGTATTATCTTATTTATTTATATTTTAATCAAATATTTTATTCAAGCTGTTTACAAAAAGCATTAAAATTGTAAATTAAAAAAAATTAAGGAAAAACCATTGCTGTTTTAAAATAATTGTTACTATAGCTGTTATAGATTAACAATATGTGAACCGTGTACACTCATTTGGTTTTTAAAAAAATAAGTATTTTGTATAAATATGAAAATAAAATTAACATTTTTAAATATATATTACAATAAATAGTGACCAACTATCAGAAATTTACTTCAACTGAATTTAACTTTGTTTGAAACATTTCCATTATTTTCCAATCATGGCAAACAAAATTTATTATAATCTTACCAAACATTTTGATAATTATTCTTCTATTTTATATAAAACAAATGCTTTGAAATATACAAAATAATCCTTACCTCAGTATACCAAAAAAAGAGCTTTATTTCTGGGAAAATTATCATTGAATTTAAATATTGTCTTTCAGTATAACCCAAATAACATGTCAACCGAATTTTACAA
Organism: Latrodectus elegans; assembly: GCA_030067965.1. Taxonomy (NCBI): domain Eukaryota; kingdom Metazoa; phylum Arthropoda; class Arachnida; order Araneae; family Theridiidae; genus Latrodectus; species Latrodectus elegans. The sequence goes on from CM057810.1 coordinate 41,952,231, forward strand.
TTGTGATTGGGCAAATAATTTTACTGTTGAAATGATTACTGTACCATAGTGTCTTCAAAGGCATTAGTTAAAGTATCTTTAATTTTTAAAATATGGTTTTGAATTTGAAAAAAAAAAAAAATTGGGAAACCTTTGTTAAGAACATCCATTTTTTAATCGGAAGGTGGTCTCGTTTTCACTAGAAGTGTTAATCTTAACATTTAAATTGGCAAAACTATGCATTGAATTTTCCTATAAATTTTTGTAAATTATTTATGATGAACTTAAGAGTTAAAATTTATTTTCAAACTGTTCTATATATATATATACTAAAGTTTTAATATGTGCTTGGATGTAAACTTGGTTTGTTTACAAACTTAATAACTATTTGCTTTTAGAACTCTAATGATTAATAACAGCAACTGATGATATTTCATAAAAAGTAAATTTTAGAGAAGTATTTAAAAAATAATTATATAAAAACAGAGAATAAATTATCGGTCTTTCTTTGTGGTACGTTAACATTTAAATGTTCTTAGTATTTAACTGAAAGCAAAACAAAGTTATGTGAGAAATGTAGGCAAAATAAAATTGTTTAAAAATTTTTAACTGATAATTGGTTATTATTCTCATATTTCTTTCATTAAGCTTCCCCTGTCAAGAAAATATTTATAAATTAAATGAGTTTTAAAGTTTCTTTAATGGCACATGCTATTAAAAAAAGTAATCCTAATTTTGATTACTTTTTTGTAAGATCTAATAAAGGGAACTCTTATCTTCAATTCCGCACATATGCTGTATAATCCATAATAACAAATTTTGAATTTTTTTTCGCAATGGAGAAATATTGCTAAGATGACTTATTGCGACGTGAGCGATGACATAAATACAAGGGTTGCCAAAACAAGAATTTTCTGCATAATTCTTATAGGTATCTATATCTATGACGTAATAAAAGCAAAGTTACCGGATACATAAGAAAATCCGCCAAAATCGCCGAACTCAGAATTTGGGATCTTGGATTATACTGCATCTATGTCTTTTAATTCTTCCATAAATTTTTTTAAATTGTTTCTTTCAACTAATGTTATTTAATGGTTGGAAAAAAAGGCTATTTTACAAAATAAATTATTACTTATTAAAAAGACAAGGCATTTTAATTTGTATCTGCTTTTAAAAATTATTTTTTATTATTGAAAGTAAAATCCTTTTATAAAAAACCATTTTTGTCTTCAAAAAAAAAAAATTTTTTTTTTTTTCCTTCATACTTGATCGGTTTGTGCATATTTCTTCAAACTAAGCATTCTCTGAATCAAAATTTCGAAACGATAAAACAAATTACCGATATAATTTATGTGAGCTCCTTGCTTTTCTTTCATATGTTGCTCTGTAATAAAAAATCCCTTTATGAAATTCGAATCTCATAATTCATAAATATTAATTCATTACTGAAATTGCTTATTCGTGTATTTTCAAAGTGTAAAACAAACTAAATCGGTTTTGATAAACAATTCTGTTGAATATTTAGTCACTTTCACTTTTCCGACTTGATAAATTACAAGCAGTTTTGCTTGTTCAGCAGAAGCTATTCATATCATAAGTTTGAAATTATCTGATAACGTATTTTGTTTTTAAGTGATTATTTTATATTTTTTATTTTATTCATAAATAAATATGAGCGTAGGTTTTTCTATTTTACTGATGATATGACCGAAACATTTTGTTTAATTTCGGAATAAAATATTACTAGATATTAAATATTCTTTCATAAAATCAATTGAATGAGTTAATTTAAAAAAGTTTTTAAATTGTAATAGCTTTAAATTGTTTTAATTTAAATTAAATGTAAATCGATGTTTATTCTTCTAATTCTTTTTATTTCGTTTTATTTATACGTATATTTTTAAATAAATGTGACTTAAAGTACTCAAAGTAATTTTTACATTAAAAGTTTATTACTATGATAGAAACAATCACATCTGAATTTATTTTACCTGGAATTAAAAGGAAATATTTTATAAAATCTCGGACATTTTTCTTTGAAGTATGTGTTAAAAGAATAGTTAAGAGTTTAATCATTATATTAAGTAAAAACTGGGTTTTTATTGAACTAATGAAATATATACACGTATATTATACGAAATGATAATTCCCCTATTACAATTCCGTTCTTTTTACCGTCTGTCTCAAGTTCTATGATAATGTTTTATTTGACATGCGCCTTAGTTTACTCTTACTCATTCTTTTCATTTGTAGAGCTTTGTACTTTCTACTGATTTCGTGAAGCACAGTTCTTAGAATAATTTTCGTTTTATTGCTATGAAGAAATATTTTTCGAATTCTACTATTATGAGTGATAACATTTTGTTTTTCTTACAAGTTTAAAGAATGACTCTTGTACTTGTTTATTAAGTGTTGAACTTTATTTGGCCGATCATTTGCGTTTCTAAAAATATTTTCTTGTTGAAATATTTCTTCTAGATTATTTTATATTTTTTCACCATATAATAATTTGGAGATAATTATCACCGGAAGTTTCACATTGATATAATCTTGGCTGTAATATTTATTGATGCTCTTTATAATGAGCTATTGTTTAGAATCTCGAATTTAGCTTACGAACTAATTTTCTTCCTAAGCATAAGCCAATAGAACTATTGTTTTATTCAACCATGACCAATTTTTTTTATTGTTTTTACTTAAGTTTTAGATAAATTTTGATTAGTTAAGCTACAATTTTCATAACTGAATTTATTATTGAAAGATATTTTCACGTTAAGTAAAAATTGCTGTAAGAGCGAAGAGAAAACATGGCGGTTGCTGATATGTCGAATTGAATTGTCTTTTGCAAACATAAACACGCAGATCTAAAATAGTTTATTTTGTAATTAAAAATACAAATTTACATTTCATGAAGTGAATCACTATCCATACTTTAGATTTCGCTCTTAAAGCGCAGCCGAATGGTTAGCGCTCTTGCCTTCTGTTCAACAGTTCGTGGGTTCGAATCCCCACGTAAATTCTAAAAGTTTTTCTTCTTGTAAATTCTAAAAGTTTTTTTTTTCTCTCTTAACAAAAAAATGTAAAACATTATTGATGGATTGGTGATTTTAAATTTATTATATTCTATAAATCAGATAAAAGTTTTGTTTTTGTTTAAAATATTTATTCTAAAAGTAAAATCTTGATTACTCTTTATTTCTAGTTAATTTAAACTTCTTAATAATTATTTGTTCCCACATTTCTGGAAACCCTGTATTCTCAAAGAAAACGACTAAGTTCCATTTTCTTTTAATTTGCTTTTTAGCTGAATTGCGGACTAACGCGATATTTTTAAACATTATGAAATGCATGCAATAGCGTTGGAGGGCAATAAAAAGAAACGGAAACAAATGAATATATATAATTTTATCCTGTACGATTTTGACAATTGCATCACTTATTCATATTTCAAAGTATATTAAAACTTGTTATATATATATATATATATATATATATATATATATATATATATATATATATATAATCTTTCAAATAGGACTGGTGCATATGTGAAGAGAAATAAGAATGAATTGCTTTTATTTTATAAGATTAAATTTAATATTTATGTTTTTCTCTTGTAGGAAATCTCTTAAACAAAGCAATTTTTTTGTACTAAAAATATTTAAATTTCTTTACTTCTGTATTTTTTTTTTGTGTTAATATTTCAAAATTTGCTGCTCATGTTCTGTGTAAACATAAAGAAAATTTTTATTACATCTCTCTCATGTATATTTATTCTTATAAATCTAATATCTTAATGGTTCCTGAGTTCATGAAAGTATAGGAAGAACTTCAATTTATTATAGTATGCTTTGCTAGCTTTAAATTTTTTATTATACCATGTTCATTTGCTGATGAATCTACATCTTAGCTTAATTTTAAACATGTTGTATAATAATGCTTTACTTTAAGGAAAATGTGTATTCTAATTATTTTTTCTTTTTGTGAAAGCAATTCAAAATCTTTAATGTATTATACTTTGTTCCATTGTTTTACCATCAAAACAAGCTATTTTATAATTGCCCTGCAAAAATATCTTAGAATATATATAATTTATGTAAAAATTAATTCCATTTTAAATCTACAAATTTAATGTCAATTCTGTTAAATTTTTATTATAAATGTTAAAAACTTTTATAGAGCATATTCATAATGTTGTGTAGAATTATATAATCTTAATTTATTACTAAGATAAAAAAAATAATATTGGGATTGAAACTTATGAATTCACTCATTGATTAACTTCATAATTTATTTATTTTTTACTTGTAAAGTGGTGAAATTCATTATCCTACCACATTCTAAAACTTTACAATTTACTCATTTTATATAGTTTTGCCAAATAGATTCATAATTCCATTTTTATAACACAGTTTACTTAAATTATTATTCCTAATGCTTTATAAGGAATAATAATCTTGTACCTCTTATTTTTAAATCAGATTATTTACTTAAGATTTAGGATTAAATGAATGATTATAAGTTATTTTTAGGTTTAATATGTATTATAAATTTATCTTTATAATAAATGTCAGTATTTTCGTAATTTTCAAAATGTAACAAACTGATTTTTTTTTAATGTGCTGTGAATTGTAATATTTTTCTACATATTCTTTTTGCAGTTTTAGTCTTTTTTTATTCTGTTCTATTTTTTAATTGAAAAGTGATTTTCTATAACTAATGATTTTTAATTATTTACATAAGATTGGTAGAGGCAAATGATTTATTATATTAATGCTAAAAATTATTTATATTTTTGCAATATATTCTAGGTTAGGCACAAAACACTACTTAGAGTGAAATTGAAAAATACTGTGTAGGATAATGAATCTAATCTTTTTAATAACTTTTCAGTCACTTAACACAGACTACTACTTGGATAGACCCTCGCAAAAAATTGAGTTCTGGTTCTCTTTCAAATTCATCTGGTGTAGCATGTTCCAGTCCAAGCACGAGTCCTGCCTCTTCTCTTCTTAATCTCCAGATTGGAAACAACTTAGGTCCTCTTCCAGAAGGTTGGGAACAAGCTACTACAGCTGAAGGAGAAATATATTTCATTAATCACAAAACCCGTACAACGAGTTGGTATGATCCCAGAATACGTAAGTATTAACCTCAAAAATTATTGAATTAAAATAACAATTTCTGTGTATTAAAGTATTGCATAAAATTTTTAATTTTTGCTGCTGCTTATAAATATTAATTATAAACAATGTTTTTTGTCTAATATTGTTACATAATTCATATATTATAAATTTTAATATATATACCAAGCTCCTAATAATCTGTGAAAGGTTTATTGGCTTTGCAGATTATCTATAATGTTTATTTAAATAAAAAAGAGATTTTCTAAGTGAAGTTGCAGAAATTTTTTGAATAAATAAATTTATAAATTCTTGAGAAAGAAATCATTTTATTCTAATAACTAATTGGTACATATTATCTATTGTGGGTTGATTTTGTAGATAATGTGGAGTTTAGGGTGAATCTATGTGTATGTACATATAATTTTTAGAATATATTTGTAGTCTATACTAATTTTTTCCACCTTTTAAAGATTTGTTAATTGAAGCTTCATTAAAAATCTCACTTTCCGCCAGTATTAGTTTTTATTCCATTTTTAACGTATACTAATAGTAGTTTTTTCATTTAAAAAATTTTTAATTAGGACACATTTCCTTTTTGCATAATGTTTTTGATTTCTGTTATTTCAATTAAGCTAAGTTGCCATCTAAATGGTTAGTGCTCTAACTTTCAATTCCATAATTAATAAACTTGTTCTCCATTTGTAGAATGGATATGTGTAACAATTTGAAGTCCACTTAGAAATCCAAGATCCAATCCTTGTTTGTTGAAAAGCAACAACTCTAGCGTGACAAATGAAACTTTAATTGAATTCACTCTTGAGAGCAATTATTTGAATTAAGGAATTGACTTTTGTTAACACTTTATCTTTGCTATTCTTGTTTTTGGAAATCCCGGTTTTTCTACAAAAGCATCTTCCACTGACTAAGAGAAAAGCATTCTTGCTATTTGTAAACAATTAAAGTTAATTTCTATATTAGAATTTCTGAAACATCTTATGTCTGGAGAGAGGAAGGAAAAATTAAACATTGATCATTAGATATCTCCTTTCTTTATGTTTCTCAATAATTTAAAAAGATTCTATTATTTTTTTCAACCAGTGCTACAACAGTATTATGGAACCTTGATACACCATCAATCAAGAATCATCTGAAAAATATTTCATATTTGAAACATTTCAACTATTCATCAAATTAGTCAATTTCAAAATATTTTCTTGTATAATAATTTAAATACTAAAATTATATTTTTTAATCATAGAAAAAGTTATTAAAATATACAGCTTTTGCATGGTTTCCAATTGTCACGCCAAGGTCTATGCAAGTTTTCTCACCAACCTAACTTGCTCGATTTTGCACTATCTTCAACTTTATCTGTTGTGATTTCGGAATATTTTTCTTTATTTACCCAAAAAGACTTCATCACTAAATGCTAGGAGGTTTAATTTCACGCATTTTATAAGAATATTTAGTTAAAATATAGAAAATAAATATTATCATTCATGTTTAATTAATATTATATGCACATATTAAACTTCATCTTATATAATGCTGTTATGTTGTTATGGATGTAACAACCTGCTACATCCTGCCTAACAACACTATACAAAGTATGCATGACTTAAGCAAGAATATGATGGTAAGGTGTAACCAGGCAAGAATAAATCTAAATCAGTAATTTGAATAATATAATTTTTATTTAAAAATAAGGTAGTGGGTAATGACCCACATCTTAGAAAAAATTCTCTAAATTTTACCAGATAGAAGTTAACACCTAAGCAATAAAACTAAATCAGTAGCATTAATAACATTGTTTCTTTATTAATCAAGTAGTTGCATTCAACTTCAAAACAAATCATTTTTCTCATTACTGGGTAAAAATTGGCATTCGTGTAATAAAAGTAAATCAGTAATGTAAATAACAAGTTTTTACATTACTGGGGTTTAAATTAATCTATGGCATATACTTTTAAACACTGTGTGTTGTAAAAAAAAAAAAAAAAAAAAAAAAAAAGCAAGGATCTGCAATCAATTTATTATTATCAGTAACATAAACATAAAACATTCTCAATTATAATATAAATAATATCTATAAAATATTTAACTTCTAACTAATTGAGCAGTGTTTGTATTTTATTATTTGATTACTTTTACCATAACAGTTTTTACAATTCATCAGTAAACCTGTATGTACCTCAAATGTTTCTACATTAAATAAATATTACTAAATGGGATACTTTTATAATAAGATAGCAAGTATAAATCACATATAGTACAAATATTCACTTAATCGTCAATTGTTGAAATATTATTAGCATTGGTTAAAATTTAATAAATTTTCAGCCACAACTTCAAAATAGTTTATTGAGTTATTAAAATAAATAATATATATTGAATTTTAAGGGTTACCAAAACTCCAAATTCATGCACATCATAACTCATCAGATGAAAGAATTTATATTATCTCAATAATGTATCAGTTTAACTAATTTGTCACCAGCACTAGACAGTTGTTATTCTGTTGGTATAAATGTGGATAAAATTACATTGTCATTTATGATTACAAAAATTGGACAAATGAAAAATGTCAAATTATCTGGTTGGTTATTTGCAGACAATGTTATATTTCAAAATATTCTTGCATATGAACTCTAGATTATTCATATTTATGTAAATATAAAACAAAAACAAATGGAGGAGTGAAACAAGATGTCTAAAGAAATTTTGTATTGGATTTTTCTTTAGTATAAATTATTTAATAGATTGGATTTCAGCTGAGCAAAATAATGGATTAAAATGGATTAGATGTCAGATTACTTGAGTATTTCTTCCATATTATTTTCATTATTCTCTTTGTTATGATAGAAACTATTACCTTGTTTAAAGCAATTTTTTGTTTTTCTAGTTTATATCTTTTTTACTACAGTACTCTTCTTTTATTCCTTTTTCTTGCCATTATAAAATGTTACAAGAGTTCTTAATGTATTACATTCTGCATTTCCTTTTCCTAAAAAAATATATTTGAATTTTTAAACTACAAATAAGGGGAAATTGCTGCACATAAAATAATGTGCCTTAAAATTATTTATATTTCAGAAAAAAAAATTTTTTTTCCTCAAGTCATTATTAATATTTTTGTATCGTTTTTGATAAACATCTAAATTTTAATAAAGTATTGATTTTAGTCATTCACTATTTTTTCAATGACAGATTTGTTTTGAAAAAAATATTAACTTTTAGACTGCAAATAAATATTTGTTTAATAATTTAAAATATTTTGTACTTTTTATAATTGTTAAAATGTTATCAAATAAAATACCCGTTTCAATTGAATGCATCACTTTTTTTATAGATATAATGGTGTCTAGTAATTCACTTTGCATTTAACTCATAACTATTTTGTAATTTAATTTTTTAATTATATCAATATTGAGAAATGTCTATTGTCTATGTAAGAATATTTTTCCTAATTATATTTACTATACTTTTCATCCTCTTATGTCCTGAAAAATTGTTGCCATCTTATTATAATATATTCTGTTTTTAGAAATATTTAAAGTATGTTAGTTTTTTATTCATTTCTTATACAAAATCTATATTTTTTTAGTAGGATGTATGATGACTCTACTGGTTTTCATTTATTTGATTGATTTTATTGTTTGTTAGATTTTCCCCATTTGTATAATATGTTAACAGTAATGTTACTAAAATATATTGAAGCTTATTATTTTATAATTTGGATGATATTATAGAAATAGATTCACATTTTAATCATTTTAAATTATTTTATCAGCTGTTCAACTACAAAATACACCAGTCGTGCCAATATTAGGATATGGTGCTCAAACTCAAGGTATTTTAGGCATAGCATCGCAACAATCACAGGTGATTATATAGATTTTTTACTTTTGTGCTTATTTAATATTGGTTAACTTTTAAGGACATTATGTAACTAAAATGTGCGTCAAAATTCTGGAATTTTTACAAATTTGATAAAATTTTATGGTAAAAAAAATTTCCATTTCATATTTAGGCATCTTCTACTTCAGTTGCATCAGTGACAAACAGTTTGCCAGCTCTGAGTAATCAAACTTTGCAACAGCAGCAACAACAATTGCGACTTCAACGCTTGCAAATGGAACGAGAACGTCTTCGCTTAAGAAATCAAGAAATTTTGAAGGTAAAATAATAAATATAATTCTCTTCCTTAGAACTTCTTACATTAAATATTAATAAAATCCTAAAACCATAATAAAACAACTATAATTTTCTTATACTTACAATTCCATTTAAAAATTTCTGTCATCCTAATAAAAAATTTTAACATAATTTGAACTAAATTTTTGATATTTTAACTGAATTAAAAGAAAACAGAAATACTCAAACATTTAAAGATCTGTAAAATGCTTACTTTTTTATTTCTATTCATGGAATCAGAATATTTTTAAAATTTATTTTATGATATTTTAATTTAATTTTACTTAATTTCTAGAATTCCAACTTGGCCAGTTCAACTTCAATGCTCAATGTAAGTCATGTTTTTGCATTTTGTATAATTTCTGTAAAAATATTTAATTAATAAAGTCTAGGATTAATATCCATTCCTGAAACTTTTTAGAAAGCTATTTTAATTTTTATTGCTGATCATAAATACTATTTTTGAATGAGATTTCTTTAAATAAATTTTCAATTAAAAAAATGACTTTTTTCCCACCATGAGTGCTCTTAATATTATCTCCTGAAATTCTTTTATTTTTCACATATTATTTATGAATTTTATTATTTTTTTCTATGTACAGTAAACATGATTATCAACTAAATAAATAATTTTCTTTTTATTGTTGAAACCAATTTTTTCCCCATTAAAAAATATTGTAAATTAATTCATAAATTTCATTTGTGGAGAGTTCATTTAAAATTTAAATTTATTAAAATTTTATTTAGTATTAATACAGATTAATAAAAATAGACTGTCAAATATTGGGTTTGTGTAATATTATAGTTAAGGGGAAAATGTTTTTAGATTTATTTTTCTGAAAATTCTCTTTTCTATGTAGGTTTGATATTTCAATTAGATTTTTAGTAACGAAATTTCTTTTAAAATTGTGCAACAACATATAGCAAAGTTAGTTTTGTAAGAAGCTTGGTTGTAGGGAAATAATTTTTATTTCATATAAGAAGAAAATGAAGTTTATTTTTGGTGATTCCAAAACAGTTTCTATTATATTACAAAAAAAAAAAAAAAAAAAAATGTATCAATTAAATTTCAAAAATTTTCAGTTGTGTAATAGAGATATGGAGTTGTTTATAATAAGTATTTCATATATTATACAATTTTAAGTACTATGCAGAATTATTTTATTGAACCTGATTATCATTAATTTCTGTGAATAATATATCTTTAATAATCTGTAAATAATACTTTAAAAATAATATATAATTGTAAATTTCTTTTGTAAAAATTACAGTATGTTTAATATTATTTGAAATACCTCTTTATTCTAATTCATTTATTTATTTAAAATACTTTTTAAATTTTAATAATACTTTATTTCCTTAAAAAGTTTTAATGCAATAGGAAAAAAGCGTTTCAATGTAGTGTGCTTTAATAAAGCAAAGCCTGACTGTTAAAGTTGTCCTTTTTACCACCAGCTTTTTCTTTAATTTATTAACCATTTCTTTAAGGTATCTAAAAATGTGAAATAAATTTACTTGTGGTTATTTATTAACTTACTCTAACCTGTTACTAATTCACTCTAATGTTATAAAATTTTCAGCATCAATTTTAAAAAAAAGTAAGGTTATGTCTTAACAGAATTAAAATATTAATAATGTTTCAATGTAAATTAAATTTGTTATCGAATAATATTATTTGTTTTTATTTTTTAAGGGTTTTGAGTTTAAAGTTTATTTATTATTAATTAATGATAGCACTTAATAAAATGAATATATTTTCATAAGATCCTTACATCAAATTAAGAATACATGAAATATTAGATAATTTATTTAAATCTATTGCATGCATGCCTTGCTGTATTTACTTATATTTCTTATTAATCATTAAAAATTGTTATATTTCTTTTAATGATATTCTTTTGAAAAATATACTGGGGGAATTTATTAATGAATAAAGTTCTGCATAATTTGGTACAGGGTAAAATTAAAATATTACTAAATTCACAGTTCTAAATAATTAAATTTTAGGGGAAGAAACAGTTCTCATTGATTATATTTCTAAAAAGAAATGCAGAATTCAGTATTCTTTAAATTGATTTTGATCTGGGAAACGTTTCATTATTTATCGATCATTGTCATTAGTAGCATTTTGATTTTAACAACAAAGGTTCTTTGAAAATCTTATATAAATACAAATATGTGTTATGGCTCATTTACAGTGCAAGATAAAACAAAAATAAAACTGATTCATCAAACCTTAAAGTTTTCCTCCTACATTTTCCCAGTATAAACTTAAATCACAATCGCGTTTTTTTTTTTTTTTTTTTTTTTTTTTTTTTGATAAATGAGACATGTATGTAATATTAAGTAAAAGTTTAAATATTTTTTTTTAATTAAATGTAAATTAAACTTAAAATTCAACAAATTATGGCTGGTCAAAATTTTAATTTGTAAAGTGAATTGATAAGTCGGCTTGATCAATGTAAAAAATTAAAGTATTCTCTATCTAGACTTATAACATATATTGAATTTTGCACTAAAGGTTATTTAGGAAGCCTTGTGAAATAAATTATAAGCAACTATTAACTTATGCTTGTACTTTATAAAATTATAATTTAAGTATAGATAACTTCCTAAATAAATTCGCTTACTGAAATGTTTAGAATTTCTTAAATTTGTTTTTGAAAAAGGTGTATAGATTCCAATCTAGTTTCACTGAGATATTGATATATTAAAATGTAAAACTACAGGGAAACTGTAAGAAAAAATTATTTACTAAACATCAATGGATCTTCCATACTTACCTTTTAAAACTAGTACATAGTATCCATAAAGACATGTGTCACCCTTTAACTTAGGAATGTGATCATTGTAGTTATAAATGCAGGGTAAAGGCATAGACAATGGTATATCTGTGTTATCACCTGATGACTTGCTGTACTCTTATTCCTAAAATTACAAAGTTATTGGTCGTCTCTTACAAACTAAGAAAATCTGCAAAAAGTCAATGATATCACTTCAAATGAAATATGGATCATGTTAGCAACTAAATGATAGTCCTCTAAACTTCAGGTCAACAGTTTATGTGTTCAATTTCTATCTTGGTCTTGAATGTTCATAGTGGCTTAGAGTTCACTTAAAACTAAATCCAGATTCTGCTAGTCCAATTTATATAGAAAATTTTCATAGAACATCAACAAATTTGTATTGGAAATGAGAGGAAAATATTATATTTAATGCTTATTTATTTGCAAACAAATTCTAATACAGAAACATCATGAAAAATTCTGATGAAATCAATGATTAAAACTAAATACATTATCTTCAATTTTTAATCTGCCTCCCTTCACTCACAATATTGATCTGAACATAAGAAAGAATCGTCTTCTGCAGTTTTGCAAGATGTCAAATGAGAAGCTGCCAAAAAGCATCCATTAAGTAACATCAAATATGTACTATTTATTATTTTGAGTGATACATTTACTCTTTGCAGCTCCTTAGTAAACATTTGAATGTGGTGAGATCAGATGAACTGGGTACTGCAACAACAATGCACTGCTGGTATGTCTGCAGAATATTGTTAGGTGTTGGCTAATTGTCACTGAGAGTCCTTAGCCATAAATATTTTGTTGGTGGAAATATTACTGATGCATCAGTTGATGTAACAATGTTGTAACTCATGTTAAATGTAAGGTCTTTCTTTATTGACATGTTTGTGTTCAAAATATCTTTTTGTAAAAAAATTATGGATACAACTTTAATGTCCTACAGAGGGTATTAACACATTTTTAGAACGATTTTGATAAAGAATTTTAAAGTAATTGATTTTGAATAAGCATTTTTGGCAACAGCTTATTATTTGAAATGAGAAATATCGTCTGCTACTTTTAAATTTATGCTTTCAAAATGTCGCCTGTAAACAAGCTGGATTGAAAGATATGTTTTGCGCTTTCCGAAGAGAAATATTCTTATTCCTGAATTCAAAGACGCTGTGAAATGCATGGTATTAAAATTTATAAGTACAAAATAAGCAGCATTATTAATCAGAAAGGTAAAAACCATCAATCATTATTTCTACAAGGAAAGAAGAAACCAAACATATATCCGAAAGAGGCACGTACTGTTTCAAATGTTTCTAAAATTAAATCGCTGCTAACAAGAGAAAATCCACCAACACAGAAATCAATTACATAGTTTTCGGATACATCTGTAGCAACAATAAGTAAAATAATAAACCAAGACTTACAACTTAAAAAAGCTATTAAAAAATAATAATAATAATAATATTTACCAGCTTTTGCCTAAACACTTCTCAACTCAGAATCCTGTACTCAAAATCATTTGTACAATCCTGTATGAAAACCGTTTAGCGGGAGAAAAATGGAAATACATTGTGACATTTGATAAAGCAGGGGTTTACTTAAATGACTGCAACAAAAAAAGGTCTATTTACTATAAAAAAAACTAAGACAAAAAAAAATGTACAAACCTTGTTTCATCAATGTAAAGAAAGTTTCAATAAGGGGCTTATGATTGTCGCAGGTTTCTCCTACAAGGGGAAATTAAAAATAAAAAGAATTGAAACAAATATTAAAATCAACTCATCATACTATCAAGAGAAGGTTTTACGTCCAATATTTACAGAAGAAATTCCACTTCTTTACCCCAATGACTTTCAAAGAGTGAAACTTCATCAAGACAAAGCTACAAGTCATTACTTCGAAAACTACCACTGCATTCTTTCAATAAAATGAAGACTAATACCTGTATTACATGAATACCTTTTCAACATATACCTGTGAAGTCTCCTGACGTTTCACTTATGGAATAGTGTGCCTTTGGTCTATTAGGCAGGCAGCAAACCTGGTCACCGTCACCTGGACACGGTGGATGACTACCAGCTGTCCACAAGCCATCCACCAACCATCCACGAAATGACGTCATGTATGACCAAATTGAGGCGGAGCTTTCCACCAAGCGATGTATTCAGCATGTTTAATTTATTCATCCACAACTGAGCGACAAGTGTATATTTACTTGATTCGCGCACTTATGTAAGGACATGGAATCCAGATTTTCTGTAGAAATCGAAGAATTTATCATTCAATATTTTAAAAGCAAGTTAAATTTAATTGGTCAATATGTTTTAGAATTTTATTTTTTGTTTTATAATATATACTTATTTATTCGATTATATATTTTTCAATAGATAATAGGTGCTTGTGAAACCTACGTGATGATAATTATTTTAATAAAAAAATTTTAAGAACCAACTGTATAAATATCTTAGTTGAATAATTAATCTTAATTTCAAAAAACAATTCTCTGGTAAAATTTCACAAGATTTTTAAAAACTGTTTTCATTTAATTAAATCTTCCTCATTAAAATTGCTTTTTAAAATTAGAAAAATATTTTGACTATTTTTTTAATTTAATAAAAATTAACTGAATAAAGCATTTATAATTTAAACTGCAATTAAAACACTGCAGAAACTCTAATTTAAATAATATATTTTTAATTTATTAATACTTTTATGAATGCATTGAATACATGAGGTTTAATATGATAAATAAATTTATTTGTATTTTTTTTAATATTATGAAACAGACTCTGAAATAAAATGTAATTATTTTTTAAATTAGGAATTTTAATGTAATACAAATGTATAAGTATTTGCAGCAAAAAAAAAAATTTATAAAATTTTTAAAAAATTTTATTAAATGATTTTCCAATTAGTTATTACTTATAGTTTATAAAAATTCATTTCAAAAAAATATTGTTAACTTTATTTTAAATAAGTTTCATGGACAATTGAAATAAGTTTTATGTTATTTAAATTTTGTTCTCCCTTTTTTTCCTCTTCCAAACATACTTCAGCAATAATATTTGCTGCTGGTTTTTAAATCAAAGTATTACATGCAATATTTCTTGGCGTTTTGTGGATGGTTATGTTTTCAAATATGAAAATATTAATAAATACGCAATACAATAATAATGCAAGTTAAACTGTAAATAAACTTTCATTGGTCAATATTTGGAGTGACATTTTTAATGACGTATTTGTTTCGTGTTTGGCTGGTATACCAGACACCAAGGATCCACAAAACAAACACCAGTGAAACACCATCCACAAGCCACGCAGTGCACAGGTTTGCTGCCTGCCTTAAAAAAGGCTCTTTCTAAACGCAAACCCACCACGATAGATGGACTCTGGAAAGTAGTGGAAGAGGAATGGAAAGCAATACCCCTGGAAATATTGCGAAAAGCTCTTCTGTCTGGGAAATCCCAATGCAGAAGTATAGTCCAGAAAAAAGGCTGTCAGATCAAACATTAAAAAAAATAGTCTTTACATTTTATACATTAATTAAACGGTCCCGAAATCATTCTGAAAATGTGTTATACCCTCTGTATTTCAATGAGTATATCATTTACTTATTGATATAGCATTACTTCTGTACTATTTGCTTAATTTTGGAGCACTGTAAGTAGTTTGGTTGTAGCTCAGAGATAGCTCCCTATTATTCTTTTTTATAGTTACTGTTATCACTTCAAAAGTTAAGAATGTAAAAAAAGGATTTTTTTTATGTGGTTACCTTCTAAATCTTTGATCTCTGAAGGAAAGGATGAATAAAACTAAAGTTTTACTTTCTTGCAGTGCGTTTTTTTATTTTGCCTCTTTATATGGGTCTGTGATAATTGCTTAAAAAATACAAATCACATGAATTTTATTGAATGGATTTTAATTTTAAAACTTCATTTTTAGAATTCAGCTCAGAGCAACTCAAATCCAATGCTTAATGTGAGTATAAAATTATGTTTGTAAAGCTACTTATATGAATTATTGAAGCAATTTCAACATGATTCTAATTACTAAAACTATAGTTATCAAATGCAATAATAATAATAATTGTAAATTTTTCTAAACTTATAAAAATAAAAATTTAACATCTTGCTTTTAAAACTTTTACAAATTCAATGAAATTGTATGGGGTGCATTAAATTTTATGTAGGTTTAAAAACAGTACAGAACTTAAATGAAATGCTGCTTGAAATAGAGTGGAAGTTTTATTGTACTGTTATAAATTGCCTAAGTTATTTTAAATTTATACTGTCAGTAAAAACAAATGTTTACTGACTGTATTTTATATATATACAATTTATCTGATTCATTTTTTACAGTAATATGTGTTTATATTATTATTGTAACATTTTTAACAAGTTATAATATAATTATCAAAATTAAATTCTAATAAGGTAGTGACTATTTAATTTTTTTTTATCTAAATCTAATTAATTATATACTAAATGAGTGGGAACACATACTTTTCCAATTGAATTATACATTCTTGTGTTTATTGTATTTAAGAAAAAATTACAAAATTTAAATTTTATTTGTTTGAAAAATTTAGATAAATCTAGATCATTATGGTTATAAATAAATTTAATTAAACTTTTTTCATTAGTTGAATATTTACTTATTTTGTAATCTCCTAAGTATTGCAACTTTATGTTACATTTTTACTACAAATTTAGAAAAGATAATGATATTTTTAAATTATAATGCTGGATATCTCATAACATTTTAATATATATATGTGAAGTGTTCACTTTCAGCTAACATATCATTTCATGAAAAGTATTACAAAGATTTCTGTGAATTAAAATGTGTAAAAATAAGATATTAAAGTCTTTTTAGAAATTTGTTGAAAAATTTCTATGGTTTTATTTTCAAAATATCTAATTAAGGAAATTTTATTGTTAAAAAGAATATTTGATTGTACTTTTTTGTTATATTTAAAACTTCTGTAACCTTACTGAAGTAAACTTTTTTCACAAAAAAGTGAAGTGAAGCATTTGTGTGATTGCCTAACAGCCTATTGCAAAATTTTTGTTATAAAAATTAATTTTTAGCAGATTTCATACCTAAGAATTCTCTGCTCCCTAGAAGAATTAATAAAAGTCCTTACTCATAAGACTTTCATTAATGTGTTTTATGAAGGAAAAAGGCACATAACTGGTTAGAAAAGCAAAAATTATGAGATGGGCTATATTCAGAATGCATAATTTCATTTATTTCTTTTTTCCATTTTTAAATTATCAACTTAGTAGTTGAATGATTTGCAGTTAAGCCTTCATTTCAACAATTTGTGAGCTCCATTCTAATCTCAGGTGGGGATATTTGTAGTTGCTCAGAATACTCTAAAGCTCTGGTAATTCACATGTAGGCTTTCTATAATCAAATCTTCTTACATGTGCAAAAAGTGGAGCAATTTTTATATTCTTATATCTGTGTATGTCTGTATATACTTATGAAAAAAAGATTAAAAGCATTGTTATTACATTATAACATTTTGTCTTAAATTTTCTTTGCTTGGTACATTTTTCATATGCATAACTTCAAATTCTACTCTTACTAAGAAATTTAAAATTTTGATTCAAGTTTTTAATAGATAATATTTATTTTATAAACATGCATTATTGTTAATAAATTTTAAAACTTTCAGTATTTTCTTTTATTTTTTATCTGCTGTACAACACACTAATTTTCTTTAGTGTTTCATGATTTAAAAATTCCCAACTATACACACAATTTAAAATGTTCAGCAATCGATTATTTATGCATGTTTCTTCTAGGATTATCTTATAAGAAGAAGTTTAAGAGAAGAAAATCTGACTATTTCATCATCGACTAGCAGTTCTGATTTGAGTCAGTCTAACAGGACCAATATTGATCCATTTTTGGGAGCAGATTCAGATTTCCATTCTCGACAGGAAAGTGGTGACAGTGGATTGGGCCTAAGCTCTAATTATAGTTTGCCTAATACTCCAGAAGATTATTTAATGGGCATGGATGAAGGAGCAGAAGGTATTAAATTCATAAAAGTTTTTGATTTACATATAGCATTTTGTTTAATTAAACAAGGGAAACATTTCATTTGTGCTAATTTGGTAATCTCATTGTATTATAAACTAAGTTTTTCTTTATATTATGAATAAGTTTCTCTTTTGCTTAACTTATATATAAAAATGATTAAAAATAATTTATTAAAAGTGTTGAGCACTAATCAAAGATGTTAAAATTTCTTCTTGCTCATAGTAAGTTAGTTTTTCTCATTAATTTAATTAATATTATTATTCTGTTATCTTCAGCTGTCTAAAATGTGTAATAAACTATTTTTATTAGAAATGTTTTTTTAAAAAAATAGACCATTCCCCCCTTAACTTTCTTGAATTGAATACTCAGAATTTGTGTCATAAATGTAAATTTATTTTTTGTAACAGTACAAAAAATATTTTTTCAGCTGTTAAAAGATAAAATTGGTTGACTTTGTGCAAAATAATTGGGAGCCACATTTCTTACTGTGAGAGTATTGTTGATTAATGAGTAAACTAAATTCATGATTAAAAAACATCAAATACTTTGATCTTGAATCCCATAAATTAAGTAATTTTTAATACTGTTTAATTAAATAATTTTTAATACTCTCCTTTAAACTAATCTATGATAGGAATTTTTTAAAAACTATAATTATGAATATTCATTATATAGTCTTTCTTCATTCAATGCATCATAAATTTGTTTAAAGTAGTGGAATAGCTTCCACTCCACTATTCCTTTACTATTTTCTATAGTAAAGGAAACTAAAACTTTAAATAATGATTATTGATTCAAGTACATAACTGTAAATTTGTATAGTTTTAGTTAATTATACGGTCATATGTTTGACCGATGAAGATGTACATTTTCAAATCAGTCTAAAGTTAAAAAAGTTTTTCTCCCTTGTTTTGAGCATTAGTAGTCAGGGTTCATAAGATATGTAGTGAATATTTATAAAGAACCTTAAGTTTGAGACAAAAATATTTATGTGTAATCATATATTTTTAGGGGAAAAAAAAAACTTTGTTGTGTTGATGTAAAAGAATTTTTTTTTAAATTTAGTTTAAATCTAATTATGAGGATTATTAAATTTTCTCAAAATATTAAATATTGATGAAGAATTAATCATGGTAAATACCTAAGATATATTTGTTTTAAATAATCCTTCATATACCTTAAAATGAATTTGATACCACTTCCAATTGCACGTTTTAATCGACATACATGACATTTAAATTTATGAAATTTTATCTGTAATGAAAATGTTTATTAATATAACTTATTAAACAGTAAAACTTTATTTTTTAATATAAATATTTATTGATGTCAAAATATAACAAGTATTCAATTCCTAAGCAAAAATTTTACTCTAAATACATATATTGTGTGCAATGGTATATAAGACCAAATTTTCCTCTCCAAATTTTCCATTCTTTTGGCCATACTGATTGCTCAAATAAGTTCCAAGGGCCAGTCTTTCTACAAATTAAATACCAAGCATAGCTGGTGACTACACTGGGAGTGGGGTTAGAGTTATGCTGACCACCTCACCAGGACATATGCTTTGCACCTCAGTGCCCTTGGTCAGGAAAAAAAGTACAAGCATTGTAGACCTTGGTCTGCGTGTGGGTTGTCTTACCTAAATTTAGTAGTAGTTTAGTTTGTATTATATTTATGGTGATTCACTAATATTAGAAAAATAAAAATATTTTTCTAATATTAGTTAATGGAATTTTCAATGTCTTCAATTCAGTCGAGTAATAAGGTACTGTATTTGATTTACAGTAAAACCATATCTGTTCTACAGATTATAAAAAATGTCACTATGAAAAGAAACTTTTTCAAAATTACAATACAATCGCAAAAAATTTGAATCTTTGAAGTGCAAATTGCTGTTGCATCAATAATTGTTTGTGAAGGTCAATACTAAAAAGTGGTTGTGTTTTTTATTTTATTATTATTTCCAATGACACAGCAAATACAGGGAATAACACAAATATAACACTTGAAAAATCACAAAATAGACATAAGACGAAGACAGGACAGGTGAATACAGTACATAAACGTAAACAAAGTGACCGAAATCATTGCTTCAAAAGTTCTAGGGCTTGCCAATGAAGGGATGATTCAAAGCTGCTCTGCAGTGCAGCACAGTGAGGGAGGTGGGTTCTATTCATGGGCTCTGCCAAGTTGATGAGCGAACAGTCGGGTGAAGTTAAGATACCAATGTGGTGCAAGTGTTCAGCCAAACAATCTTGAACAATCAGGAGTCGAAACTGTGCCACAACTTCACAGCATGCAACATCAGGGATATTCAGAAGGTCGTCTTTTCACCACTTGGCTTTTATCCTTTCTTGTAGTTTAGATGCTTGAAATCTTTTAAAAACTTGTTTTAGGTGTAGCTTTATAGTGTGATATTAAATACTTGTCTTGGCTGGAGAAGTCCTGCTCCTTTCCATAGATGCCACAGTGCCCACATAAAAAGGCCTCAATTAATGCAAGATTTCATGTGAAATTTGGGATACCAGTCTCTGATAGAGAAATGATGAAGTTTTGAGCAGTTTCTCTATCCTTAGATGAGTGAATGCATGTTTCCAGTATTACTCAGAGATGATTTTCATTCAAAGCCTATATAAAAGCTGTGAAATGAAGTTCTTGATATTGATAATATTCATAGCACAGCTACTGGGGAAGGTATTTTTAGGGAAGTTGCAAATGCCATTAATAAAAAGAACCTTTGCTTGAAATCTTACTTCTGGAGGAGAATCATAGTAAAAATGGAGCTGAGCTTTCATAAAAATCTAGAAATTGACATTGGTTTAAAATCATTAGTCTTTCATTGTATTGTTTATCAACCCTCTTTGTGCAGAAAATATATGAATATGACTGAAATTCTGAAATCCATAATATTTGTTGCTAATTTCATATCTGGTCCTATGATTAATTCAAATAAATGAAACCGTAACTTCTTAATCGATTATATTTATAATTTGTTCAAAAGCTTATTCCAGAAGATTTCAATAAGAAACGAAAAAAATATTTTTACTAAAATATTAATATTTTTGTTAGTTAATTCCGTAAAGTCAATGATTAATAAATGCTCAAAACTTTCCTTTGACACTTTCACTTTTTTGATAATATTGCCTTCAACTCTTTGCTATTTTTGTAACTAAACTTAGTTTAAAAATGCAAATATTTTCTTTATTTTACCCTCATATTTTAAAACTATGTGCTTAACGACTGCTGAACATAGTTCAATAGCATGTTGTGCAAAAGTAAAAAGAAGATTATTATGGTTACATTTCTTTTTATTGCAATCTTCCACCATATATGTTAAAGACCATGTCAATTTACATAAAGTGACATTATGAAATATGTTCAAAAATGTTCAACACCTTAATTTTCTATCTAAAATATCGATTTTTTTTTAGACATTGTAGTAGACATATTACCATATATTATTCTATAGACATAATAGATTAGTGTACGTCCATAAAGGGAATGTTTAATGTATAAGATACAATCTTTAATGTATAAGATACAAATCCACTCAGTTACATCACCAATAATTCCTCAAATTAACTAAAAATATTAAAGAAAACTATTTACCATATCATATTGGTACACAATGGCTTATTTGCAAAAAAAATCTGTCAGTGCATTTTTGAATTTCTAGCAGGGTTTGAAAGATTTTTAAATGAAAATCATCACTCTTATTTAATGACGAAACAGTAAATGGCTTTTTAAGTTAGCAATCTATGGTCGATTTAAAAAATCGTGAACAAACTATATTTTAGATTTAAAGGAAAAAATCAACTTTTACTGAATTCATACCAAACTGTACCATCTGAAAATGCTTCAACTACAATTAGCTAAAAGTATTCACACATTTTAGAAGATTTGAACTGTATGACTACATTTTTATTTTGAATCTCCAGTCAATTCTCAATAGGAACTTAGAGTGCTTTGAAGATAAGTTTTGATACTACTTTCTTTAACTTTGATATTGTTGCAAATCTAATTAAGATTTTTTTAAGTTCTTGAATCTTCCACAGATACAATTTAATATTTTGCTTTTTGTGCTGTGTTTATATTTAGTGTGAGAAAACTCCCTGATGTACAGAAAGAATGTTTATAGATTTAGTTAACAGATGACCATCTTAATTCTCTTTTAATAATTGTATAAATAAAATTATGTTGTACAATTTTTGTATTATAAATTTTTTATATATTGCTTATGCTATTTTCCCCATTGATTGCAATCGTTTTCTTTTTAATGACTTTTCAATTGATTGTGTTATATTTAATAACTTTTTGGTATTTATTAGAACCTTCCCGTCGAACAATTATTTGACCACAAAATTCTCTCTATTATTAGGTTAGCTACCACTTGTGTATCTGCCCAATATAATTAGAATATAAGTTTTAAGAAAAGTAAAAAAGATTTGTATCTTATACATTACTTTTTAGGAAATTTTACTATCAAGATCCAAATAAAATCAAATTTGTCATTCTATCTGCTTTTAATTTAGAGTGTGAGTTTGCTTACAATAATTATTTGTAATTAGTTTAGACTTACCAATATTATATAAAAGATTATTTAAAGTAAATTTTAAGTAAATCTGTCATTTTAAAAGTTGGGCAATATGCATGAGTGTTTAAAACACTATCTGCAGCCAAGAGATGTAAATATTGCATGATAAAAATTGTTTGATAAATATTATTAAATATTTATCAGATAGAATGTTTATGAAAAAATTAAAGTTAAAATTTGATTTCAATTTAGAAGTTACACTTAGAAATAGAGCTGATGATTTTTAACATGTCTGTAATAAGAATCATATTTTTTATTCAAATCATAATATTTATTCAATAAATATAATGGAATCTGTATAATACAATAAAGAATTCAGATATACATAATGATTTTTCTTTAAATTAGTCTGTAAAAGTTTTTGGAGCCAAGTAATTGACAAGAGTCTTTTAGCAACTATATGAATCTTTGACTTATAATTAATTGTAAACTAATTATATTTCTATATGCTTCTTTCTATTAATTACAACTTATTTATTTCTAACAAGCTTCATTTTATAAATTTTACTGTAAATGTTTGTATTATATATTGATATGAGAGGCCAAAAAATTTTTAACTCTTTAAAGTTTTCAAATATTTAAATTTTGCCAATTTTGTACATGCTAAAGACTGAATTTTTCAGTGTGGTAAGGACTAAAAAATCACAAAATAAACAATTGATTAGTGATGTGTGTTATAAGAATTCAAATAATCGTCATTAAACACTGGATTTAATGCATTTCAAAATAATGAAAATAATCATGTGCTAAGAAGGATTAATATTTTTCAGGGTACATAATGATGTAAATTTTTTGAAAAATAATTGCTTCTTTTAAATTCAAACATTTGTCTTTATTTCTCTTTTTTCCCCCTCCCTATTTTTCTTAATTCCTTCCTTAAATTCCTTATCGATGTGCTGCATATGCTGCCAAAATAATGAAGTTGATGTAAGCAAACAAGTAGCTAAAATATTGCCTAGAATTGCACTGCAATAACGATTACTGCTCCTCTATATTAATGTTGAAGAAAACAAAGTTATCATTCATGTAACAATAATTTATTTTCTGAAAATATTAAAAGCAAATCATACATTTTGATTAGATAATTTTATTTATGTTTTAAAATTGCAGTTTTTTTTTTATTTGGTATATATATTTATCTTACTTCTCAGTGCGCAATTTCAAGTACAACATGTTGCAAACTATATTTGGCTTCTACCAGATCGAGCAATAATCTCATTTCTGAAACGTTCAAATAAGTTGAACTTTTCTTTTAACTTCATTGAAGATGTCACTCTCTCTCTATATATATAATATAGTGTTTATAAGTAGAGATTTATTACGTTTGTGATAGACTGTTTTGTCAAATTTTGATAGTATTTGTAATAAAGTAGTATTTATTTTGATTATGGTTGAGAAAAAGGAATATTACTTGTTGCAAATAAATAGTGGTGTTTATTTTATAATGTGTGCATTAAACCTGTATGTGTATTATCTGATAATGCAGAAGATAATATTTAACTGATAAATATCAAAACCTTATGTGAAAATTTAACAACTTTGTTAGACTTTTAAATGGTGTCATTATGTTAAGATAATTTATAATTTTATGGAGTAAAAATTTTAAAAGATAAATTTTTGTCCTTAAAAGAAGAAAAGGTTGTATACTAGGTTAATTTCAGATGCACTTTTGGATATTGGAGATTTGAATTTAGAATCAATGCCTGGTAGTGGATTAGATATTGTTCCTGAAAATATGGATTCTGATGATTTAGAACCAAGTTTACAAGTGAGCAAAATATTTTTATATTCTTAAGGCTTTAAAGATTTAAATTATAAATAAAATACTTATTTTTTTACTTCATTTTATGTAAATTTTCTTAAAAAAAAGTTTGAATATTTTATCATTTTTCTAAAAAACTGTTGGAAATTTTTTATATACATATTTTCATAAATTTTTGGTAAATAATTTAATCTGAAAGATAAGTAGTGTATATGTATTTTCTTTTTAGAAAACTACAATATTTTTATTGCTATATTATAATTTTCTCGCTGATATTTTCCAATAAACTTATGTCACGCTAATTAGCACATAATTTTAAGAGTGAAGAAAATGAGAAAATATTACCTGATTTTCAACTATTAATTTCAAAAAAAAAAAAAAAAAAACAAAAAAAAGCTATGCTTTTCATTTTTAAATAGTTTTATATTAGTTTCTAGCATTCAAATATCAGTTTACATATCACACCATTCTAGCTCAAAAGAATAGGTCTAACCACATCAAATATGAACACTGGTATTCAGATATTAAAATAGAATACCCAAAGTTTTTATTCTTCCTGAACCAAATATTTTGTAAATAAATATTAATTACATAATTTTAAAATACAAGTAATGCTTAGTGGTTGATGGCTGTTTACATTTTTAACATATACAGGATAATGAAAGATGTAAACAGAAAGAATCTTCATAAATATTAGTTTGTGGTCATGTAATTAAGGAGAAAAAATTTTAAATATCCACTTTAACAAATGTGCATAAAAGAAGAGGAGAATGTTGTAAAATAATTTTGCTTTGTTTGTTTGCACTGCTAAAATTGTGATCTTTGGAAAAATAAAGGTTATTTAGGATATTTCCTGTTGTATCAAATTAATTTGCTTAAATTGTTGAATTATGTTTTCACTAGTAATCTATACACATCAAAATATTTCTTTCATTGTGACTTTTGATGGTTATGTTGTCCTAATCTATAGACATATAGTAAATCCAGTATTTTCTGTTCAATTTCTTTTTCATTTTAAATTCTTCTCATTTTTATAAAATTTAAATTTTTCATTGAGTATCATTTGGATTCATAAATTTTAAATCAATATTTTTGGTCTTCCAACTGTTCAAATATAAAAAAAGTAATGTGATCTACTATGATAGTATTTGATTGTGAATCTACATTAGAATTTTTTAGTCATTGGTTTTAAAGTTTTTACCTACAAGTCTGTTTAGTATAATGGTTTATTACATTATCAATATTAATTATAGAATAATGCTTCCCATTTTTAATATTAATAATTTCTATTTAACTGTCTCTGGAAATTTATATTGTGGTAACCTACTGAAGAAAATATTTGTTTCACAAATATTTAAAAATCAATTAAATAAATGTTTTTCTTTACTTACTATCCAGTATCTTGTATTAAGTATTTTAAATGTATATTAAATAGTTTTAATCTATTGGAATTTTTATGTAGGAAGAATTGAATGCTGACATTTTGTCTGATGTTGAAGCATTGTTGAATAAAGAACCTGGTATGAAATGGTTGTGAAGAAACAAATGTGCACTGTTTATTGAAGTGCTTCAGGAAATGTTTTAAAATTTCATAAAAACTCATTTTTTATAAAATATGATCTGCTATGTTTAACCTCATATTTTCTACTATTACAATTTAAATATTGCTTAACACAAAATCATATTTTAAATTTAATTCTTTTTCAAGTATCTGAATTGAACATGTTGAAAAATGGACATTTCTTTTGATTTCATCTTGATGTATATCAGTTGTCAAAAATGTATAGCAACGTTTTCTTGTCATTTAGTATTATGAATCACTAATCTTAATCAACTTACAAATTCAATTGAACAAACTGAAAAATAGTTCCTGTTTAAGAAGTGCTTATGCTACATGTCAACATCACAAATTCACTTGGGTATGTAGAAAGAATTTTGTGATATCCTTTAAATTTAGTTTATTAATGATCATAATTTAGACATTCACAAATAATGTTGTTTTAAGAGTTGTTTCTTTGAAGAATAAAATAGTTAAAATATATTTAATATCTTAGTTATGGATCACTAATAGTTTTACTCCAGTACCTTATTCTCCATTATGTGGAGAAACTGGCAAGAAAACTACTTTTTTATATTTTATCATAATATATTCATCAAGGCAATAATTCATTCTACTCTTTTTGAATAGAATATTGACGATAGAATGATTGTGTTTTGTCTATTATTGTTATTAATAAACAGTCTAAGCTATTTGTTATTGTTGATCTAGTGTGAGAAATTATTTCAAAGAATTGGCTGAAGTCAGTTCTTTTGTGCCTTTATCATAGTGCCTTTTTCACAAAAATGTTCATCTTTGAATTTCTTCTAAAATATATCTAATGTATTTATTGTAAAAATGCATTGTCTTTCAATGTATTTCTTTGAAAACTATAACTATTTAAATGTTTTCATTATCTTGTAACAGGAATGGTAGTACTACAGTGCCATTGGATCTTTTATGTGTGTGTTTGAATTATTCTGTTTATTTTTATCAATTATTTTCTGTAAAATGTTGGTATACTGACTTTTTTTTTGTATGTCATTATATTACCAGTTCCTGCCTTAATTTTGAGCCAAATGAATTACAGTTTATTTTAACTATGGTATATTTTTGGCTGATAATATTTTGTTATACTTCTAAATTTTCATACTAAAAATATATTCTATCATATCAAGAATTACAATAACTATTAGAGTATGGAATGTGCTTCTAATCGGGAAGGACTTAATTCCTTTTATAGAAACAATATTCCCAAGTATTTTGTGAACTCATTTGAAGAAGAAAAAAAGTTTTTATTTGTTAGTTTGCTTTAATTAAGCTGGAAAATGAAATCATTCAAACAATAACTGTTCAAAAAGTATATATCATCCTGTTTCAGTTTAAATTTATTCTGCATATTTAATAAATAATCAAAGTGCCTTTTATATAACAGTAAGACTTTCCTGAGTCCTGCTTTTTAATGAAAAATGATATGCCTTCATTTGCATTTCATTCAAGCTCAAAAATGAGTAATAAATTGGTAGCTTTTAAATACTGATAATGTATTAAGAAATTTTAATTTTTTTTTTTTTTTTTTTTTTGATATGCTTTGAATGAAATATAATATCTCTTATACAGAAAAATTTTCAAAAGAACACATTTTATTACTTTATCTGCTTTAATAAAAGCAGAAAAAAGGAAATTTTACTTGAAATGAATCTAACTGTTCAGTCTTGTCAACATTATGCACAAAAGTTTATCACTATCAAATTTGATAGAGTGTTTGAAGATCTGAAAAAATCATCTCATTTTTTTTTCCTTTTCTATGTAGAATGTTTTGTGTTAAGACAAGATTCCTTTGAACATGTTTGGTATTCAATTATTAGCAAGCAAAATTTTTTCTTTAAATTTAAACTCAATATTTTGCCATATTTTTCACAAGATGATTTGTATATATCTTTAAACTTTTTTCATATTATAGTTTATTGTTCCATGCCATATTTCATAATTCATCCATTTATGTCAGTGATTTGTGCCAAACAGACACTGTTGTTCTGTATTTGATTTTAGCTAGTGTATCATGAATTCATTGTTATTTATCATGTATGCGGGATTTTTATATTGAAGGCTTGTTGAAGAAAAAATTTAAATTTTCAATGAATGTCAAAATTTTATTTAATATTGATATTGGCTTTTTAAACAAATTTGTTTGAGAAAAAGTATTGATATAATTTATATTGAGCATTCAATTTAAATTTCCCTAATACATTTCACTTGAATGTGTCATTTGAATCTTGCATTTGCCATCATCTTTATGCCATATAAGCCATGTGCATTTAATGTGATTCTACATTCAAGTTTGAAACTAATCAGGGTTTTGATATTTTGCACATTTAAAAATGTTAGCATTAAAATATCAGATAATTGTATTTGGCATTGTGAGGAATTTTTTATATTTCTAATTTGTTTGCAGCTATTTTAAATATTCTTGTTGTACCCTTGTATATAAATACAATTATCTGACCATTAATTTTGTTAGAATTATTTATAATTAATTATGCTGTTCATATACATAATATTTGTAATCAAATATTAATGTTTTTTATTCTCAAATTATGTCACATAAGCTTTTTAGTATGTTCTCTTTCATCAAAATTGGGTACACATCAAAACTATCACCTGTTAATCTTATGTAACTTTTATGGAAGTTGATTATGGTTAATAAAATGTTATTTAGGCAATTTGTTTTTTTAAATTCAAATAAGGGGATTTCCTTTTAGCAAAATAAAACAATAAGTAATTTTATTTTTACATGACTCATTTACATAACGTGAAATATTTTGATAACATTTATTACATTTGTTTCCAACTCTTAAAAAGAAACTAATCAATACTTGATTTCTTTTCATAATCACATTCATTTGCTTACCTGAATTTGAACTTATTGCTACAAATCGTTTTTTAGTATAATTAGAAATTGAAAGGCGCAAAGTGAAGAAATAGATTAGTCAGTTACAGTGTTTCAGTATTATTACTTAAGACTCTAACATTGCTTAGGTAAGTAGTAAATTATTAATGAAAGTTTATATTAATTTTGACAGTAAAAATTATAACAAAAAATGAATAAACTAAAGTTTTGAGGTAATATGTATGCTTTAAACATCTAAAAAGTACTATCAAACTTAAAAAACAATAAATAAAACTTAAGCAAAGACTAGATGAATGCCAAAGCCTTGTACTACAAAGTATAATAATATATATATATATATCTGTATCTGAATATTTATATACAGATAAAAAGAGTAACTTATTTACAGTTAAATTCATACATAA
The DNA here is from genome assembly GCA_030067965.1 of Latrodectus elegans. Classification (NCBI taxonomy): domain Eukaryota; kingdom Metazoa; phylum Arthropoda; class Arachnida; order Araneae; family Theridiidae; genus Latrodectus; species Latrodectus elegans. The sequence goes on from CM057810.1 coordinate 41,981,599, forward strand.
TTTTACAACACCCTTACTTGAACCATTCACTCTTATTTTAAATAACATTTGTAACTGAATATCATATATATAGATAGATCTTTTCAAATAAGTTGTGCTCTAATAAATTCTCATGTAGATCAGAATATTAGAGAGCACATCAGATGGCAAAATATATAATTTTTGTTCTTCATTCATACATATGTCATAGGAAAGGATTACTGCAGTTACTTTTTGGAGCTACTTGATATCCTAAATTACTGGATGGAACCTGAAAAAAATCATTTAGATTGTCAATAAATTAAATTGCATTCATGAGATAAACTTGTTTAATGACTAAAAATTAAAAAAATAACTACATAGTTAAATTTTTACTTTTGTGTTCTGACTTTTAATATCTATATAACTATTAAAAAACAAAAAAATTATTAATTGATATATGAGTTCAAAGGACATTTTCAAAATTTTTAATTCTCACTTCTGAAATGTACACGAATTTGGCTTGATTTGTTAATTGTATGAGAAAAGGAATTATAAAGCAAAGGTTAGTTTTACTGGTTCCTGAAGCTTAATGTAAAATCCAAACTTTAAGATTCATAATGGGTGATGAATCTTGCAAAAATTTTCAATGTGATCAGAACAATTCCATTTCCCTTTCTTATGACTGCTTTTCATTAGAATAATTTTTATATGTCGTATTCTAATAAGTTTCACTTAGCTTATTATTATTTTAAAACAATATTTGCCAACTCCTTTTACATTGATGAAATTTCATTTAACATAGCTATAACATAGAACTAGCTATTACTGTACTTCATTTTCTATAACAACTATTATCATGATAATCATTTTTACCACAGGACAATTCAACTTAATATTTATTTATTCCTATACATAATGTTCTGGATAAAAAAAAAAATCCCCATTTAGAACAGTAAGAGATATGTATGTTACAATAATACTAGTATAATAATTTGAAATCCATGTAAAACTTAATAAAGAAAATAAAAATATATTTATGATAAACAATGTGCTCATCAATTTGATATTTTTAAATTAGATGAATAGGAAAGCTTTTTCTGTCAGTATCAAAATGTGCAAGTTACTATATGTACTAATATTTAATAGCTTATTAATCTATTAAAAAAACACAAATATAAGTATTTTAAAGAAAAGAGCCTGCATAAAACTATTTTTTTAACTTGTGAAATTACCATACAACTTGATTTTAAAATGCTTAAAGGAATCATTAAAACTTACTGAAAATGGATTAACAGGATTTTGGATCCAATCAGAATGTTGTGCAGGTTCTGCGGGTTTGTTTTCACTAGTAAACAGACCACCACTTTGTCCTAGATGACTAGACGACCATATTGGCACATTCCACATTCCTGAGCTTGTTGTGGGAGAAACCACTCCACCATTTTGGAAAAACAACGGATTAGGGGCATATCCATTAGAAGGACTGGAAATCATCTGAGTTGGAAAAGCAGTAAAATTGGCATTAAATTGGTTACGCACTCCATCATCACTGGGGCTGTTTCCAACCATTGGTATTGGGAAAGGTGCATATGGCTGAGTACCAGCTGGCTGAGAGTAGGATAGCCCACTGTCAGATACAGTTTGGAATGGATTGGCAGATTGATAAGAACTAGGTGAAGTGACCTGTTGAGATTGCTGACCCCATAGATTGCTTGAAGAAAAAGGATTGGATGGAGCTGAAAAAAATGTTTTAAGTTTATATATATATATATATATATATATATATATATATATATATACATACATATATATAAGGTTTAAACAAGTGTGTGTAAAATTATAATCAATAGATTTATTCATATTACTTCAGAATTTAAAACTATTTAAAATATTTTTAAATTTGATAGAAGTATATTTCATACCAATATATTAAATTTTGTTATTAAAATTACAACTACTGTTGAAATCAATAACTGATTATACCGATAAAACTTTTTTCCTTCCTTACTTAATAACTACATTTTTTCCCACTTTAAAAATATCTGTATTTTAATGAAACTTGTTTATCGGTCAGCATGCCTGACTGTGGATAGGGAGGTCCTGGGTTCATGTATAGATGTACTTTCTCATTCTATCTTTGTCCTTTCCTTGTATGAATAGGTTGTGTGCCTGGTTGCCTACGCTATAAACAAGTTCCTATGGCATGTGTGCACTGAGGAAGTTGAACTCCACACCTAAATATGGTTTAGTTGGAAAAAAGGAGCAATGCACCCTATAATGCCAGCCTATCTGGCACACAACAATAAGTAATTCACTGTAAATTGAGTTGCATCAGATAAGGAAATTTAAAAAATTATGATCTAGATTTAAACACATAATATATAGACATTAAATTCTATAATTAATGATCAGATTTATGTTGTTTCTGAATCGATAATCAATTTATTGCTTTTATAAAATTGAATGAATTACTTTAAATAATCTGTTCAATTTAAAAATTCAAGCCTATTTATAATAAGAAAATTTTGCAAGTTTTCTTTTGTTTTAATCTGCAAAATAATAATTCTGCAATTGACTATCATTTTTTTATTTAAAATATTCCATTTTCAATTATTGTAATTTTCCTCTTAAATTATAATCACACACATGCATCATTTCTTATTACCTTTATTAACATTCAACCTATGAAATGAAGTTCCAACTTTTATTTAACAGTTTGTAAATAAAGTTGCAGTGTGTTGAAAACCTTTTATTTATTTATATATATATATAACCTTAAACTATCATGTAATATTTATTTAATGAACAATAAATCTTAGACAAAATCAAACTAAATTAAAATTGGAAATAAATTTTTGAAATAAAAAGAAATTGGCTTAAGGTTTTTAGATAGTAATGTTTTTTTTATTATTATTGTTATTAAGATTATTGTGCATCTTTTTCTTCCAAAGTTATACAGTTGCAAACTTAATCTGTGATAGTTTTAGTGGAATTGTAAGAGATATTAAGCAAAATCATAAAAGTAGTGCTACTAAATTGTTATTGATTAAGATATATTCTGGATATATGGAGTAGGAGTTATCAAAGTGTAATTTAATTAAATATCTATGTTGCTATAGGCTAAAAAATTAAATTTACAATAAAGAGATTTATAATTTTGAGTCTTAATAATTTTTATGTTTTGTGGAAAAGTGTAGAAGTCTAGTTGCTGTCAATAGCTTACTAACACTTGGTAATAAGATATCACACTTTTCAAGTACTTCCAGACTGGAGACAATCAACTTGGAATGAATAGTGATATATATAATTGTATATTATGCAAAAATATATGAATTCAGCATAAATCTGATGATCGTTAATCATTCATAGAACTAGAGCTCATTTATTTTCAGATAAATTGGTCACCCATACGATTTTACTTTTAAGAGAATTCGACCAAAACAGTAAGGATGGCAACTATGTTTAACTAGATTTTACAATGATTCAAAACTTAAGTATACAGATTATAAATATTTGTGTTCATTTAGAATTATATGTTTTATATCAAACTAAAAAAAGAATCAAAACAATTTAGTATTTTTGAGTTTTGATTTTTTTCTTATATGTAATATTACATAATCTTAAAAAATTGGAAGATTACTACTTTCAAAACAATAAGATTCCCTGCCTTAACTTTTTTGTGCATAATATAACTGTGTAATGCTCAATTCCTGTAGGATGTGATGTTACAATTTATATTAATACCATTATGCCAAAATTTCACCCAGATATACATAAATGAAATTATAAAGGTAAAGACATTTTTTAAATAATTAAAAAGGTAAAAATAAGCTTATAGTAATAAAAAAAGGCAAAATATTTAACATAAAACATCAGCAGAGAATGTGTCAATCTATTCTTAATTTTATACAAACACATTTGACATACAAAAAATTTTCAATTATAAAAATATTTTATTTAGGTAATGTTTTCAAAAACATGTTAAAACTAAATTTTAAATATCTATATTTTTTATAGGAATTGTCATAAAAACTTAATACTTTTAAAGTTTAATAGATAAGGGGAAAAACTAAAAATTGATAATTAGCTAATAACTATCATGATTGAAAGATAACATATTTAAAACTTAATATATTTTTCATTTCATGAATAGAAAGTTTTTCAAATTACTTGAGTTGTGACAGCTTATTCATCAATTTACATGGTTTGAACTACATTGCTGGTACAAAAATTACCGCACTGAAGAGAATATAATCGATAAATACCACTAAAATATAATTTATATTATAAAATATAATATACCGAAGTAAATTAATACCATACATATTGCTGTTAACATGATATTTTACAACTTGAAGAATTATATTGTTAGAAAAATAGTTTAAAAATACTTCAATATTTCTAAATAAATTATTTATTCAAAGGAACATTTTTCAATAGTGTTAAATATATTGAAACACAGCTTACAAAATTAACTTCGGCTGAATTTGATTTTTGAAAAGGCAAATATCAATAAATACCTAAACATATTTAATAGGATCAATTTAAACATAATTTTAAAAAACTCAGGTCTTTTAAACAATACCAGAAAAATAAATTTAATAAAACTAAATAACTTAAACAGATCGTTTGAAATTCAGTTTTTATCTATTTAAATAACATTATAAAATCTAAAAGAAAAATAAACAGTAATACTTGAATATAAAATGAAACTTTAATTACAGAACATACAGATTTAAATCATTAATTATATCACTTTTTAATTAAGTATCTAATTTTATCCCCATAATATCAATTAACATGCGATTTACAACAAATTCCAACAAGAAAAATAAGCCAATATAAATTTATTCAAAATTTGAATTTGCAATCTTGCCTGCTTTTAAATTATATATAACTTTAGATAACATACAATTCATTTACTTGATCAAATAAAACAATAGCTATACAGAAGTCACAGTGTAAATTAATAAAATCTAATAATAGAAATAAATTATTTATTATATAAAAACAAATTATTAATATAAATCAAAATTATTAAGCTTCACCAGACAGCCAAAGTCTTGTGGGATCTGCATTTTTATTTTTTAATATATATTTTCTGAGGATTGTTTAGCAAACTAGTTCTGAGATAAACAACAACCCATCTCATTTAGGTTGGTTTGATTTTGTGGTGCAAAGACAAAGAAGAACAAACTTAGATTTTAATAGACTTTTTTATTAACAAAACAAAATTCAAGTTTTGTTAAATTACAAAAAATTTGTAAGTAAAAATTAAATGTAAAATGAAAAGAAAAAATTCATGATATAAATATAATAACACTAATATACAATCTCAATCCCAGGGACTCTTTTGTTTCCCTTCTTGAAGAAAGAGCTCAAAGGAAAACATTAAGAGTATGTAGAGAACATACAGAAGTTCGTGTTATGAAGTTCTTTAAGGACATACAGGCCAAGGGCAACCAGAGTGACTTCCAGGCATGGAAATTGCAAGTATGTTGATGCAGGAGGCTTTTGAAATTTTAACAGTTTGTACAAACTGAATTAAAGTTTTCTGAAACCATTCATTAGTCTTATAACATTCTTGGCACAATTACAAGAAAAATATAATAATATATACAATAAATAAATACCATTGATCAATCTGTGCTATAAGAAATATTCTAAAGAATTACCTGTGCTATAAGTGCTGCTACTCTTATCATTACTAACAGGAACATCAAAAAAGGATCCACAAGTTGATGTTTCAACTGTCCAACTAGGAGCTTTCGTAGAAACCGGTTGGTGAAATAAACTGTCCAAATCAGCAAGAGCAGCATACCTGTCAGCATTACTTTGCTGTGAAGATGCGACTGGAGCAGTAGTTGCCTTAGGTATTGGAGGAGATGTAGGACTGAAGGTATGAATAGAGTTGGGTTGCACTTGTTGCTTAGACTGCATGGGATATGCATCCATGCTTGCTGAAGTTGTCATGTTTGTAGGCGCTGCACTACTCCCAGCTGTAAAAGATTGCCACTGAGAAGGAGTTGATGATTTGCCGGAATTAACTATAGGTGATGATTTGAAAGGATTTGTGGGAGCAAAAGTTGGGAGACTCAGAGGTCGGGGCATAGTTGTAGCAGAGTAAGAAGAAACCACCCGAGAGAAAGAGTCCTTGCCCAAAGTCAAATTACGAGAAACAGAGGAAGAAAGGGGATCAAGATCATCGTCAAAGGAAGTCCAACCTGAAGAAGTAGTATTGATATTGACTACAAGATTTTTTTATTGCTAAAAATAATTATAAACAGGCACAATGATTCTGATAATCTAATAATTGTGCTATCGTTTATGAACTAAAAAAAATCCAGCATGAATAGAAAATATTCAAACTTTCATGCACAAGGCAACAATTTTAAGAAAATTTCAATTTTAAATTGCTTAAAAGCAAAAGTTTATGTAGTGTTTAAAAACTTATTTTAATGCTCAAAATACAAACAAGCTCAAATTTCATGCGTACACACATGCTGCTGAAGATGAAAAAATAGGACACAGAAATATTTCATCACAGAAGCTTTCAAGAGTTGCCAAACAAATAATTAATAAAGATTAGTTTAACCAAGATTATATGGATAAGCTTAGGATTAAGAAGAGGATTAGAAATAAAAGTTTCTAATAAGGAAAGCAGCCTTAAAACAGTATTACACAAAACATGCAAAATATTGAATAAGACAAGTTTTTGTTCATTCTCAAATAAGCTTGCAACAAAGGATAAAAAAAAAATTTTTATGGCAAATATACATTAACAATAGAAATTTCAGTAAAAAATTTAAAAAACTTTCAAAACAGTAATTCATTAGAATTCCACTATTTTTGTTTTTATTATTTTAAACAGAAAATTTATAATATTAAATGATTATAGATGATGCAAAAGAAAACCTACAATGACATGCATTTACATTTCTAAGCATGCAACACGAAATATCTGATGCATAAAGATTCAAATAAAATACATTAAATATGTCTGCAACAAGTTATATAATAAGTGATATTTGAGTCAATGCATTTTCTGCAGCTTAACAATAAAAAAAATAAAAATAGATCAAAATATTGAAAGTCTAAAATTAAAAATAAAAATACTAATATACAAAAATGAAAAATTTATAAAAATATAAAACCAATAATATTTTATTACAGATATATAATGTGTCTGCATATTTGCATGTATGTACAATCATAGATTATAGAGGGTAATAAAAATATTAATTTTCCTAACCATCTTTAGGTTAGGAAAATTAATATTTTTATTACCCTATATTTTATCTATATTTTATTTCTTAATAGATAAATAAGTTTTCTCGTTTATCTATTAAGAAATATAATTATACATGATGGTTACTTCTATAATATAAATTTACAATAAGTTATTATAATTTACTTGAAGCAATAGTAAATTCTTTGCATTAGATTTACAGAGATAATGGTTATTTTGTGACAATGTTAATAAATATTTCCAATCTCCTATTTGACCTATTAATGAATCATTCCTTTTAAAGCATTTTGATAAGAAAAGGGCTTAATGAATATGAATAGTTAAGTATATTAACTCTTATAGATAAAAATTATAATTTTCAAATCAATGCAACAGCTAAGCCCAAGGTAAGAATCAAAATTACCAACTTGCATGGGAAGTTAGAATACTAATCACTCAAAAAGTAATCTAATGGAGTCAATAAGAGTTGGTGATAAAATTATTAGAGCAATGCATAAATTGGCATAAATTCATTTTTCCATACAATCTTTCATTTAAAAAAAATTATTGATAATGAAATTCCAAATAAGATATTTTCCAAAAATAAAATTATTTGGCCGAAGTCTGACAGTATTTTTCTTTTTCTCAATCCTTATTGCACGATACAATTTTTTTATTAAAAAAAAAAAAAAAAAAAAAAAATACATAACATGAACCAATAAGTTTATATGACAAGAAATACACAGTAGTATTGCAATAAAATATTTATATAAATAGCATTCTATATTTAAATATAATTTACATAAGCAATTTACTTAATTATTTGTATAAAATGAAATAGACCACACATATTTTATTTTAGATATATAAATAGCCTGAAATAAACTTTAGAAAAAAGCTGTTTTATGAAACATACCAGATTTTTCAACAGAACTAAAAGCAGTTTCAAAGTTGGCAAAATTCCCATTAGCAGTAGAATTGCCTATAAAGAAAATTACTACAAAATTAAATATTTTGTTTACAAATTTAAAAAAATTAATGTAGCTGAAATTATAAAAAATACACAAATGACAAATTTTATACTAAAAGTTAATGTTACATGTATTAAAGATGTCAGAGCAATTAAAATAAGTATTTTCTGCAAAATAACTTATCTCGTATTTTTTTTTTTTTTTTTTTTTTTAAATTTAAAGCAAAAACAGATTCATACAGAATTTAGATTATGAAAAAATTCATTTTGAAATATGTAAGCCTCTTTTTTCTTTACCTTGAGAGTTACTGGTATCACTAGTGAGCTCAGAAAGTAAATCTATAGAACGGCTGCCTGGATTCTGAGTTGCAGTTTTTGTGCTTATAGTAGGAGCAGAAGCTGATGATACAGGATGAGGCCATGTTTCTGCTGGCTGCGTGACACGAAGATAAAACTGATATAAATATTATAATATGAAAAATACAAATTAATCTAAGAAATAAAAACAGGTGTATTCATAGAAAACGAATTTTATATAATATAAATAAAACGAAATTGATCTAAAGAAAGATTGTTGAAAATTCTGTTCAGTCAGTTACCATATTTTCCTGTATATAATCTGCGGATTATGTGTCATAAAAAGTTTTCACTGTGTGTATTATACACTGTTGCAGAAAATCTGATAATAAAATATTTCTCATCAGAAAAGCTTACAATAAAGTTATGAAAGAAATGTTGTTTATGTTTCATAAATCAAGTAACAGTTGGAGATGTGATTTGATTGGCTTATTTTACCTTTGATCAGCATTGTCCAATTTTGTTCAAGAATGATATTAAAATTGCAATTTACTAACTTAATTCACATTCTGTCATAAGCTGAATTGTTTTGTTCTTAAAACATTTAAACTCATATATCATAGTGAAGTGAAAAGTATTAAGTTACAGAGAAAATTTTAAACTGAAAGTTAGGGAAGGCAAATGAAAAAAATGTGGGCAAATGTGAAATGCAAGGTGAAAAACAAAGCATGCTTGTTCAAAGAGAAAAAATATATTCCATGCGCAGTTAGAAAAATAACCCATTTCTTTCATTTAACTATTTATAAAATAAAGTTTTTTTTTTTAAAGTATGTCTAACCTTATTTTAAAAGTTATTAAAATCTAAAAATTGATAAGTTTTACTAGAATCCAAGATGATTCAAGAAAATCGATAAGTTTTACTAAACTTATTTTTTTTAATCGATATGAAAGGATGACATTGATCAACAGATAGATGTCATGCTTTTCATCTCAGTTAATCGCATTTTGCGTTGAGATAATAGATTCAAACAGATATTTATCATTATAAATATTTTTTCTGTAGAATTTTTTAGATTTTTTAATCATAATGTGTATTTATTTTATTTGGCACCAATTATTATCAGTATAAGTTTTTGAGTATTCATCAGAAAAATTGCTGCAAACTACACATCATTGCGGATTATGTGATGTTTTTCCGTTTGCTCGAAAAAAGGGGTTTGTGGACAATACGCTGTTGTGGATTATATATAGTAAAATTATGTATTGGATGAATTTCCAGTATGTTTATCCTTATATGGCATTTCACTCTTTTTATTAGTAAAAGTATATTCCTTGCAATGGCAAATTTAATGTGTACATTTTACCATTGTTTAGAAAAGGTAAGTATCCATGTAAAAAGAATTACTTTTTATAAATTGTTCTGTTCAGTTAAGCATAAGATTATGGTTTAGATCATGTGTTTCTAAAGTTTCAGGATTAAAAGCCTTCTGATTACTCAATTCCAAAAGGCCAAAACGTTTTAATTTTCTTGAAAAGTGGTTAAAAGGAGACATACGTAGTCCCCTGCATAAGCTAACTACTGCCATATAGTGTTAGTAGTCTTTTATAAAAACACTGTATATCAATTTAATATTTAATTAGTAAAGTCAAAGGAAGTGAAGCTATGTTACAATATAAAATAATCTCTTAAGTGCTCAAATGTTTTGATTAAAAGACATCTATGAACTGCACAATGTCCATACGCAACCCATTTCCAATTTGACTAGTTAGTTTTAAATTTTACAAATATTTAGCGGGGGGGGGGGGGTAATGATATTAAATGCAAGATGCTTAAAAAACAGTGGAACTTTAAATATTTCATAATTCAATACAGCACTACCTTTAATTTGGAATATAACTGTAATTGCACACAAAATATACAGTAGACATCATGACAAAAATATTTTCAAAATTTCTCAATATACATAAAGATTATGGACAGAAAAATTTGAAGTTTTGCAGCCAGAGTGCAAATGCAGCGATAGTAAACAAGAGGATGCAACTTGACCAGCTTTTGAGTGGCTCTCTTGACATTGTAAAACATGAAAAAAAATAGTCACCTATAAGGAAATGACCAAAGAATGCATAAATTCAGTAATCAAAGAAAAGTACTCAAAAAGTTTAATTTATACAAAACTTTCAGTTTGTCAGCAATTATTAAGGTTTGAAGGGACAACACAGACAACAGTTGTTGGAATTTTATAAGTCTTCTCCAAATATAAATAGATAAGTTTTCTCATGGCCAATTTTCAGTTTTTGGTACTTATTTATGTAAGAAAACATTTTCTAAAATGAAGTACAAAAGAATATTTACATATCCAAATTAACCAATGAACAACTTGTAACTCTTAATAATAGATACAAATTAATTTGGCCCACAACCATATACTAACGTCTGTGGAATATACGACAATTGTATAAATCCAACTAATATTTTTTTACAAGGGGATACCTTTCCTTAAATTTTAAGAAGTAAACAAAATTGAATTATATTGTGTTTTTTATGCAACTTACTAAAATAGCTGTCACTGGTCAGATTTAGCCCACATAAAATATTTTGGAGACCCCTTATAATGAGTAAAAGAGAGAAAAAATTCTTACAATGATATCTGAAATGCTGCATGGCATTACAACTTTTTTACAGGTTATTGTAAAAAAATTTTTTTTTAAAGTTGAAAAAGTCATTGCCGCTTTCTTCTAAAAAATTTTTTTCAATGTATTACCTTTTTTCTAAAGAAAACAGCTGAACTTTAAAATTTTAACATAGCAACTTTTCTTTAAATTTACACAAGTCCTTTTTAATTATATATTCACTTTAAAAAAATTATAATATTAAAGCATAGAAATATATGTGTGTGTATATATATATGAGGGTCACTCTGAAATTTTTGAGATACAACTAGGTTTTTAAAATTATACTTACAAAATTTTAGGTGTGTTCAAAGTAGTTTCCTCCAGCATCAATGCACTTTCGTAGACGAATTTTCCACAGCTTAAATTCCTCAAGCCATTCATTTCTTGGAATAGATGAAAAAAATGCATTTATAGCCACATCAACCGTTTCTTCTGAATGAAAACGACATACACGTAAGTTCTTTTTTAGATTAAAGAATAACCAAAAGTTGCACATAGCTAGATCAGGTGAATACAGTGGATGTTCGATCACTTTTATTTGTTTTTGTTTAAGAAACTCAATTGTTAATCTGGCGGTATGTGAAGATGCATTGTCATTGTGCAGCATTAGTCCCCTAATATTCAGTTCTTGTACAATTTCTGGAAGACATTTAGTGGTATACCAGTTTGCTGTTACTGTCTTCTGTCCTTACAACTTGATGGCTTTGACCAATCCCGTACTTCTATAGAAAACGGCAAACATCATTTTTTTCATTGCGTGTTGTTTTTTCACCATTGTCGGCGTGGGATCATCTTCAAAGACCCATACTTTGCTTTCTTGACATGTTGGAACATCGAAAAACGGTATGTATATCTCATAACCTGTTACAATTTTAGAAATGATGCGGTAGCCACCATCAATTAGCAATTTAAGAGTTTCTTTACTGATTCTGACATGCTCCCTTTTTGGTGCTCAGTTAGATTATGGGGAACCCAACGGCAAACTACTTTTTTCATATGTAATCCTTCAAGAATGATTTTGTGCATGACTGCGGATCCAATGTTAAGTTCCTTCTGCATCATTTGATAGGTACAGCGTGATTATCATCTTTTAACATTTTTCATATGGCAGACATATTATCCGGGATTACTGCCAACGGCGGCCTTCCTGTATGTTCTTCATCCTGAAGAAAATTGCGACCTCTTCTAAATTCTCTAAACCATCTGAATACAGTAGCACAAGCTGGAGATTCATCAAATACTAACTGCAACCATTGAATGCATTCTTCTTCATTTAATCCTGCTTTAAAATCATAGAAAATCATTGCGTGAAAATGTTCTCGTGTCAACTCCATTTTCTCTTCTGTTTAAAATTTATTCTACACTAAACAAGTTGAAGTAAGTCAGTAAAAAATCTTCTATGTTAAAATACTTTGTATTTTAAAATTAAACCGTTATTTTTATTTTGTAAATTCTCGTCTGTGCGAATCTCAAAAATTTCAGAGTAATCCTCGTGCATGTTGCTTACTTATCAATAGTTAATTTCCATGAGAAAAGCGTTTAAATGAAGAAAATTTTTTTATAGATTAGCTTAAAAAACTCTCGTCAAATAATACATATATGTAAACATACATACATATATATATATATTCTTGTATGTAATAATATTGTATTGTATATATTCTTGTATGTAATTGAACAATACTGGTTGTAGCTGAAGTACATCATCCAAGTCATTGAAGGCTTTCAGCATTATCTGTTTTATTTATTTAAAAATACATAATATTTCTTTTAGAGCTATAGTAACCTTTTCTGATAGACAATGAAATCTGTATATCAAAATGCATTTATTTCTCTCTATCTGTGTGTGTGTATAAATATATGTATGTATATATATCTATATGTAAATATATGTATGTGTATATATATATATGTGTGTGTATGTATGTTTATATATATATATATATATGCACATAAAAAAGATAATAGAATGTGGAGTTCAAAATTAATATATTTCAATTAATATTTAATGAAAAAAATATTTTATTTTCAAAATATTTATAAACTTGTTTGAAAAATTATAAAAATTAAAAATTGATAAATTTAATTGGAATCTTCTCAGAATTATTGTTCTTGGGAATATGATCAGATGTTTTTTTTTTTGTTTTGTTTTTACGTACAATTTATAATATTTCTAATCATGCTGTATAATTTTATGTAACATTTTATTATCAATAAATACATTTTTGGTTATAAGCCAAAAAATATGCCATGAATACTGCTGCAGATTATAAACAGGAGAATATGGTATATATGTACATATACATATATATAGATAGACATACACACACATATTATGTGCATTTGTTTCAAGCTTCTGCTTACTTTGATATTTAATAAAACTACTCAAGTATATACAATTTCTATTAATCCTAAATACAGAATATTATTCACCAAACTATAGTAAAATGCAAACAAAATACAGCTTCATAAAAGAAAATTGCAAGTATGAATAGGATTTTAGTTATAAATATTCCGTGAAAGAGAAAAGGCTGCATTATCTAATAAATCATAACTAAAAGCATGTTAAGAATAAAAAATATAAAAATTAATAGTTATATTTTTTATTGATTGAAATTTATAAAACTTAGAATAATGTATTTTCTTGTATATAATCCACAGCGTATTATCCACAAGCCCCGTTTTTTGAACAAAGGGAACAAAGTGTCGCATAATCCGCAGTGGCATATAGTCTGCAGCAATTTTTCCGACAAATAATCGAAAAATTATACTGCAGATAATTTGATGTCAAATAAAATCAGTTTGAATCCACCAAAACGAAAAGTGCGATTAACTGAGATGGAAGAACAACATCGATCAAGATCCAAAAAGATTTTAGTAAATCTTATCAATTTTTAGATTTTAATAACTTTTAAAACAAAATTACATATATTTTAAAAATAAGGTATATTTGTTTGGTTAATAGTTGAAGGAAAGAAATGGAAAATTATTTTCTAACTGCGCATGGAACATTTTCTCTTTTGTACATGGCATGCTTCGTTTTCCATATTACATTACCTGTTTGTCGACATTTTTTTCTAGAGCAAAGTTTTTTTTATTTAAGAATGAAACAAATGAATTATATATTTCAACATTAATAAATATATACCATAGTAAATACAAACATTAAAAAAATTATTTTTTAACAATTTATATTAAGAAATAGTTTCAACATAACTTCGAGAATTTAAACATAATTTTGAATGATTTCACTTTTAATACTTAAAAACATTCACACGCTCTTAAAAGTATGTAATTATCTAAAATAATCTTTTTTATTAATCTTAGGTAACATATAAATCAATTATTCTACAATCTTTTTATATAGAATTCAGTTAAATTCAAAGTGGATGAAAATGGATTTTAAAATTAAAGAAATGAACTCTTTTTAAATAAATAACGTAATTTTTTCCCTAAAAAAAAATGGAGAATAAGAACTAACTTGATTATTTACATAATTTTAATACTCCACTGTAATACATAACAATTTGTCTAAAATTTATACATAGAACAGCCACACACAACATGTTAGCAACAGCTGTGTAATTGTCATCATAATCAATTTAAAGTATATATTGCTGTAAGTATTATAAAACAAATTATTTAATTTCTTGACAATTATATCTAAATTACCTGATACAATGAAATTAATGAGGAGAATTAAGACTTTTCTTAATTTTTATCCCTGAAGTTAATATTAAATATCTAAAATAACACTTAAAATATCAGATTTTTTAATATTTCGCTTAATTTTCACCTTGATGTGTATTTGCACTTAATACATAATTTTTTATTTTATGCTAGCCAGGCATAAAGTTTATACATAAAGGAAATTTTAATTGTTGGTTTTCATAAGTAAAAAAAAAAAAAAAAAAAAAAAAAAAAAACTTTTAACAAAATATACCACATGACCTATCACATGTGGGTCACTATATGTGTGGGTCTTGTGTGGCATTGTTAATACCACAAGATATTGGTATAGTTTTTTTAAAATACCACATTTTTTTATTAATTATTAGAACAATTATTTTTTATTTACAAGTAAAAAATTTATTTCACTTTAAAATAAATAATTTTCTAAAATCAATTAATAATACCAATAAATATATTTATAGGAAACATTTATGAATTGAAATCATGACTTATTAAAAAAACTCAAAAAATATTCTTAAATATTCAAAACAATCTTTTTTTTTTTTTTTTTTAATACTAGATTTTAAAATAACTAATTTTTTTACTTGATAATGATAAATAATTTGCAGGAAAGAAAATATCTAAATTAAGCATGACAGTTTAAAAAAAAAAAAAAAGATAAATCATAAATCACCTGATTATTTTGAACAACTAAAGGCATTGTATTTTTACCCAAAAGTCTAGATAAAGGTTGAGTTTCTGGAAGAGCTGAAGTTTTTGTGCCATAAACTTGAGAATGTGTTGTTTCACGCTTTTGTGCTGATCCAGCATTTTGTTGCATTTTTTTTACAGCAATATCAGGATCCACATACCATCTCTTCTTTTCATATTTTTGAATCATGAAGTCTCTTTTTCTTTGATCATCTGAAACTTCACTTTCAATACTGTTGGAATTTGTGTCAAAAGTACCCAGCCAAACATATTTACAATACTGAAAAATTATTAAAACACACAAAATTAAATAACTGTTAATTTTCAGGAAATATATTATCAAAATTTTGTATTTAAAGTTTAAATGAATATATTTTTCTTATACATTGAACAGGGATCACACAAGTTTCCAAAAATCAAATTCCAGGAGTCAAATAAAAATATAACAATTATATTTTTTAAATAATAGAAATAAATAATTGCAAAAGTTAGTTTTTGTAAATTTAAGTTGTAATTATATTTTATTATTACTTCAAGAGCCTTCGATAAATTTATAACTATAACAGAAAAAATTATTTAAATAATCGATATTTTTCATATTAATGGTCTACGCATTGTATAAAATAATGGGTAAATTTAGAGTTTTTAAACATCTTCAATAGAGTATTATCAATTCATTTATTTAGTATTTCAAGATGTGTATGATACCTTTTTTCAAATATAAATACATTTGCTCAAAACAAACTATTAGATGAAGTTTCCAGGATGACTTTTAAAATTATTATTTAATAAAAGCAATTCTAAATTTTTCTTCTGTTTACTTTCGAAATCTTTTAAAACTATAATTTTCTATCCATCTTCCAGGCTTTCTTATTTCTTTATTATTCTATATATTCCTCATTTCTTGGTTAATTACACATATAAAATTTTGCAGATAATTATTGAATTTTGCATCAAAGAGAAACACATAATTAATAGCATTTTTAACTTTTTCTTTCAATAATCAGGAAAAATAAGGTTTGAAACATTGTTTGAAAGATACAATTTATATTATTACAACAAGAACTGTAGCTGAATCCTCCACTAAAAACTTAAGAGGCCTATAGAATTTCAGCTTCTAACATTTATTTTAAAGAAACAAATTCAGAACATGCTTTGGATTCACATCATTCTTTAATAGGAATGGCAGAAGTGAAAAATATTTTAAATGATCAGATATTTTGATAAATACAGCCAGATCTAATAAACATACATTTTTTTTTCTCTTTCATGTTGGATTTGATCCCTGATTTACCCATATTTAAAATACAAACTTTTTTTTTGCGCAAAGCAAACGGTGGGCATGTTTTTTTTCTGAACCACACAAAAGGCAATCTTTGCCTGGCTTTTCCAGAGCCCATTGGTCAGTGAAAAGACACTTTCCACCAGGCACCTTAAATAATTGCAGACTTTACTGCATTAATAAATTCATTTTGATTCACTGAAATTACCACCAATGGAGACATGGCAAGTATATTTAAATATTAATATTCAGTGAATTTTATACAATATAAAGGAAACAGAAATATATGAAGAATCAATTAAAACCACCTGTCTGACTGCACATGGCGATCTTGATTGATGATTACCCTTCACACTCATAAATCTAAGGTTGGTTTGTTTGTCGCTCAACGGTCAGTTTTTGCTAGGGCTAATTAGACCGGGACCTACGGCTTAAAGTGGATTCTGAACCACTACAAACATCCATGCCCAAGGTGGGATTCGAACCCACGAACTGTTGAACCGAAGGCAAGAGCGCTAACCATTTGGCTGCCAGCTCGTCCTCATAAATCTAAATATTAATAAATTGGATAAAAATAAAATTATTGTGGGTGAATTAGATTTTTAAACACTTAAGAATACAACAGTCAACAGTTAAGAATACAAGAATCTAATATGGATTGCGCCACTATCTAGTAGTAACATTAATTAGCATCAATTATTTTTTAAACAACTTCATTGAAAATTTTAAAATATTAAAATAAAAAATTTAACATTTACTAAAAAAAATACATCAAGGTAGGTTTGGTTTGCTTGTCGCTCAACGGTCATTTTTTGCACACGAGGGCTAATTAAACCGAGACCTATAGTTTAAAGTGAATTCTGAACCACTACAAACATCCATGCCTAAGATGGGATTCGAACCCACGAACTGTTGAACCGAAAGCAAGAGCGCTAACCATTCGGCTGAAAGCTTGGCACATCAAAGCAGGTAAAAATTCTAGGAATTCATGGTTTGCAATGAGTCAAGTCAAAATTCTGGAGTTTCAAGGTCCCTTAAAAAATTTATGAAAGTTTAAGAGTTTGAAGAATTTTTCAGGAGTTGTGTGAATCTTGATTCATTCTATATGCATACAACAAAATTTTACAAATATATAAAGAAATCAAGTTTTCTTATTTTAATCATTTAGATCTGAAAGCTTATAATGATGACACTGATTTGTTTGTGCACACACCGGTGAGAACAGAAGAGAATTTATAATTTCATTAAAAAAACTGATAAGTGAAAACTTAATTTATAAAAAATGTTGCTATCATCCCTTTCAAAATTTCATGAATAAATGGGTTTCATATTTTTATAACAAGTAACTCAGCTTTATTATTAAAGTGACACCTATACTACACAGATTATTACAGAAAGTATTTGCAAAAATATGCTTACCATTTAAATAGTGAGCTTTAACCTAATAGCTATTTTCCCTTTATGGTGTACATAAAGCAAAAATTATTGAAACTTTACCTCTACACATTTAACATAAAACATATTAAACTTAAATTTTACTACATGATGCCATTATTACAAAGAAATCCAATTTTTTTCAAATTTAAGCTTTATTTTTATTTAAAAAATGGTTTTTAAAAATAATTATTACAATGACAGTCAAACACTTACAGATCTCTATTAAGATTGAAATATTGATGCATCAATTTTTAAACAAGAAAAATTTAAAACAAAATGATTATAATTTATATTAGAAAATAACTTAAAAATGTGAAAGACAGGTAACTTTTATAATAATATATCCAGTTAAAAATGTAGTTTAAAAGGATAAGACTTATTATGTACTTAGCAAAATCTTAATATAATTTTCTACACATATTAGTTTATTTAGCTAATCGTTCAAGTCATTCTTGAACTAGAAGCACACTTCAACCATAACTTAGAATTTAAAATGAATTGTGAGTCATTGTAAACAACCCATTCTTAAAATATTTATTAAACTAAGGACTAAAGAACAAAATAAAAACAAAATAACCAACAGGTTTTCTGCTTCATTCAGTATCTGTCAGATCACACTGACACTTATCTAACTGAAATATCAAAAGGCACAGTAATTTGAGCAAGTCAACAAACTCTCTTGTTATTAAATAAATCAACACTGAGGAAGAGATTTTAATTTAATGAGGAATAGATTTTAATTTTTTCAGTATTTTAGTAAATTATTGTATTTTAAAAATATAGCAGTGTATATAAATTGTTTACTTTAAGTTTATTTTTCAATATATTGAACATAAAGATTATAATTTAGTAAGTATTGTATACAAATTAAAGTCTGTAAAAAATTGGTAAAATCTTAGGAACCAGTATGGTTTTGGTGTGATTTCTAATTTTTGCAGCCAGTGCTACAATTAATTCATCAACCTAAATTACAGCACTTTGTGCAATATCCAGTTCTTAAACTCCAATTGCACTCAAAAGTTTCAGTTTGACAATCAATTTTTTATTTTTGATTTCAAACATCAAAATTTCAAATATTTTATATTTACTTGCTGCAGAAATATTAAACTTAAGACTAGAAGCATAATTTCATATATTTTACAAAGATTACAAATTACAAACAAATATGAAATAACTAAAAATTAATACTGCTAAATGTACTCTGTCAATAAAATACCCATGACCAATATTTTTTAATTATTTTCTTTTAAATAATCGAAAAAATAAAAACAATTAAAAAAAAACAGCTCATAACCAAGTAGGTTACTAACTGCACTACAAATCTATAATGTAAATACATTTTTATGAAAATTCAGGTTTTCAATTAACCAGCCAGTGAGGACCACATTCAAAAACAGCTTGTCTTGGGTTTTGCAAACATGTATTGTTTTAAGTATGAATCTTAATTCATGTTTTTTAATGTGTGTTGTTGATAAGTTTTTTTAATAGTATTTGATTTATAAAGAAAAAATTATTTGTTAAAATAACCTAATGCATTATTCTTTTTATTTACGAACTTTCTATGATCTATTTAACTGGTTCCCTAAGAGGTCATAAAAACGAGCATATACTATACATAATATAAACTTTTTCAAGGTACAGAAGTTTTCTATGTAAAGACATTTGATTAAAAATATATATTTGCAATTAATTTTATTCTAATTAATAAATTAATGCTTAGAGAAAAGCTAACAAATCTGTAAATAGATCAAATGAAAACTGATGTATTTGATAGAATTTTAGAGCTTTCATGGTGAAATTATTTTTATTACACAAATAATTTGTAATCAAAAATTATGACTGATTTGAATTCAGCTGTATAAAGTTAAAGCTTTTGCTTTCATTTTATTAGCATAAGTTAAAAATGAATGATCTTTTCGAACTGTAATTCTAATTCTTCATACATATTAAAGATTTGAGAATTTTTTTTATTGATTTTTATCTTTAAATAAATTGTACAAACTAATTTACAAAAAAAGTAATGCAATATTTTCAATCAGATTTATTGAAGCCATTAGGCTAGTTTTTAATTTCTATTGACCAGTGTGTGTAAGTGTGATCGTCAAAACTGTAAAATAATTATCTTTAAGATTGCTATATATTACTAAACACCTACTTCATTCCCTCTATTTCTTAAAAATTCAATTTCTTCAGGTGTAAATGTAGTCATAGATATAGACTTCACTCGATGAGGAGGTGTTAACCCTCGCCTATAAAAAAAAATTTTACATTATATTAAATTTTGACATTTTAGAAATTTTTAACAAATAGAAAAATTGATTACACAAACATAAAAATCATTTAAAATTTGTGTTCTTAATTATGGAATTTTTTCAGTTTAAACCAAGACAATATTTGGAGCAATTTATTCTCCCAGCAATATTTATTTTAAAAAACTCAACTTCAAAACAAGCTCAATATGGAATGATTGTAGAATTATGCACTTGGAAAAAGGAAGGTCTCAAACAGAAATGTAACATTCATCCAATATATATATATATATATATACATATTGATAGTGACATGATTTTCAACATGAGCAGTTGTTAAAGATGCTTGAAAGATTATAATGTATTCTTTGCATCTGGCAAAGAAATAGGACCCAATATTCATAAAAAGTCTACCCATAAACCACATATGATAGAAGCAAATGCCTTAAAGTAGCCATCAATTTTTAGACAATCCAATATATTGCATCAAAACTAAGATTTACAACACTAACATTGGAAAAATATGCAGCACTAATCAATGTAGATCAAAAATGATAGCTGAATGCATTTCTGTTAAGTCAAATTAATTTTTTGTCCTACGATTATCTTTTCATATAAACAATAATTTGATAGGAACTTACAATTTAAAGTAGTTGTGTGTATGTGTGCGTTGAGGTGGAAATCAAATTCTATAGGAACAGAGGGTCACCGTGATACCTATTCAACTGCCAGCTTGATATATGCATCTATCAAGATGGATCCTTGAAAATTAACTATATCTCCTTAAATACGCAACAGTATGTCCTCGAAACAAAAACTCATACATCTTTATATTATAAAGTTGACATCATAATATTTAATGGCAGAAGTTTAAAAATACACAATAAATAGTTAACTTTTAATAATATGCATCAATGATTGTTTCCAACTATAATGAAAACAATAAAGTATGCATTACAAATAATTTAAAACATAATATACTTAGAGCATAAAAAGACAAAAAGAAATTGAAAATAATCTAAACTACAAATACCTGTAATAACAATATTTGAAATATATTTTCACATTAACAATCATAATTTACTTTTTAATATTATTTTAGTTGGGATTTGTACTACAGTTGGTTAAATTATATTTAGATGTACAGCCCACAATAAAATTAATAAAAACAAATTAAAACTTTATCCATTTATTATAGAAAACATTGTTGAAAATAATGGTTTTTAAGTAACTTTGTTTCCTTAACAGTATCAAAAGATCTTTTATATCTTTATAATGAAATTGAAAATAAACATTTATAAACTTAAAAGATCTGCTTTTATAATTTTATTAAAATTTGTAGGCCAAGCCCACTATCATTTATCAGTTTCATGGGAAAATAGTTCAGGGTTAAAATTTTCAATTTGTAAACAATGTATAAATAAGGAAAAAGATCTAATAACACATACTTTGTTTTTACACTTTGCTCAAAATACTATTTTGCACCACAAAACCACAAAATGAGCTTTTTGGAATAAATCAGTTAAAAACAGGAAGAGGTTATTGAATGCTTATAAAAAAGTTTCCTCTATATAACATTACTAACCACTTTCCATAACCTTTAAAAAAAAGAAAAAAAAAAAAAAAAAGATGACCAAAAAAATCATCACTTTTTTATTTCATTATAAAATACTAGGAAATTAAACAAAACACAAGTTTAATTTTTAATATTTTACAAGTATAACAGCATTTGATTTTAATAATGCATAATTATCTCAAGTCATCACAAGTAAATAAAAAAAAGGTTAAATGTTAGTCTTTGTATAATAGTTTTTGAAGCAAAGAGCAATACAATGTGATACCTGACATTCTACACACAGGTATCTGGTATCTTTTCTCACTGGCTTACCTCTGAAATCTTTTATAGGAGCATAAGCTTTAACTAGAACCCACTGTCTCGCTAGATTTACTTTTTTTTAATAGTAGGAATAATATCAGGAAAATTTCTTAAGTTAACCCAAGTGGTGAAGAACTAATGCTGGGTCTTAAAGATGTGCCAAAAAAAAAAAAAAAACTCTTCACTATGATTTTCTAACAATTTAGGACAGTTTTTTTTAAACAAGTTCTATTTTAAATTGTTTAGGTGCTGAATCTCTTGATTTATTGATAAAATGCACAAAGCCAAATTCAGTAAATGGAAAAAAATATTTTTGTATTATTTCCTGCTCTTTTTCTTGGCATAGAATAAGCAGCTTTAGCTGCTTATTCTACATCAAACTGACCAGCATTTATGCTGGTCAGTTTTACCTACACTTTCCATTTTATCATTGTAGTCAATTATATATTTAGGTCTTGACTTTGTAGCTCCCCATTTATTTGTCACATCCTGCATTTCAATAGTATGTATTATGGAAATTAGATTCTGTAATCCTTCTTATCTTTCCATTTTATTACAGTTTCTTTTCCTCTCTGAAACCCAATTATTTATCCTTTTTTAATATACTTACTTCATGTGACATCAAAGTCACATGACAGTACACTCCACAATTTGTTTACTTTTCAACAAGCCTAATAATACGCTAGATTTCGAACATGAATTTAAATATGGAAGATAAAAATTTATGTAAATCTAGGTATTCTGCAGCGTGTGAATGTAAAAATGCGAAGTATAAGGTTGATTGCCGCGAAAAATAGTTTTTTAGATAACCCTATAAAATTAAAAACTACTAAAAGGGTGGCTGATAAGGTTACAACGAGAAGAATTTTCCTCTTCACCATGGTCAGTTTTGTGCTGAGATCATTTTGAAGACACAGATTTTAGGTATGAAAACTTCACGAATCGGCATTTATTGAAACAAGATGCTGTTCCAAGCAAATTTGTTTTCTAGAAGTCAAAAAGTGAATAGTGTGTGCTTCAGCGCCAACTTCCAGAACAAGCAAATGATGAAAACGAAGATGCCTGTACAACAGAGTAAGTAATTTTGTTTTGCCAGTTAATTCTCTCTATGAAATTAAGTGTTATAAAAATTTGCTATATTAAATTAAACAAATATTATATTTTGAAACTTGATATGAATCTAATGTAATTTGAGTTTATCATAAAATATTTTTAAGAAATTTAAGTATGATTATTGGGTTTAACATTTTATGTATACTACTTTAAAATGTGAATGAAAAAATTATCATTATCAAAATTAAAATTTATAAAAAAGTGATAAATGCATTACAAATTACTGCAATTAATTTAATTAATAAAATTGCTTGCTGTAATATAATAATACAATACTCACACAACAATATAAAAAATATTACTTTAAGTTCTCTCTTTGGTGGTTATTTTGGCTTTAAATGAATAAGTAATATAGTTTTTTATTTGCTAAAATTACAATTTTTTTCCCCATCAATGAAGAAGGAAATTGAACTGTTAATTTTCTAGTCTTTAATTCAACGGTTAATTTGTATCACATATTAAGTGTGGATTGGCATTATTTTGAAATCAGTTTTAAAGTATGTTTTCTGTACTTCATAATTACTCATTGAGAATGAATAATTGAATTTGATTCCTTATATAATCATACAACTATTAATTTGTCTATTTGAGTACAATAAAGTTAATTTATTTCTGTAAGCTTGATACCAGACAAATTCCTGCTGTATTATCTTCAAACTTACACAAACTATTAATTTTCAAATATATGTCTTGATTCTAAATAACACTTAATTTGACCTTAAGAAACTGTAAGCATCAGAAACTTTATCTTGTGCTTGCATCTAAATGAATAAAAAATTTTGTTTAGCTTCTTTTTCAGGCACAAATATTGATAATAGTTCAGATTGTACTTTAAATGTAGGTTAAATTAGTCAAGTGTAAAGTATGAAGAAATGAACAAATTAAATTTTTCATTATTACTAAAATGAAATTATTTAACTGAGTATTTTTTATTCTAAAATTGAAAAAAAAGAAAAACTTTTGTGATTAATTTTAGAGATTTTTTAATTATACATATAATACTTACATTAAATTGAAATTTTTAATTTAATTAAGATAAATAACTCTTTTTCAGAAATTATCCTTTGTCACATTAATTTTTAAAATCAATAAATTATATAAAAAAATGTTACTTTTTATTTCATTCACTTATATGGCTAGATATCTAACAAAAATTAACAAGAAAAAACTAAGGACTAAGTTACAATCATCAATACAGATATTGGAGAAAATTGACATGTATTTTGTTCCATGATTCATTGACTTTAATTCATGTTAAATGTTAACTTTCATTCTTGTTCCCTGTTAATAATATTTCTTTTATTTTTAGGACCTCTTTGGGAAATAAAAATGTCTAAACTCAAACTAGTAGTTTCAGTAATATCATTGATGAACTTTCCTTAGTACAAAAAGAAGCTTGTGAACTTAAAAATCTCTTATCAGGAAAACAATTTAAACCAGAGAACATAAATTCTGATGAACAGATGGTAACTGTTATTGAGGTTTTACAAAGCAAATATTTTTTGCTCTGTTTAATTTTCTGAATGTTGAAGGAGATTCGATGAAAGAGAAAACATTACGAGCAATAGATCAATTTTTCTTGTTGCTTATAAAGCTGCATACAGGAATATTGAATGAATTCTTGTCTTTATTGTTTCATATTTGTGATCCAACTGTTTCAAGATACTTTGTCCACAATAGTTGATATTTTAAATAAAAAATTAAAGATATTAAATACTTGGCTTAGTAAAGACCAAGCAGCAGAGGCCAATGCCATCCTATGTTTTCACATACACACAGTTACAAAAACAATACTTTGAAAGGCATGATTGGTATAATGCCCTCTGGAGCAATTACTTTCATATCAGACTTATATATTGGAAGTATTTCTGATTTTTTCAGAGTGGTATTATGAATAAATTAGAAGCAGGTGACATGGTGATGGCAGATAAGGGATTTCGAATTGAAAAAGAACTGTCAGAAATAAACTGCGTTTTGAAAACGCCCTCGTTTTTAAAAGATAAAATACAGTTTCCTGCTGTAGAACAGGAAACCAATACTGCTGTTTTAAATACAAGGGTTCATGTGGAAAGGGGCATTTCCAGAAAAAAATAGTTTAAGTATTCTGAAGGAGATGTATCTTATACGTCACTACACAATATTTCTGAAGTTTTTTTTTTCATCACATGTAATTTAGTTAATTTTAGAAAACCTTTAATAAAAATAAACTAGCAATATTAAATTTATTTTTATTATAAAGGTTTTCTATAACTATGCGTGTAGCTTTAAACTTTCCTAAATTGTGATTTCAATAAAAGTTTTATTTTAAAGTTTACGCTGTTTTGCTCAGTAATTTATTTTGCTTTATAAGTTCTTCATAATTTATAACATGCTAATTATTTTATTTACTAATAAAATGAAATTATATGTGTATATATCTATATTTAAAATAGTTGAAGATAATATATTTCATATTAAAATTTGTAAGATTTGATTTTAAGGGAAAATTTTTAAGAAAACTTTTTGTTACTGCAGAAACTATTATTTGGATATTAATGTTTCATTTTGAGGGAATGCAAAAATAACTTATACAAATTAAAAATATACATTTGGCATTTTTTAAGGAAACACATTTTAGAATCACGTATTGGTAAAAAATACAAAAGACAATCCTTTCATTTTTAACTGTTATTTCAAGCTAATAAGATTCACATGTTTCAATAAAATCATTAATTGAAAATAATTAAATTAATTGGACATTAACGAAAAACATCTGAAATAAATGTGAAATAAGATTTATTGGTGACTAAATATTTATTATTACTTATATTGAATTCATAAAGTTGAAAAATAAAATAGAATACTATTTACAAATAAGTTAATGAATGTCATAAATACACTAGATGAATAAGATAAGAAAACATGAAAGAAAATATTTATTGAGATAATGTATAAAGATAAGGAAAATAATAACTTGAAGAAAATTGTTTTAATTTTACATCCCAATCTGCCCATTGAATTTGATCAAAATAAACCATTTCTTCATGGAATTAGTCTGTGTTCCATCCTTTTTTAAATACACAACAAAAAGACAAAGTGTAGGCTTGAACAAGCTAATTGGCACTGGATTTGGGCATAATATTTGCGTTGTTTAAGAACTAGTGCACCACTAACAATTTCTAAACATAAGTTAACTCTAGCAGTGCACAGTTCAGTTAGTGTTAAATTTTCTGTATTGTATATTATTTTAATTTCTATCAGCATCACTCCTGTATTTCCAGGTTTACACAATAAACCATCAGGTGAGGCTGCTAAATGAGGGAAAACTGGATTAATTAAAACTCCAGTTTTTTGTAAAATATAGTTTGAATATTTTTGGTGTATGTAATTTCTTACATGGCTTTCTTTTTCCAATCCATACCTTAACTGCTGGAATAGAGGAAATATTTCTACTTTTATTTTTAAAAATTTGGTAAGCTAGTATTCACTCTGCTGACTTATAATTAATTTAATGTCTGTTGCAGTAAGTCTATATTTTTTTTTTATTTCATGCCATTCTTGCACGTTTTGTCCAACTGTACTTTGCTCTATATTCACGCATTCCTCTAAAGTGAAACTATAATTTTGATGGTAAAATATTATCTTATTTACACCTAAGATTTTCTCACCAGTAAAAGGAATGTGATGGAATTACCAGCATAAACTACAGCTGGTAGAGGAAGCGTTAAATCTTGTTTAATTTCTTTACTCTCTCTAAGAGCATCAAACACTGGTTAACTAAAAACTACCAGGCAATTCAATTTGAATTCAGTGTTTGATAACTGTACATCTTCACACTTGTTCCTAAAAATTGCAGATGCTTTAACAGGAACAGTTTTTATGATTTTGGGCAGATGCCATGTTTGGAGCCTCTCAAATGGTGCATCGTACAATTTCTTTGAAGAATAATCTTCTAAGCCTTGCAATAATGCAAACACATGTTTGCAACATGCTGGCATCCCTCCAGCAGCATAAGTGCAAGAAGCAGTTTTTATCTGTAAGAATAAATAAAAAATGTGTTAACTAAATTTAATTTCCAATACCTAACTTTTTAATAAATGTGTTTTAAATACTTCTATATAAATATATAATTCTTTTTTAAAGTTTTGAATCATTGAAAATTTGATTAAATATTTTATTACTTATCCTTCAGCTGGGTATGGTTGACTTAGCTTTTCACTGCTTCAGATTAAAAACTAGGGATTTTGCATTAGGCTGACCAACTAACTTTGATAAATGCATCAACTGGGACATGTTTGGTCACGAAAACAGATATGGGCACTGAAGGTTTAGTCTCTTATTGTGTACCAATAAGAGACTAAACCTTATTGGTACACAATAAGAGACAGGTTGCGTGCCACTAAATTTAGTCTTTATAAAAAATAATGCAGTAGAGCCATATTTAACTTTTTAAATTATAAATAATCAAAAACTGATAAAAATTTTTTGAAATTTAAAATGATTTCTAACTACTAAATTGTGGTATGCACCTAACCCATTTTAATATATAAATATATACAAATGCACACTTAAACATAGGATAAAAATACTATCATAATGATGTAAGTATAATGCTAATGCCATTTACTTGGTACATCTTAAACAGTTATCATGCAACACCTTTTAGATATTTACTTCACTCTAAAATATTTTCTTCAATATTTGACTGAGCACTGCATCTCAAGATTAACAAAAATCATCTGAATAACTCAGGTAAAATGAAGGCTCAGACTAACTTGTAAAACATACTAACATTGTGCCAGTAAATTATGTAGACACAAATTACATTTAGCAACTCTTCAAAACATGTATTTTTATGTAACTATGCATTTAAAAGTAAAATATTACTGAACAATTATATTTGGAAGATTGATTTGATGCAGTCTAATTACTACGTAATGTGCTTACACAATAACTATAATAAAAATAAAATTAGTTATCTTTCATTAATGATGATAGTCATATTTTTGTTTCAGGATCTCTTGTAATTATTTATGACTGGAAAGAGATATGACATACAGAATTTCTAAAATTAAAGCTCTTAATAACAATTTTTATTTGTAATAGAATCAGAAATTCAAAAAGAGTTATTTTTTAAGTATTTAGTAATATATAATTTTTGCAAAGTCAACTAAAAATTTCAATATTCAATAAAACTCTCAGGCCTATAATCTTTCTAAAAAACTCCCATTTAATTACTACACATATGAATATGCTTCAATGAAATGATTTCTTATATATTTACAAAAGAATACAACACTCATAATAATGAATTATTATAATAAAAGACCTTTGAAACTTTATATTTTATTTGTGGAAGTTACTGTTTATTATTACATAAATGCTAAGATAATTATATATAATTTAACTAAAGTTAATTCTTTATAAGGTTTCTGCTGCAGCTTAGAAAGTTAATTTATAATTTCTAAGCTACTCCATTAATTTATAATTCTGCTGACAGTATATTCCTTATTTACATTAACTATATCCTAATATCTGATGATGCAATATAAACTACATTAAAAATAATTTTATTTAAGCATAAAATAAATAAAAAAAATTTTTAAATTATATATATATCAGAAAATAATTAAAGATCAACTTACCTTATCATTCATTGTGATTACAACAGTAGGTTTATAAGTCACTGATTTTTTCATCTCGGCTTTCGGCGTCGCCGAGACAGAATAAGATGCTGCATTGTCTTCAATTATCTCATCAAAACTAATTTGCTGACAAACTTCTCTTGCCATAACAAATTATCTTTCTTCATTTTTGTCAAAATGCTATTATTCCTACTCATTTGAGAAAACTTTTCAGCATATGTAAATATTGAACAGTTAGTAAATGAATAAATATTCAAAGGTCTATTTAATATTGAATTTGACATTGTTTAAATTTAAAGAATTGTTAGAAATCTATATATTTGTTTATATAATCAGTTTGCGAGTTGATAAAATAAACGAGAAAAATAATAAATGTTAGTAGCTATAAATTTAAATGCTATTGCAAAGCAATAAATGTGTGAACAATCTAAGCTTGGTACTCATCACGTGACAAGTTACTGCATCGCCGTCTAGCAATGCAATGAGCCCATTTCTTCGCATTTTGATCTTAAAATCTTTTTGTTTCAATAGGAATGTTACACACAGTCTTCCTTTTGACTAGTGCATCAGCCAAATCGGATTGAGCTATAGAAATTGTCCATGGGAAGACAATAGCTTTTATCAAGCAGTTGCTTTGCAAGAGTCATCATAAGTCGGGCTAACATAGGAAGGCCATTGAATGAGTTATTGAAATTAGTTCTCATTCCACTGTATATAACAACATTCCATACATACCTACTCTTAAATTTACACAAAAAACTTTTTATTCCAAATCGGGCTTTATTGCACCCTTTAGAGACTGCTTTATAAAGGAAGTATGTTGAGAACTATTTTCTTGAAGGCGGAGACACTGCTGCCATCGTTTGAATTTATGATAGTCTCACTCGTCTTTGTGTTTCCCCTTCTCGAAGTAGCACATCTCAATTGCTCCTGTAATTTTCATTCTAATTTTACATGTTAGTATGTGTTGTGTTATAATAAAAATGAGAAAACATTTTTTTAGATTATTTGAGTTTTGAACCAGGGCACCAGATAAGAGATTCAAAATCTTGATTGAAAGCATTCTCATTATTGGTTATATGATTTGTTTCATTTTTGGTGCCGAAACCCGGGACTTTGATGTTGGATTATATTCATAAACCTTTCTCGAATTCTGAATAACATCAGAACAGTAAATTCCATCTTTAAAGGTACTGTACATTTATATTATTTGAAAATGGAAACTATCAATAAATTAAAATCTAAAAGAAAACTTGCTAGAACTTGTACTAAATAATGAAAATTGACGCAAAATCTCGATTTTTAAGATGAGTTGCATCATAAGAAAATTTCAGGGTAATTATTAGAATTGGAAGAAAAACAAACTGAGCTAAAAAGTTTTAATGAAATATTTGAAGAATTAATCAGAGATGCTGCTGTTTTTGAAACAGAAATCAAAAGTTCCATGGAGTATGATGAAAACATTAGTGACTCCAAAATTAAAATTAGAGTTATACAAAGCAAATTTAAAATTAAGGAATCAGTTTCAAATAATAATGTTACAAGTAGTAACTGTAGTAAACATATTCCGATTTCTATAAATTTGTCTAAACTTAACATTTTAACTTTTAATGGTGATTTTACTACATTTAAAGAATTTTTTAATAGTTTTTGTAGTGCAATAGATTCAAATGAATATTTAAATAATATTGATAAATTTATTTATTTAAAATCTGTTCTTTTTGGGAACGCTTATAAAATGGTTGCAAGATTTGCCTTAATTGAAGAAAATAACAAATCGTGTTTAATTTTGTTAAAAGACATAGAAAATCGGAACATTTAATTAGTTGTTTTGTAAACAAACTATTAGAAATTGCGACAGTTAAATTTTGTCTAATATTCAAGTGTTGAGGCATTTGTATGATGAAACTGAAATTAGCATAAGAAATTTACAGTTGATGAGTGTGGCATCCGATAATTTCGGCCATTTATTTATTCTGATTTTATTAAAACAATTACCTTATCTTGTAATAAAATATAATAGTAAAAGAGATCATGGTAAATCAGGCAATATAAACAAATTAATGAAATTCATAAAAATTGAATCTTGGGAAGCAGTTAATGCAATTTCAGGAATTTCCTTATAAACTCATGAAACGTTTAGATTAAAACAAGAAACGTGTAATATATTAAAAATAAAAATTTTCCAACTGCAGCCACTCTAAATACAGTTGATAAAATTTCTTGTATATTTTGTAACTTGACCTCGCATACAGGATTAAAATGGAGAAATTTTACCAATGAACAAAAATGTTTTAAGTTAAAAAGGGAAGGACATTGTTATAGATGTTTAAATAAAAACCCTTTATTAAATCAGTGTAAAGTTCAAATTAAACACTGTGAAACATGTCAAAGTTTTCAACACAGTATATTAATTTGTTCCAAGACAAAAATTAAAAATTCAGTTCAAATTCCACCACCAAATAATAGATTGCAAAAATCTTGATCGAAAGCATTATCATTATTAGTATTACGATTTGTTTCAAAGTAAACTTTCATCTATTGTTATACCTTGCTCCAGTATAATCGAACTCGGAAATTTCTAAAGTAAACTTTTTAGAATTGCCAAAATCTTATTTGGTTTTGGACAAGTATGTGTACTTACAACAAATGTATCATTGTTACTAATGTGCAAGTTTTGCTTTATCTGACAAAATAGTCTGTATGACATTGTTTTTGCAAAAAAGGGTGAGTTATAAAACTTATTTTTACTCCAATAACCTTGCAGATCTGGTTTTTTTATTACACCTCGGAGAATAGTTATTTAAAAAAAAACTGATTCCCTCAAGAGAAATAGAACACCATGGTTTTGAATGAAATGTACGAGCGTTTTTTTTCTATGTACAGGGTTTGTTCAGATTTCCAAGAATCAAATTCCAGAAGTGGAATCAAAAATTTCCAAGAGGTATCAACATTCACATTAAATAACTTTTTATTTTATTTTAAAAAATTTTATTAACTAAATATTCACATAATTATGTACATGCAACATTTTTTAACCATTTCTATAAATAATTATAAATAATTGCAAACATTAATCAAACTATTTTTTTTTAGTTAAAATTATTAATCATAATTTCAAAAGCCTTCAATAAATTTACATCTATAACAGAAAATTATTTATTTAAATAATCAACATTCTATATATTGGATTACACGTTGTATAAAATAATCAGTAATTTTAGAGTTTTTAGACATTCCCAATAGATTCAGATAGCAAATATTCTTTTAAAAACTTTTGCATCAAAATTTTTAACAATGCATGAAAATCTCAAGCAATAAATGGCAAGATTGGTTTATTAATTTGATAAAGTGTCAGATAAAGTTCTACTTCCTGAGCAATAAATATAAAAAAAATTGCATTTAGCAGAAAAAAGTATACCTTTTATAAACTTCTGCACAGTATCAAAAGTTTTGGTTCAGGATTAGAAAATATTTTGTTTTGAACAAATGACATATAATTTTAAGTGACAGTAACATTTCAAGCAATTTGTTGAAAAAACTTATATTTTCTAATCATCGATGTTTGCAAAACTTTAAAGGAAATTTTACACCTGGGCCAAGGTTATCAAAGTCATCTCTACGAGTGGGTGAGTCCTTAAATAGTCTGTAAACTGCACTTGCTGTTACCTCAACTTCTGGAAATGAGGAACATCCATGGCTGTAAGCATTGTGTAGAATGTGCAGGCTGCAGCTTCCGACATTTACAATATTTGAATGAAGTTCACTTTTAAAAAGTCAGCCATTTTAGTAAA
The DNA here is from genome assembly GCA_030067965.1 of Latrodectus elegans. Lineage (NCBI taxonomy): Eukaryota > Metazoa > Arthropoda > Arachnida > Araneae > Theridiidae > Latrodectus > Latrodectus elegans. The sequence goes on from CM057810.1 coordinate 42,014,486, forward strand.
AACAATCGTTAACATTTGGACAATCCATTGACAACTGGAGTAATCCACATGTTCCTAATTCTAAGCACTTCTCATTCACTTTTTAAAGTAAATATCTCCAGTTGAATAACCTAAAAAATTGTATGAGTAATATCATATTTTAACTGTATCATTATCCCAAAATCTTACATGGAAATCCAACTATTTTGTCTGTAGATGATTATTTAAGCTTTCATCAAAGAGAAGCACATAAATAGATACATTCTTAACTTTCTCTTTCAATAAGTTGGGAAAATACAGTGCAATTCCAAATTTGATAAATACACAGCACAATACTTTGTAATAGCAATGTCTAGAAACATTGCTTGGAAGAGGCAATTTATATTGTTACAAGAACTGTAGCTCAATCCACTGTTTAAAACTTTAAGGAGCAATAGAATTTCAGCCTTTAAAACTTCTTTTGAAGAAACAAATGAATCTAAAATTTAAGAGCATGCTTCGAGTTCATATTCCTTAACAGAGTTAGCAGAAGAGAAAATTTTTTAAATGAGTACATTTTTTAGCAGATATAGTTTGTTCCAATAAATATATATACTTTTTCTCTTTTTATATGGGATGTAATTGTCGATTCACCTATATTTGAAATACAGAAGTCTTTCTAGCAAATCGCACAATGTACATGTATTTTTTATGAGGATTTTTTTCTGAATCACACAAAAGCCACTTTGTATGATTTTCCAGAATCCACTAGTCATTGATAAAACACTTTCCCTCAGGTATATTAAATAATTTCAGTCTTTATTTTATTAATAAACAAATTTATCCCAATTCAATTAAATTATATGCAGTTTTCATCAAGGGAGACATAGAAAGAGAGAGAGAGAGAGAGAGTATGTTTAATTATAAAATATTTTAGTTAAAATATTAATATTCAAAGAATTTAATACAATATAAGGAAAACAGCAGCAAATAGAAAAGGAATTAATTAAAATCGCTCATCTTAATTGCGCAACATATTGCTTTTGTTTGGTAATTACTTCACTTTACATACATCTAAATACTACTAAATTGAATTATCATGAAATTATTGCAGCTGAACTAGCTATAATTGTAGCTAACATTAATATAAGTCAACAGTTAGAATATAAAAATTTAATATTAATCGTGCCACCATCTAGTGGCAATATTAAAAACTAATACTAAATTAAGTTTTCTGGCAATTTTATTGAAAATTTAAAAATATTAAAACAAAAAGTTCAAAAAATATTTTATGAAAAAAATAAGTGCATCAAGGTAAAAAAAAAATTCCAGGAGTGATTCATGATTTTCAAGGAGTCAAGTCAAAATTCCAAAAGTTTCAAGGGAACTTAAATTTTTTTTTTGGAATTTAAAGAGTTGTGCAAACTTTGTATATATAGATTAGTTTTGCTTGTAATAATGTTGATCAATTCATCAAAGTATTCATAGAAAAATTCCAAAAGATCAGATATATCAATAATTAAATTCATACGTGGGTTGACAATAAAAGTAAAACGAGCATGTGCAGATGGCAACTTTGCCTTTTTGAATGTCATACTGTTGACAAGCTGCTGGTAAATTGCCAAATTCTGAATCACTTGAATTATTGTACTTCATAAAGCTAATGAGAGAAGACTCACTTCAATTATTTTCAATAATCCGTCTCTTCATATTCACAATCTAAAAAATTATCGCTTACACTGACTATGACATTGAAAAATAACATCAGACTGATTGACATTATTTTACTCTTTTTCAATGCAACTATCCTTTTGTATCCAATCCATAATCTGGGGTATATATATATATAACCCAGAAAAACACATAATCAGTCCCACTTGGCAAACCATCAATCAAAACAAATATTTCCTTATAATTCTTCCAGCTCACTTAGAAACGGATAAAATAATTTGTACAGACAAATTCAAAGATTTGCCAGAGAATTATCAGAATAATAAGTAGCTTAAAGATATACGAACCTGAGTAAACTCGAGATAATCAGGCAAGTAGTTACCACTAGGATAAAGCATTACATACTAGGAAGAGGATCTAGCAGAAAAACTCAAAAACAGGATTAGCTAACCATCCAATATAGCATCAAAGGATTAACTAGAGTAGAATCATATCAATCACCTCTCTGCGAAGCCTTTACTAAAGAGACCCCAAGATACCAATTTTCCTTTATGGGACAGAATACACGGCTAACATACTGGGCAGAAAATCAATGGAAATAATGAAAACAAGAATACAAACTAAAACCCACTGAATAGCAGGGTAAAACACAAGGAATTCAAAGGATTTGATCTTGATGACAAAAAAGAAAAGGAAAGAAAAGTGTAAAGACTGCTCAAACAGCTTAGGATTATGGCACCAGTACCTAAAGAAACTAAACATTCTGAATGAAATTTCATTAGAAGAAAGTTCAGCAATTGAAAGAGGGGAGAATCTGTGATAAAATAAAAAAGAAAAGGTTAAAGAAATATGTTTTAGAACCACTATTTTATTAATATGTTATAACATTCCTGTTATTACCTTCTTAACCCTAAGAGTTTTCTAGCATCCTATGAAGATTTACTCTACCAAGAAGATTGATTTCCCAGATGTATCTCCTAACTATTACCAGATTAAAATTCATGAGAAGTGATTCATTATACAAAGGAAATATCAGAAAATAACTTAAGATGGAACATTAAGTCTTTCACGGAAAATGTGATTCACATGAAGAAAAAACCAGAATTACACACACACAACTATTGTGTAACTATTTAATAAGTTTTTAATGATTCCTAGAGCACCTTTTTCTACCTATACTATGTGGTTGGGATTCTCATCAATTCGACCTAAAACAGGTGCTCCGGAAATGATGTACAAGGAGTGTTCAAAATGTTTTTGGATTGCCTGATGATGGGAGGTCAGAAGGATATTTAAAGAGAAGAGTCACCAGCGTGATTGAGAGTTCTGCCTGAGCAACTGAACTTGAGAAGTCTCCAGGTAAATCATCCTGAGTTCCTATGGAAGATCTCTGCCTATAGAGAGATTCAAGAATAGCCCCTCTTAATATCTTGGCAAATGTTCAATAAATTTAGCCAACGTTCCTAAAATGGTGAAAATTCAGTTCCAATGAACACTGGAAGTTAATTCTTATGAAAAAAATGCATCAACCTTATAGATAGTCATTGATTCATAGTTCATTGCAAACAATCATAATAATTTATAGATAAATGTGAATTAAAAATGGTTCTTCAAGATTTTGCGATTAAGTAGGACTGATTCATTTATAGTCTCAGCCACACCAGGTGGAATATATTACAATGTATATATTTTTAAACAATAGATGTTATTCTAAAGAACACTATGCTTTTACATCATTAAAACAATTACTATGAATAAAATTTGATTGGATGATAAAGAGATTAACAAAGCATAATTTAGAGAAATATTTACATAATAGAGAATAAATAAAAGAATTTGAAATAAACTGGAAAGTCTTAAATGCTATGATAACATTTAGTAGAGCAAGTTTCTGAATTTCTAAATCAGGTAACATTTTATTAAATACTTAATTCCTAAAACGTACAGAAGAACTCCTGCCATACCATTTACATATTATTCTAACTTGTCCTTAAAAATGTAAATAAACATTTTACTTTGTATGTAACTACTATTTAAGGAATACCAAAAAAAAAATTTTTGCATTTTATTTATATTACAAAACATTTTTATACCTACAACTTTTCTATTTATTTATATATTATTGATTTTTACCTAACAAAAATATCGAACTGGTTAAAGCTAATGAAACATAAAGAGACTCAACTAAACAACAAATACTTACAATGCAAACAATTACAAGTTAGAAGTCATGAACTGAAAGCAGCATGACATTTTCAAGCAATGGTATTCTTTTGATGAAACTGTGTAGTTACAGAACTTAAGGACAAATGATGAAATTAGCAAGTCTGACACTGTAATCTCATTTTAAATGTTTTTAGTTTCCAATTTAGATAAGTTAATTAGTTAAATTGTTAATAAAATTTATGAACTTCGTGTAATATAAATATTCCCATTTCCTTTATTCAATATAAAAAAACCTTTATTTTAATATAATATTACTAGAAGTAAAATTATCATGTATATATTTTATTAAGAACAAGGAAATTACTAAATTTCATTATTAAACAAATCAATATTTGATCTTAATTTTGAAATATTCTATTAGGGAATTTCAACAGATCTGCGCAACAATTATGGATAGCAGATTAAATACAGTTTATAAGATTCATTCCATTGTATGATCAATTGCACATTGCCCAAGGAATTGCGAAACCGAAAGTTGTATCATTTAATATCAGACCAAACACATTAAGAGTTCAATTTGAACTATGATTGAAGAAATTAAATGACAAACTCAGTAAACAAAATTATCATTTTAAACAACAATATGTTCAAGGGAAATGATAGAAAAATGTAATATATACAGACAAAAAATGCAAACAAATAATTAACTTACAATATTCCACTGCATGTTGTACATACGAAAGATCCTATTGTAACATTGATATATGTTGGCCCACGTTGCAGACAATCGAAACATTGCTTATTTGATGGCAAAGCAGCAAGTTCTCTTAATAGTTTTGTATTTTTATCTTCCGCCGTCCTCCTCCTCGAAGCCATCTTGTTAAACTAGAAAAAGAAGTTGAAGTTGTTTTCATTTGACATTACAGTATCTTGAAATTGTTTTCATTTGACAATACGGACATATACGCTGTAACACCAACCGAAAAATAGTTCAAGGTTTAATATTTTGTACAGTGCTTGATAGAAAAATTTAGAGGAAATAAAACTTTTGTTAATTTTTAAAAGAAATCTAAATAGTATTTTATATTTACAATTTAATGAAAGCAAAGTAGGAAAATATTTTTATATTAATCACCTGTGGTGCTGAATAATGGCAACACTTGACATTTATTTGTTTATTATTGACCGGAATCGAATCTTTAATTCTTTTAAGATAAAAATTGAAAAACATTTCATGACAGTTTAGTTTTCTCTGAAATTTTAATTCGTAAAAAAATGAATAAGTATTGTAATATTAAAAGACTTAAGCCTAATATCAACAGTGTACAACATCGTTTACCCTTAATGTACAAGAAATATTTGGAATCATTAGAAGCTCAACCTACACCAGTTCATTATATTCCTCATCCAAAACAATATATATTAGACCCTGAAACTAAACAAAAGTAATTTTTGACAATATATGAGTTATTTATTAAGTAATTCATTATGTTTAAATTTTATCCTGACTTAATAGATGAGGTTTTTCTATATAGTAACAATGTTGTCTAATCCTTTTAGTGTTATAATGTTTGTAGATATTTGTTTCTTATGCTTTCAATTTAACATGCCATAGTTTCTATTCGCATATAGGATATAAATCTTTGCAACAGCTCGTAATCTTTTTTTCTTTTAACTTTGGGTGGAATTAGTAGTCGTGTGACAAAACTGACCATAGTGCTATTAACCAAACTTGAGTATTTGGTAAAACTATATTTGAGGGAGCCCACTTGGCAAACTTGGTGATTTTTGTTTCAAAATTTGGCCAAATAACCACAACTGGATGTAAACCAATCAGAACACAATTGGATTTTGCCCATCTTTGCGATCAACCGTGATTACTACTTGGTGAGAATCAAGGGGGCACCCTAAAGTATAGGCTTACCGATTATTTTTGTGTCAAACGAATTTCTTAATTTTATGAAGTGTTAAGCTGCATTTTAATGTGTTTCATTTAGGCATATATATATACCATAAAATAATGGAATTGCAATCCGATAACATTTTAGTACTTTATAAGGAGAGTGATAATTAAAATTTTCATTCATATTTCAATCGCATTGAAGTTCTTTGTATTACAGAATCAAAGATAATTCATGCGCTAGTCATAACACATTATATGAGCGGAATTTAATTCTTATGTCTGTGAAAAATTGTTTCCTATTAATTTCAACAATTTAAATGTTAATGCCACATATGTCATATAATCCTAGATGCCAAATTTTGAAATTTTTGGCAGGAAAAATCAAATAACATTTTTATCAGGCAAGTATATTCAAGCTATACATTTTGGAAAAAAGTTACTGTTAATTTCTTTATATCCACATCTAAACACTTAGTTTTTAATTCTGTAAAAGAATTATATTTACTAACAAATTTAATTATTTTTATGTGCTCTATTTAAAATTATATTTTGCATATTTGCTAATAAAAGTAAGTAGTTGGAGATTTTCAAATTATATATTTATTTTTAGTTTGCATTGTTACAAATATTCTAATTCAAATATGTCATTGTTAATTTTCAACAAATGTAAACATTAAATAACTTATTTGCTAAACTGTGCATCAAGCTTGCACATGAATAGTTAGCATTCTAACCTTTCAGTCAGCAGCTTATTCATTTAGTACTCACCTAAAATATAAGGGTTTGTAGTAGTTTGAATCTCTTTTTATAAAATTCTTCATGTGTAAAAAAAAAGTGTCCATAAAGCATCAACCAAATCAAAACTATTAGAGTTGGTAAAAGATGTCTTAAATATAAAAAAGAGATAAAATTTTTAAAATATCTTTTATGATTCAGGACATTTTGGGGAAACTATTTTCTATATTTGTCACGAAAAGTTGCCAATATTATTAATCAGTCTATGTTGTTTAATTTTACTAAATTTGCATTATACTGAATTGAATTTCTTAGTTATGTTTAAAAAGTTCAAACTATCTTTATGAATTTTTAGTGACCATAAAAATATGTTAAAGACTAGAATTTGTCTCTGTGGAATTATATACTTTTACAAAAGTGAAAGTGTGAATTTGTATATTTAAACATATGTTTTTATATTTAAAAATTAATAGAATAGCCTCTGAAAAATGCACAATTTTACTTAGTTATTTTTAATTCTTAGTAAGCTTCCTACTCATGAGAATTAGGCACATTATCATTAAGAGAATTAGTCATAGTCACAACCTTGCTACATTCATACAGTGATTTCTAATAATATAAAAAGCCACCAGTTTTAGTAGAGTGATTTTTTTTTTATATATATGCTTATATTTTTCTTCCTATAACAAACAGAAAAGTCAGATTATGGCACCTAAAACATTAATTCAAAATCTGGTTTATTTTGACAGTGGTTTCTTTAAATTATTTGTATTACTTATAAATTATTTTCTATTATAAATCTGGTTTCTTTCAATATTGGTTTCTTTTAATTATTTCTATTACTTATAAATTTGAAATTTTTCTAGCAAGTTATTAAATTCTTTTTTAAAACAAAGTAAATGATATATATATTATACGAGTGCCACTTATCTGTTAACAAATTCTATCTTAAAAATTGTTAAGGTTAATCAAAAAATTTTGCTTTAAAATAGTAATTTAAATATAAGATTTGTGCAATTATTTAAAAAAAAAAAATAAAGATTTTATAAAATGTGAAAGTTTTTTACAAGTAGTGTAAAAATAATTAAATTTAAGAGTCTGTTTGTGATTAACAACAACATGTCTTGTTTTTTCTGCTTTACAAAATCAGTTTATTAGTATTGTCAAAAATGAATTTTAATTTTTCAGTTTTCATATGAGAATGATAATATAGCATATGCACATAACCTGTTTGATGTGATTTTCAAGAATGACGTCAAAGGCTGAAAGAATTATTGGTACTATTGCAAACAACAAAATGATGATTTCACTCTTGCCTTAAGCAAAAAGAAAGATAATGGCAAATACATAAACATACCTTGAAAAAAATAATAAATGTCGAAAGTTAGAAAGATATCTATCAAAAGCAAAATGTCTAAGTTCTAAGCCAATAATAATTATTGATAAAGTATGAAAATATGTTTGCTAAAATAATATTTTTCGAATAAGATAAAATAAGAATTTGTTCATTTCAGACGCCGTGTTGAAAATAGATATATACCCTTAAAATTCCCAAAGGAAGCTGATGAAGGAATTTGGGGTGGTGAAGGAGTTATTCAAGGTTTCACCAAAGAAGATCGTTATGATAGGAAGTAAGTTAAAATAATTTATGACCAAACATGTTTCATAATTCTAATGATTAATGCAGTTTTAAGTTCCTTGGGAATATATATATTTTTAAATAATAATTGTAAAATAAAAATTTAGATACTTCTATTAAACTGTCAATTATTTCTGCAAATATATATATGTGTGTGTGTATGTATGTATATATATTGCATTTAATGTCATCAGAACCTCAGTGATTTCATAAGCTCATAATTTATTACATGAAGTTTTAAATGCACCTATTTAAGAATTGCAATATTGATTGAAAATATATTTATTAATTTGTTTTAATGAAGCTGTAAATTAATTGCTCTAATTCTTTTCTTTTAATTAAAAAAATTATTAAAATTTATGTTTTTATGTCAACAAAATAATACTTAAATATCAAAACAAAATTTTATAGCTAAATAGTAGAGAAGCGTACAGAGGATAAAATGCACCAAGTGTATGCGCCAAGAATGCGATAAAGTGTGCTAGACTGGTTTACTTGTTAAGATTATGTAGGTATGACATGTTTTCGTTTTACATGCGCGTTTTGTATGTAACCCTTGAAATTATTACAGAATAATCTTGAATCATTGAGTTTCAATATTTGATTTTTGGTGTTTCTGTGTTGCTTGCGAAAATTAATAACGTTTTGCAGCACATTTTTGTGGAGTAAGTATGGAGAAATAATCATCAGGAAAAAGTAATAGAAGATTTTTTAGACGCGATAAAAATGGTATATTCGCCGAAAAGTAACGATTTGGAGAGCGATGAAGATTTTGTGAGTAATTTTATTTTTCATTACAATTTTAATCATATACTTAGAAACTAAAGTTTTTATAAAAATGAACGTTTAAGTTGTGTGTATTGCGTTTTTCATGTTAGTGTTAGAATGTGCAGCGTATTTAAATTTCTTTAATGTGAGCGTAACTGCTCGTTATATTAAAATTCGAGTTTAAACAAAAAAGGAAATTTGCTAAAGTTTGAAATTTAGCTTTATTGATCGGTTGCCACTGTAGTAGGTAGCGCTACACTGATGTTATTTTAAGGTGGGTGCTATTGCTCGGTATATTAAAAATGAAGTTTAAATTAAAAAAAATTAAATTTGTTAACGTTTGAAATTTAGCTTTATTGCCTGGTTGGCACTGTAGTAGGTAGCATTACACTGATGTTTTTTTAAGGTGGGCGCCATTGCTCGGTATATTAAAAACCAAGTTTAAATTTAAAAAAATAAAATTTGATAATGTTCGAAATTTAGCTTTATTGCCCGTTTAGCACTGTAGTAGGTAGCACTATACTGATGATTTTTTAAGGTGAGTGCCATTGCTCTATATATTAAAAATTTTGTTTTTATTATTAGAATTTTAAAACTTCTACAGTATTTAGTTATAATGAAATATTCAAATTTTTATAATATTTGAAATTCGGAAAAACATCCGATTTCAAAGCTGAAGCTCGAACGCGATCATTATTGGTTGACAGCTATCGCGCATAGTGATGTAATTTAGGTTGCCGACAGAGCTGTAGAGTGCTTGGCGTGAAAATTTGAAATTGCGCCAATCCCGTACGGGTCTGTCCTCATTTACCATTTAATGAGTATTGTGCAAAATGCTTTGACACATATTTAAGTTTACCATTAATTTTAAGGCTTAAACCTGAGTTTTTATGAAAATCGATTTTTAACAGAAAAATAGTTTTTTATTAAAATTTATCTTATTTGTGTTCTTAATTTAGCTTTATTGCCCGATTCTGGCCAAATTTGGATTCTGTTTTCACTGTTGTTTTTTTTTTAAGATGGGCATCATTGCCTGATTAAATAAAATTTGAATTTTCGTAAAAATACATTTTATTTACATTATAATTTTAAATTTATTGCTTTGTTCAATTCAGGCATAGATTTTGCTACTCTGAAATTTTTTAAGAAGGATTCAACTGCATGGTTAGTTAAAATTTGTGTTTAGAAAAAAATGCATTTTATTTATGCTGCAGATTTAGCTTAACTGCCCTGTTCAACACAACTCTACTGTTTTTTTTTTTTTTTTTTTTTTTTTTTTTTTTTGAGTGCTACTGTTTGATTACTTCAAAGTTGAGTTTTTATGTCATCTTTGTGAAATTAGTTTCTAGTTATTAGTATTTTCTGTAGTCAGTAATCATTATAAAATATTTGAAAATTAAAATAACATGTAATTTCGAAGTTGAAGTTCAAATGCAGTCAATATTTGGTAACCAGATATTGCACATAGTGATGTAATTTAGGTTGGTGAAGTAACTGCAGCTTTTGACACGAAAATTGGAAATCCTTCCAAACCCATATCGTTACCTAGTCTTCTACCAATAAAGAATAATCCTTGAAAACTCTTGTAAAATCCTTCCCAAAATTTTATTTTCTCTTTTGCTATTAATTTTTACTTTATTGATACTATCAAATTTATTTATTTAAATTATCTGTTGAAATAGCTATGACTGATATAAACTAATTTCCTTTTTAATGCACAATATTTTAGATCAATTTTCATTTGATTTCTAATTTCTTATAAATTTTAATTAATAGAATTCTTTATTTTCTAGATATCCCCACTTTTGGATTCCAGCTTTAAAAAAAGCTGTTATATATAGTGAAATATTAAATCAATACTTGAATGTAACTGTCACTGAAAGAACTTTAAGACTGATTGATGAAAAGTTTGGATTTGATCATTATATTTTGAGTGTAAGTTGATAAATATTTTTTTCATGATATGACTTCTTTCTTTTCTTTCCTTTTTTTTTTATTTTTTTTTTATTATGTCCTTATGTTGGCTCTTTCGAGCATAATAAGTCTTGCACTCCAATAAAGAAAAGAAGTTGATCTGACTTCTAGAAATGCTTATACTTATTAATTTAAAATATTCAGTTATTGATGTTGAATGTTTTTTGTGTGCATTGTAAGTATAGTAACAAGAAATATGTAATGTCAGATTTGAAAAAAATATTTGAAATTTGTTTTTGTTTTTTTTTATTTTTTCAATAGACTTTTAAGTCAATAAAGAAAAGTAAATTTTTTTGTATGAAAGTCATAAAGCTGATTATTAGTTTTTGCAAAATTAATTTGCAATCTGCTTATACTATAATAGTAAAAAAGCCTCTTGGTGTTTACAGAAGCTTCCTAAATATTTCAGTGCTTGGACGTATAGCTGTATAAAAATTATTCAACTTATATTTCTTGAATGAAATAAGCTAATTCAATTTTAAACAAATAAAGAGTGAATGTAGATTTAATTGTACATTTTTATTTTTTATGCAATATCAACTTTATTACAACTTTTTTTATATTTTAAACGGCAATATTTTAATTTACTTTAGAAACTATAATATTCTTTTCTATAATTTGGTTTTTATTAAAATCTATATTTATAATTTTTTTTTTCCTTTTGAAAAACTATTACACTAGGTGACACATGTTTCTACAAAAATCTGTTTTATAAAATTAATTGAAATCACAGAATGTGCTTAAATAATTTTGTGGTTGCTTATATTTAAAATAATATTACAACATATTTTATCTTTCTTACAAATTACAAAAACAAAAAGCACAATTGCTACTGAAAATGTAAGATTATTTAACATATCCTTCTATTTAAGTTTTGTAATCAGCTTTCTTAATCACAATGTTGCCGAATGATTAGCACTCTTGCCTTCGATTCAACAGTTTGTAGGTTCAAATCCACTTTAAACTGTAGGTCCCGGTCTAATTAACTGTTGTGTGCAAAAAATGACCTTTGAGCGATAAACAAACGTAATCACAATGCTATAATATGTTACATGATATTTTTTAATAAAAAAATAATTAAACTTGTGTAAATCTCTTTGTTACAGAAACTCTCAAAGAAATTTTTTTAATAAAAACGTGGATTTTATCTTTTTTGAAAAGCTTTTTGCAAAATTCTGTTCTTTTTTTTAGATTTGAAAAATGGAATATGTAATATTCCATTTAAAATATTTAAGTAAAAATTTATTGTTGTTTCATACTGTATTTTTATACATTACTATATTTTGAATTCTCTTCCTGCCTTCTTTTTTTTATGTAGACACCTGTGCAAGATTTGAAATCACAATTAGCCTTGAGTATAAGAAGAAAAATGTACTTTACTTTATTGGACCTTGAAAGACATCCTAGAGATGAAAAAACTAATGAAGTTTATGAAAAATATAAGAAATACATGATACCAGTAAGTATCAGGTGTTATTAAACAAAAATAATTCTATTTTAAAATTACTTTTTAAGCAATGTTTTTCTAGGTAAAGCAAATTTATTTCATATATTAAAATTAATTATAATCATATATTTTCTAATATACATGCATGTCCATAAATTAAAGATAATGCTAGAACCAGCAATTAAAGTTCCAGAAACAAAACAAACATAATTTATTCATAAAATTTATGTAGCCATGAAGAAGGACATTAGATTTGGTGTTTGTGCCAGACATACAAATCACAATTATAGTTCCTTGCCTACAGCAATTACACTAAATATCGTCCATAAAACAGTTGAAAAATACATTGTTAGTATGATAGTGAATACATCATGTGTCTCTCACACCTGGAAATATAGTCGGTACCTTGCTGAGGAACACATTATTAAGCTGTATTTCGAGGAGAGAATTCCACTCTGCAAACAAATGCTCTCTAAAGATCTATTAAAGATACATAAGGTGGTTAATAAGTTGTCATTCATCAGCCAAGCATATCCTACATGTGCTCTTTTTGGTTCAAGTATGGTGAGAATTCTGCCCATTCCATACGCATGATATCCTCCAATTGAAGGCAGCTGTGGACAATTTTGGGATGGTGAGGATGGATATTGTCATCCACATAAACACATATTCAGGGCCCACTGCACCCCTAAAAAATAGACATGTTGTTCCAGAATGATGTAATGATAAATTTGCCCTTTCATGGTTCAGATTTAAACATACATACATGTTCTAAAGCCCAGTATAATGCCTCTCCAAATGAGCACTCCTGCACAATCATAGTGTTAGTGTTCAATGAAGTTCTCTTGGTGGTACTGGGCACCATATAAATGTCTAAGGTGTATTGGACAGTGAGCTAAACCTGGATACAATAAAAACATAAAATAAGTCCACTGTAACAGTGTCCATATTGCATGTTCTCTACTCTAGGCTAGCTGCTAGTGACAGTAAATTGTTGTGAGTGAAACACAAATTAACAGTCCTGTAAGCATTTAGACCATATTATCCCAAACATATGTACACAGTTTGCCTTGAAACAGCATTCCCATGACTGTTGTGCTCCATCTGTTTCTTTTGATAATTTCTGCCAAATACCAGTTATCATTCAGAGGTGATTTGAATTATAATGTATTTTGATATTTCCATCTTTTTGGAATTGCTGCGACAACTTAGAAGTGACACTTTCAGAGATTCCAAGTTCCTTGGCTATTCTCATCTGCAAATACTTACAATCTAAATGGCTGATAATTGTACCATGTAAAACATCATCCACATGCATCCCCTGTGCCATACCTATGTGGTTATGACATTGAGCACTGTACAAACAAATTGTAAACATGTTTCCTTTTTTTTTTTTTTTTTTTTTTTTTTTTTTACAGATTCTTGGATACCCTTCTCTTGCACTTTTGTCATTGTGGTGAATGCTCAGCATCATTAGGTGGCTTTTTATAATTTGTATATAATGCTTGATCATGTGTGATATTTTATTTTTACTGATAGCATTTTCCTTTTTATGTTTAATTTCTGTGAGCTGCTGAATTATCTTTAATCTATGGACATGTGTGTTATTTAATTTAGGTATAAATTGAATAGTAAAACTCTTGTTTAAAATAGGATATACTTTGTAAATCTCATTAGAATTTTTAAAAAGGAAAAATAAATGTATGGAATCTAAATTTGTATTATTCATCCTATATTTTAATGATTGAGAAATAATATCAAGAACTTGATAATAATTTGGGTAATAAATTATATTTAAGAATTGCAGTAGATTATGTATTTTAAAGTATCTCATATTATTAATTTAACATTGGTTTTTTTTTAACGATTTTTTGCTTAAAAATTCAATATAGCTTTAAACTTTTCATAACTTGAAATTATTATTAAATTTAGTATTTAGTACCTTTTAATTATTAAATAAAGTAATGTTACTAATGCTTCTGTGCAATATTAATAATTATTTAAATGTAGTTGTAAGATTTTTGTTTTGCACAAACATGTGCATACATAACCATGTCATTTCTTTGCCACTTCTAACCTCAAATAAAAATTTAAGCATTTTACCTAATACTTTTTTTAATAAGGAGACATAGTCAACTAAAACCAAAGTAAATGGAACTGAAATATCACTATTATAAAAAAACTTACGTAACAAAAAAATAATTGCCAGAAATTATTGCATTATTTATTGGTTAAGCAACATTAGGAAGTATAATTAATTAAAATACATAAAAAGTGTTCATTAGTTATCATTGATATATATAGTATGCAGCAAAATATATATACTGAAACTCGCCCATCTGAATACATAGTTGCATATGTTGACTGGACATAGATCCAGCAACACATACATGGTAGTGAAAAGGAATCTTTGTTTTGAAGTTGTTGGTTGTAGGTCTATTGACAGAGAAAAAAGTGTTGATTGTTGAGCATTATTTCTGCTTATACAGATACAATCATGAAGTTGGGTTGAGTTTTAAAAAAAGGTTGCAGAAGAATTGCTCTGCCAAATAAGATATAATCAATTAACACAGTTATGTTGTTTATTGTTGCAAAAGTTGGCCATTTTGGTAATGTACTGTGTCAATTGAAGGGTAAATCTGGTCAATCAATTTCTTCAATAAAGGAGACTCTTATACATGTTCACAAATAGATATGGCATTCGTCCCAATGATGCCTAGGATGAATAGTCTTAAAAATGAATGTCAGCAGTACATTTATTTGTCAGTTGCTTTGGAGATGAGTAACCTTCTGCATCACACAGATTGTATTCAAGCTAGAAAGGTGTATTGTGGAACATTTTTGGCACGGTGTATAAAGATCCAGATTTCTTGAAAAATGTGTTGTTCTTTGATGAAAGTCCCATTCACTTGAATAGCTGCATTTATCAACAAGTAACTCACTTCTTTGATTTTGAGGGGCCAGATGTTATTGTCCTGAAACTTCTTTATAATGCATTTACCTGAACCTCTTCATAATGCATTTTTAATATGGTGGTGAGATCTCAATGTATAATTTAATAGGCTTTTATTTTGTTGAGTGTGAGGATGGCAATGCTCTTTCTGTCACTCATGAATGCTACAGGCATTTAGTAATTGAGACATTTCTGCAAGAGTTTGAAAAAGTTCTGTCATGTTAGGAAAATTCTGAAAAAGTGGTATCAGTAGGACAAGTTAGCCAGTCATACTGCTCAAGGATCTATATCCTTGCTATAGGACAAATAATTTCTTATGCTACTGATTTCCCATGCTCATCCCATTCCTCTGATCTTACACTGATGCTTATTTGTGAGTATTAAAGAAGAGTGTTCAACTGTGAAGATCCACCAGGAATTTTATCTGCATTACATGACCTAATCATCTCTTTTTGCAGAAGTCTGCAGCAATCTTTGTTTCAGGACGTGTTTTAAAATCTGTGAACAATATGAAGACTTTACAGCAAGGAATGACTTACTTTGAATACACGCATATCATTGTATGCTAGTTTGTGTGTGTATTAATTTCTTTCTTTTTTTTTTTTTTTTTTTTTTTTTTTTTTAAACTAAAACCTCAGGTGACAATAATGTGATTTTGTTCATATTTTCATATCAGTATTATATACTTTGGTCTTTACTGTGTGTGCATGTTATGATTTATTGGCTTAAAAGTATGTATGTTTAAAAAGTCTGTTACTGTTTCATTTTAATTTTAGAATCTTTTTTAAATATTAATATTTAATTCATATTTATTGTATTCTTGACTAAAATTATATCATAAAATAAAATTATATTTTTAGTTTTTTAAGTGATTTCATGAGATTCATCTTACACAAGCATTTTTGAATAAATTTAAAGCAATAATGTTTTGTAACTTCCTAAGAAACTGTAAATTATTTTTTTAAAAACAGTAGATGCTCATTTATATATATAACTACTGTAGTAAAAATAAAGCTAGAATAAAAATAAATGGAAGTTTTTATTTTATTAAAGGAAGAAGAAGCTGAGTGGTTTGGTTTGACACTTAGAGAAGCAGTACAAAAACAAAGATTGCTTGAAGAAGAAGAACAGCCTGTTCCACTGAAAATTTCTCTCCGTGCTAAATATATAGAAGAATTTAAAAGTAAGGATAATATATTTTACTAAACTTTAAAGGAGCTTAATTGATATTCTCACTTAAGAAATGATTCACCAAATCTAATTTTATTGTATTTGTTTCTTAAATATTGCTTGAAATTTTAGAATTTTTATTGTCTGTTAGAATTCTAGAATTGTTTGATTTCTAAATATCCAATTGTGAGCTAAAAGTGGTTACTGGATAAATATTTACCATTTTTTTTTAATTAAGTCATGGAAAAACTATTTTTAATCTATATTTTAAGTGCAAAAAATTAGTTAAAGTATTTTAAGTGATATTTATTAAAATTTTATTTTGATAGAGATTATGTAATAATCTCTATCAAAATAGGTTGTTAGGTTATAGGTTATATAAGTTGCTTTTTAATTGAAAATAATTGTGTCTCTGCTCAATTTGATTTCATAATAAATTTGTACATAATTTTTTTACTGTGCTAATGCCAGTTTAATTACTTTTCCCCTGTCAAATTGCCCTCAGTGATTAAACTTTTATACTTCTCACAACATTTCAAGAATTAGTATTTTCTTCTTCCTTTCATCTTTTTTTATTTTATTTATTTTTTCATCATTAGATTCTTCAGTTAAGCAGTGGCCGAGCTGGTAGCCTAATGGTTAATGTTCTTGCCTTCGGATCAACACTTGTGGGTTCAAATCCCACCTTGGGCTTGGATGTTTGTAGTGGTTCGGAATCCACTTTAAACCATAAGTCCCAGTCTAATTAGCCCCCATGTGCAAAAAATGACCATTGAGTGACAAACAAACCAAACCGATCAGTTAAGCAGTGAACTCCTGCTTTAGTTTTTGTAAAAATTAGTTTACAAGCTCATGCATTGATTAGAACAATCTCAGAGGAAACTTCTATAAGTTCTTGTTCCTACTGTTATGTAAAACAAGCTTTTTATAAAAAAAAAAAAAAAAAAAAAATCAATGAAAAATGTGAAAAATATTTTTTTAAATGTTTATACCAACCAACACATACATCAGGAAATTAGGATTCACTCTAGCCTTTTTTCTGCCTTGGAATAATTAATGAATAGATTTTCCAGTATCTACTTTAAAATTTTCAAGTGAAATAAAACAAACTATTTTAATCTTAATAAAACTGAGATGTTATTTATACTTTACTTTGGGTAAACTCATTGCTCTAGCTTTTAAATGGCAATATGAGGCTGGGTATCTATTGTCATGTTTTTCTTTTTTTCTTTTTTTTTTTTTTTTAATTGCAGTGAATTTGTGAGGGTTATAAAGAAGTAAAAAAATAAACAAAATTATCTCACAAAGTGTCAATGAGCGAATTCATCTACAACTGCACATTAATAGCTTAAAATGGTAATTCTGTCATTATTTTTAGTATTCTTTATATTGTGCTTCATGTCATTTTTAGCTGATGTTTATAATGGTTGATTAAAATTCCATTGCTTTATAAGTCAACTTTTATGCTTGTGAATCCTAGATTTTTCATTAATAAAAGTCTATTATCATTAACAATTTAAAAAGTACAATATTACAATTTTGTTTCAAAGATCTCGTCTATTCAAAGAATTTTACTTTGATATGATTTCACATCTACTAATATAGATTTTATATTTGTTGATTTTTCAAAATTGAATTAAGAATAATTCTAAAGTTTGAAATAATATATTGTTTTGTTATAACTCTTTTACCAAAATAAATATGTCTTAAAGAAATATAAAGTAAGACTAATAGCATTATAGGTAAATTTAAATGCTAATCAATGTAGTTATTTATGTAATTATTTATTATGTCACATCAAATGAGTTATTGCCAGTAATCTTAATATCAACTATTTTAACTTCAGAAATGTATAAGTAGTTACTAGAACATAAATAAGTGTTTAAAATTAACTAATAAATATTCTTATTTTGAAATGTGTACCATAAGTGACAGATGTGAATTCAATAATCCTTATGTTGCGCATTGTAATTATGTATTTTGTTGTCAGAATTATAATAGACAATATTTGCTTTCTTTTTAAACAAAATTAATCTTATATTTTAGTACATTAAGAAATTATTTTATGAAAAAAATCTTTCTTTTATTTAATAAAAAATTGCTTTTATATTAATTTTAGGAAATGCTAGCGGAAAGAGCGAGTCACAAGAAGATGATACCGCTATTTCAGAAGAGTAAGTTAATTTTTGTAATAAAATGAAATAATTGAGCATTTTATATAATATAACTCATATAGATTTGAATTTAATTTCACGTAAAATGTTTGAAGATTTCTAATGAACAGTTTACAAAACCAAAAGTGGCGATAAACAAAGGATATACTGAAATGAATTTTCAATAAGTTTTCATTTATGTGCATGCTTACTCATTCAATTAAGCTAATTGCTCAGTTATAATTTCACTTAAAGTTTTAAAACTGATGTGTAAATTGTAAACAGAAAACGAGCAATGCAAAGAATACATAGTATTGAATGGAAAATATAAATAAAAATCTCATTAGTTGCACAATGTCTAAAAGTGTGTAATCTAGTTGTTAGACTGCATTCTTTGGAGTGTAGATGGTCCAGGGTTTGATCTCAGCCACTATTAAAATATTTGTACTTTGGGAGCTATTTTGATTTCTCTCCCCCCCCTTCCCTTTTGTAATATATGAGTATGACTTGTAATTGTGAATAGTCTTCCTTGAAGGCATGCTAAAAAAGGATTCACACAACATTAAGCTGCTTGGTTTTCCACTGTGTGATGTTAAATGAAATATTTCTGCTCACTAACTGAACCATAGTGGTTATCCCACTCTTCAGAAGAGAATAGTCGAGCTCAGCCAAATGGTTAGCACAATAGCTTTTTAATTCAATTCCCATTCCAGGCTTGGAATCTAAGCTGTAGATCTCTTGATAACCAAATTGCTAATCTTTGTGTAAAAAATTAATGTAGAGCAGTAAAAAAGCGAATGAAAGGGGACTATCTCCAGTTCGATTTTAACCATTTTTGAATAATGAGAGGTGAATGCTTCACTTTTTCTCTCTGCATGTCTGTCAGGAAGAATACTTGAAAGATTTACAAGTTTTCTCCTTTATGACAGGGGCATATGGCTAACTATTTAAGAAAAGTTCTGCTGGAAGTCAAGACATGAGTTCTTAAGCACCATACAACAATCTTTGTCCTATTATGCTGATGTTGTGTAATATCAAATTAAATATTCCAAAAATAAGATTAAGTTTTCATAAAAATTCTGAACTTTAATTTATGTGTTTTCTAATCATTTCTTTTTTTATAGTTTTTTAGGAATTGCCATTTTTTTCTTTCAATTAATATTTTATGCCAACTGATTTAGTTAATTTTTTTTTTTTACCTAATATACTGAAGAGAAATATTTTCTGAAGATATTTATGAGAAAAAAACATTACTGATAATTTTTATTTTCAGGTCAAGTTATAAAGCATGGCTTAACAAATTGAATCCTTTCTCTAGTAAAAAGAAATCAGAAGAATAGATCATAACACTTGTAATATTGATTTGTAAATAGTTTTACTAAAATAAAATATTTATGAAAAATGCTAGTGGCACGTTTTTATTTTCCTGCTTATCTTAGCCTTCAAGTTGTAGGATATAAAAAAATATTTGGAAATGAATATATCTCAATATCAACAATATTTTATATTCTATGTAATGTTGGCTTAGGTGGATAGTAATAAAAATTCTTTCATATATATATATATATATATATATTTGATCAAACATAATATGTATGACGCATATAAAAAAAATATATATATGAATTTCATAAAATTTGTAAAATCTCTAAGCTATCTAAAAAGTTATCTACTTTCTAAAAAGTGTTTTAAATCAGTATTAATTTTATGTAAATGTTGACTATGCATATTTCACTACCTTGAAGGCAATTATAATTGGAGGTAATATTTTCTTCTAATTTTAAAGATTTATTTTTAAAATTATTTGAAATGCATTCAGAATTTAATATGTGTAAGTTGAGAGCTTTTATACTAAATGCATTAAATGTAAGATATAATTTCAAGAAATTCAACATCCTTATGATATGTATAATTGCTGACTTATAGTTAAATGACTCCAATGTGTGAATTTTTTTTTCCATATTAGCCCAATTTTATTTATTTCCATTACTTTTCATATTTTATATTAATTTACTTTTCAAGAATTCTAGTTACATTGATTCACATCAATTTTTCCAATCAGAAACTGTTGCCCATTAATAAATTGAATGTTCCCTAATTTAACAATCTTTTCATTTTTGTAAATCATCTAGTTAGCACAATAAATGATAAGTGTAGTTACAAATTTGCAGATATCTCATAATTTATTTGTTAATTTATAAAAATTTAAATTAATATTAAAATTACTTACATAAATTCTAACAAAAATATTAAATTTTGCCAAATATTTAGCAGACAAATAAAATATGTGCTAAAATATTATTTGTTCTTTAATTCTTATGCTAAAAGAATAATACATTGAAAGTAAATTAGATAAATCAAAGTACAAAACTAAAATATTGATTAAATTTAAAACTTAAACATGAAAGTGAAAGTAGATAAGATAAAATTATATACTGTGCAGAGTAGAATTCTTCATTTTTATTATCAGTGAACAGAGCGATAAACACCAGGGATTTGACTTAACATTATAATATTCTTTAAGTTTTTTTTTTTTTTTTTTTTTTTTTAAAGTATGTTATGTGTAATATGGCAAATGTTTCTAAAAATAATACTAATCTAAATATGTTCTATCAAGCTGAAACGAAAAAAGCTTGTTTAACATATTTCATTATTTATTTTAATGACTTAGATCAAATCTTAGCCATTAGATACTTGTGCAGTTGATCAAGAATCAAAATAAATGTGTTATTTAGAATTTTCATTTCATGGCAGCAAGAGCAAAATGATTTCTTTTTTGTATTGTAAATACTTCATGTTTTAAACATTTCATTAATATCTTCATTCCATTCACTAGTCGAATGGGTCTCTTTTTGATATAGATTCGAACTCATGATTTTCCAAGCTTTCATCCTTGCAACATGGAGAATATGAGCCACTAGAATGTAAAATTTCCTTTTGAAAATTTACCAATCTGTTAAACTAGGTTAAAAGTTATGTAGATGTTTTCCCATCACGTTTTGTTGCTTTTGGCAAAGAGCATAGCAAACACTCAGATAAAAGTGCATAACAATGATAAGAAGATTGAATACAAATATTGTTACTGGCTGAGTGAAATTTTTAATTCAAGACATTTTAGAAATATCAAAGGGATATAATCTCGTAATTAATTTAGCATAAATCAATTAAATATTTTAATGATTAAAATTAATTTCTAATATATGTAGAGACTTTTTGCATGGTAAAATAATATTGTAATATAATGGAACTGAAAAGAATTGTAAAAAAAGGTTCCTTAATTTCTAAATACCCACCTTACCTAGAGTCAGTAGCATAAAGTTATGTAAAATCAGTTAAAGCTTTTAAATCAGAAAAGTAAAAAAAAAAATATGTGTATAACACTGTCATTTAAACACATTTATCTATAAAAAATTACTATATTTCAAATTAGAAAAATCTATCTTCAATTGCTTTCTTGTTATTGAACATTTTATCTATGAACATCTAAATAACTTTTTAAACATGTGTATACAGTAAATATATATTACCATGCTTGAAATGTTTCACCTTAGAATATAGAATATTGAAATGAAATGAAAATTGCTTTAATGTGTGTGTGTGAAGTTAATTTTAGATCTGGGTGACAAAAATTAGTTTCTGTTATATCCCTTGAAATGAAAAGCCATCGTCATTGTCTCATGAATTTTCTTTTTATTGTCTAACGAATTTTTAATAGATATTTAAGAAAATTAATTTCGTATACATCATTAACTATTTTTTCTATACAACTCCTCCTTCCCTTTGTTTGGTGCAGCTTGTCCTTATCTGGACCTTGCGCCAGAAAACTCAACCAACCTTCCCTTTGTTATTGATATAAATAACAGATATTGAATAGTATAGCTATCAAAAATTTTGCATGAAGTCCTGCTTTTTTTCTCTAATAAAATAAAATAGGTGTTTGTAAATAGTATGCTTATCATTTGCAGTGTAACATTTACATTTTCTTCAAATTCGCGCAAATAATTTTTGAATGAGAAGATTTCATTTCAATAAATAATATACCTTTTACTTACGGCTATGCGATTAATAATCTCTGGAATCGTTTTCCATATTTTTCAAATTTAATTGTGTCACAATGAGAGCCTCAAATACACTTTTTTCCAATAAATAATTCACCGGATAGGAAACCATATTAACTCTGTATTAATAGGTTGTGGATTCTCCACAAGCAGTAATTAGTGCAGCTATACCCCGGAACCTTATATCGGAATTCTTTTCCATTCGAAAACAGTTCTATTCATCTATTCACTTCAAATGGTGCGAGCAACTCCTAGCACTTCAGTTCGTCCAATAAGTGCTCTGTAAAGTTCAGGTGGATGTGGTGAATCTCAGTATAGTTAACCTTTTGCTCTGTTGTCCTGGAAGTAAAAGACTGTTGCATAAAAGTAAAACAACATCAGAAGTACTGGATAATCTAGAATGAAGTGATAGATCTCGTGAACATGGTTCCCTGGACTTGCCAGAAGAAATATTTACAGAACATACCACCGACTTTGCTGAATTGCACTGTTGGCTTAATGTAATTCAGCAGATTTTCTTGATGGACAGTAAACTCCAGACCCTGACATCTGGTGGAGTAAACTTTGATTTGTGTGTGTTGCTCTAATATGCTTATACCTGTTAACTAAATATTTTGATATTTTTATTTGTTTTAATGAAAACGATTTTTAAAAAATCGTTTTCATTAGTATGTAGAAAAGTATGGAATCAGGATTGCTAGAATAACACATTTCAACTTTTATTAGTTTTTATTTGTTTATTTTTTACATTCATTTTACAATTTTTAAATCACATTGAAACACAAGGAACTTTAAATGACAATGCTCAACAATTCATTACATAAACAAAATGTATCACTCGTCATTACTGGGAAAAAATTATTATACTGAACTAAAAAAAAAAAAAATTGGTTAATACTCTCTTGAAATCATTTTGATTTCATTAATTAAATAATATGTATAGTATAAGAATTTTAAATGTGCTTATTTTTATTAAATTTACCTTGAATATTTTCTTATAAAAAATTATTTAAAGTAATTAATGATTTTTCTTCTTACATAATTAAAGTAAGAAGAAAAAAATCATTCTTTCATTTAACTTAAATAATTTTTATACTTAAAAAAATAAAAAAAACTTTCATTCAGGAAAAAAAAAAACTGATAATGTTTTTTTAAAAAAAAGAATTGTGAATTATTCACTTGTGAATTATTCACTTAGTAGAAAAAATCCACATTTCTGAATTTCAAAATAACTTTAATTTTTACCAATTTTAGAATATTTTCATAGAATTATGTTTCTCATATCAAAATATTTAATAATTTGAAAAAATAAAATCTATGAATTAGCTTTGTGTGTGTGTGATTTTTTTTCATGGAACGATAATGTCATAAATAAGGATCAAAAATGGATATTTAATAAATGATATTTTAAATGATTTTTTAGTTATTAGAGTAATGAAATACAGTGAATTAAAAAAAATGGACCATATATGATGCGCTTAATGTAGAATTCACCTAAATATAAAACCAAATAGCAATTTTAATATTTTTTTGATTGAATATGAAATTGCTTTAAGTTAGAAATAAATGTGAAATATTTCCATTTCCAAAGCAAACAATACATTTGTCTATATTTTACTTAGATAAAATTATTTACTAAAATTAAGTTTTAATTTCAATGTATTTTAAATAGAAATAGGATAAAATAGAGCTGACAAATAGATATTTAAAAAAAAATGTCTTACTTCTAACGAAATTGCTATAAATGATTTTATATAATATTTATTTATGAAAATTTTAACTTTAAGCAAATCAAATATTTTCCTTCAAATTAATAAGCAAGCTTTAATTTACTGTAAATTTATCATCCGAAAATTCTGATCGATTTCTTAGATTTTCCCCCATAATGGAACCATGTTATTTTATTTCATATTTATATAACTATTAAATTATACAAATTTTTAAAAAAAATTACGAATTAATCAACTTTATTTATGTTTAAATATTTATAGAAACTGAAAATCTTGCATTTTCTTGTATACTATTTCAAATTTTTTTTCTTAACTTCTTTTCAATTTTCAGATGTAAAAGTTGTTTTTACGTTTTAAATCATATTGTATAATATCATTTTACTGTTTTATCGTTAATTTAACTACTTTATTCTTCAATAATTATGCCATTTGATGTTGCATCTAGAAATATTTATAGTATATTTCATGTTCCAAATTTTTAAGTGTTTTTAGCATAAATCAACTCAAAAAATATGAACGATGTCGTGTATATCAAACCCTCATTTTTTTGCTATGTACTGAAATTATTAAAATTTTAATATGACAAAAAAGGCTTAATGTTTTAAACTAATATATCTTTAATTCTTTAACTTTGCTTTTCATAACAATTATTTTTTTCTATTTAATTATCTAAAATATTTGTACATTATTTTATTTTATGAAAAGAATATTGGCTGGACTGAGTAATATTGTAATTAAAAGGAAAGAATTGAGAGATTATATCAGATTTGTTTATCCAGCAAAATTTATATCGGTTCATTGTCTCTAGAATATTTCGACTAGGTTTTAAAGATGGCAAGTGATTAAATCGTTATATTTAATAGCACTATGATCTTCCCATTGAGTTGTTGTTTACTTTGGCCTTTGGTGACATTGTCATATTTGATTTATAATCCTATTCCCAATATGTTAATAAATACTTATATTAGTAGTATTTAAAACATTTGTGTGCGGATACAAAACTTGAGTGTCCTTATTTTTCTGTAGCAACTCTTCTCTTTTCTTCGCTTGTCTCCTTTCTTTCGCTCTTCGATTCTGGAACCAAATTTTGATTTGTCTCTCAGACAAGTTCAAAGATGCTGCCAATTCCACCTTCCTACGTATCGTAATGTAACGACTGTAGTGAAATTCTTTTTCTAACTCCAACCGCTGATGATCAGTGTATACTATTCTGTACTTGTCTTTTGTTCTAGTTCTACCTGTACGTAGAGAAAAAATTCAAATTACACAAACATAAATTAAAATTAAATTTTTTAATTTTATATTGAATTTATTATAAATAAGTCCAATATTTTCAGCATACTCTAATAAGTTATTTTTCAAAACAATAATTTTTGTTCTTTATATTATCTTCAAAAAATTTTCGTTGCCTATTGTAATGTCTATCTGATACATTTTAGAATCTTTCTGTAAATTTTGCAAAAATACAATTTGTAGTTCCATCTAAAAACTACATTCGTTTGTAATGCTAGTTAGAGAAAAATTAAATATTTTCTGTTCTAGTATCCTAATTTCCATATGAGAACAATGACAGTACATTAAGGTCTTTTTTTATCACTTTATGGTCCCATTTCGTATATATATGTATTCTGTTTAATTTTACCTATCCACCTGAGTTAATGTAATCCATGGCGAAGAGGAGAGTCCAGAAGAGAGTTGCTGAATTGAAGGATAAAAAATTTGACGACTTAGCCACCATCTCTCTGGTAGTATATCAAATTGTGATTGGTAACTTATACATAAGCTTTGTGTCATAAGATGTATCATTTTTAAATATCCAAATTTAGGAAATCTAACTTCATAGTCAATAAAACGCTGTTTACGTGTGGTAGTGAATATAAGGTTATTTGTGATCATTCCAATTATCTGCAGTGATTATAAAGTTCGGAAAATGATAACATATTATCTTTCACTAGTATAAAAATATCAAGACACAATTTTTGGCTTTTGAGAATAAGTTGATCGCACAAGATGAGTTAACTTTCAATATTCTAAATAAAATATAATTAAAAAAGACATACTCTCTCTCTCTCTCTCTCTCTGTATTATTTTTATCTCTGTTTTATAATTATCACTTATATAATTGAAATAACTACAAATAGCCTTACATTCATTACCACACGTAAATTGTCTCATAAAGCCGTGGAGTTGGAACCCCATTCTTGTGTTTCTTTAATTGTGATCTCAATTGATATTCTTTTTATTTTTTATATATTATTTTGCAAAGTCTCTCTTTATCTGGGTTTTCCGATAATTTTTTTAAATAAAAAAACTTATTTTATGTTTCCTAAATACATTAAAATTTAATAAATAGAGTTTAAGTTTACTATTTTCTTAATTCAAACTATAGCTATAAATTACAATGACTCATTAAATACAAATATTTTTTATTTATATTTGTGTGTGTGTGTTTTATGGGCTGATTTATTATTATATTTTCATCTAATGTGTGTTAAATGCTTGTCTATATAGGGTAGGGGTATAGAAGGCAAGTGTAAAGTAAAGACCACTTCTAGATCATTTTTTTGATTTCCAAGCAGTTTTAAAATCGAAAATAATTTTTAAAATTTTGTTAAGTTTATTCTTTATTTTAGAATTAATTATAGTTTAGTTTATTCATGAATAATCTTTCGTCCTTTTCTTTTTTAAAGTTAACAGCAGCGAATCGAATATTTTACTTATTTCTTTGAATTAGATGTGTTGAATTCTAGTGAGTGCTCTGCTCAATTGTAAGCATCCCAATTAGTACGACTCAAATACGCTAATCGCTACTGTATTTAAGAAAGTTATCTCTCAACGAATTCCATTTATATTGACAATTAATGCTGATGTGTATTTATGTGTTTACTCTTTTTCTTTCAATAGGTCGCCTATAGGAAATGCATTCGACCGCGGATGAAACATTTAAGAACTTCGTATCTAAAGTGAATTTTCAAACATTTAACACCTTCGCATGTTTATTTTCATTTTTCATAGCTGATCGATGTGTGAAATCATATTTCACATGGCGCAAAACAGTATTTCGTTTTAAGTTAAATTAATAATTATCTTTAGTGTTTCAAATTTTTACCTTATAATTATGCATTTGTTTTTTAATGGGAGCTGAGGACTTAACTTCCTAGTACTTTATGTGAGAACTAGAATAATATATAATGTTGCACAAGCTGCACGTGTAAAGTCTGAAGCTAATCCCCACCAAGAAAGATAAATTATAGAGATCTGGAGTCAAATTATAATGGTTTGATTTGTTTGTCGCTCATTGTCATTTTACTGCACCCGAGGGCTAATTAATTTGGAATCAACAGTTCAAAGTGGATTCCGAACCACTACAGACATTCATGTCCAAGGTAGGATTCAAACTCACGAATTGTCGAGCAGAAGAAAAGAGCGCTAACCATTCCTGCAGCTAGCTCGGCAGGGGAAAAGATTGAAATATGTTTCACACAACACACATATATTTATTGTGACATGAAAATGAAAATTGTCGATAAGTTTCATAAAATACTGCTTAACATGGAAATTACCAAATATGTCTAAAAGAAATAGCAAAATTATGTAAATTTTTCGTAAAAAGTATACAAACTACGACTGGAGAAATATCAAAGGCAGAACTAACAATTGATAAATTCTACTATGCCCAAAGAATTGTGCATAATATAGAACATGATAAATTCTATTATGCATAATTCTAAAAGTAACATTTTGCTTGCATTATGTGATTACATCACAGAAATAAAAAAAATGGTCTCATGATAGTAAAATAGTAGGAAGAGTTCAAGTGAAAATTTGATTAAAAATTCTTATCTTATGCAAGATGGCATAGCTAATAAAAATATTTTAGCATATACAGGAACAGTTCAATAAGGTTCGATTAAAGTACAGATATTTCAGTATGATACATTCGAGATGTTGTCAGATACTAATGCCAAAAAACTTATGCTATTGAGGAATTACTTGATATTGTTTGTATTGAAAACAATATTTCAAGAGGTTCTTATTAAACTGTAAAGAATTAACTTGATAGGACAATAAAGATAAGTTCCAATCATCATTTGAAAAAAGTATGTACTGTTTATGTTTGTAATCAAGTGAGTTTTCCCTTCCTTAATTTAAATTATGAGTCATGCAGTCAATGAATGACCATTCTATATCTACAGGTTCTTTCATGAATATATCACTTGTTGTTATTGCTATTTCTGTTAAAGAATTTTGAGAGAGAGAATACAAGATGTTTTAAGTAATAATAATATAAGATGTTTACCAGTCATAAAATTAATAAATTGGCAAAAAACGCTGTAGTCAACGTGTGTAAACGTGATGAAAATTAGTATTGAATAGTGAGATATTAGTTTGACACTTTCAGGCTCCCTCCAATATTAATAAAATTGATAGTAATAAGAAGTTTTGATAGAATGGTGATTATTTATAACTATATAACAACTAAAAGCACTAAACACATATGTTGAGGTTTTCAGCTATTGGGAGTGGTAAGATAATTTCCTGAAAAATAAAATTTCTATCTTCTTTTCAAATGAATGTAAAAGCATTCCTAGTTTTCTTTTTTATTGAAAGAAATCGGTACATCAAACAAGTTGAATAAATCGGTCCAAGAAATGCAATAAATTATAAGACATACGATTAACCCTCTTATTGAACTTTGTGTTTTCTATTTATTATTTAATTGTACACTCTCTTCATCTTGTTTCAAAAGGCAAAGTTGACCACAAGATGAATGAAGACCATTTCACTTGAATAAAAACTTAAATGACTGAAAAATCCTTTCTAAGTTTTGATATTTGTTGCATGAGATGTGACTTAAATAATTCCAATTATTGAGTTTCATCAAAATTTTTATGACAAATAAAACTCTTCTGCTTCACTCCTCAACAAGCTTTGAAAGTATTTTCTCTTCTTATAAAAAATAAAAGGTCTTAACTCATTTAAAGATGAAATTATAAAAAATTAATCAAAAAACAGGCTAAAGAATAAATCGGAGCAGATTTGTTATACTTGAGAGTCCAAATCAGAATTTGTGAAAAAAAGTTACGAGAATCGCAATATATGTACAGCCCCATCATTATTTTGTGCCAATTACTTTGTGATTTGAGAAAGAAATTTTGTTGAATATAAAAAATAATCCAACCAATGATTTTGCCATTAATTCAAAGTAAATACTCTCTACAATACTTAGAAACAAAATCTAATAAAAAAATTACATTAATATTTAATTTCCTTTAATCATATGAGTTAAAAAGTTACAAGTATATTTAATTGCATGTTTTCTACTTAATATTTTTAAATAATTTATAACTGGAACACTTTTAATAAATTGCCAAAATTCGAATTGAAACATCACTTGCATTTTCATTTTTTTCCCCTCTTTAACATAAATATCTACAAAATTATTTAATATTATATTAATTATTTAATATCTCTTAAACTTCTTATATAGACTAGTAGATTAAATTAAATAATAAAAATATGTTAATTATACTATAAAATTCGAACTATATGCATGTTGTTCTACATATCTTTAACAGTTCTTTAAAAATTGTCATAATATCAATACCCAAAAAAGAACATGTGTAACTTACTACACAATGTTTTAAAAAATTTTATACACAAAATATGCAAATATAAATTCTAGCAAATTAAAGTAATTCTGAATTCTCTTTAAAAAATTGCGCTTGTTACATTGGTCAATCAAATTATTAGAAATTGCATTTAATAATTGTATACAAATTATATATGATCATTTAAAATTAATTGTTATTTGATTTTTATATTATTGAAATATTGTTTTAGTACTAATATTCTCTTTATCAACAATATTTAAAAAAATTTAATTTGCGTCTGAAAAATCCTTTATTGGATTATAATCTTAGCTTAAAAACATTTTTATAAAGCTGAAATAACTCTGGGTTTTCCAGAATTTGAGAAAGGAACTTTGTTAAAGGCTTAATCCAAAATTTACAAAATTCAGGATACATATAAAGCTACAGTGAATCATTTTAAAAATTATTGTCTTGACGGAAATTGTTTCAATTCAGTTGGAATGTGTTAACCGAGGCATAGTGGTGGTATACCCGCTCTTCAGAGCGAAAGGTCCCGAGTTCGATTCTCCCGCTTTTTTTATATGAAGTGGAAATTGCTCTTCTTTCTTTTCTTCTTCAAAAATAATTTTTTGCATGCATGTCTGTTGAAGGTGTGCATGAAACTTTTCTGGGTTTCTTGCCTTGTGACAACGTGAATACGGCCCACTGTCTATGAAAAGTCTTCTCGGAAGTCAATGACACATTTTAATCTTTCGACCTTTTAACCTTCAGAAGGTTAAAAGGACTTAATTAGGCCATTAAGCAATCAACTAAAAAAGTATGAAAATCTAATTGGTATTGTATTTTAAAAGAACGATAAAAGCATAAGTAAAAATGGCCTATTGTAACGAGTTGCAGAAAACTATTTTTTTTTTTTTTTTTTTTTTTTTTTTTTTTTTTTTTTTACTCATACATAAAACTTGATATTTGTAAAATGACACTGACATATTTTATAATAAAAATAACTAATGTTTCTATGTTAAAGTACGATTCTGTAGAGCGTTTATAACACTTAATAGGGAAATCTTTAAAAGATATATATATTTGTACGAAATTCTTTATAAAATTTCACAGTTGGCAAATTTTGTCTTAGCCAGAGTTAATTTCTTATAATATCTGCTAAATAAAGAAAAAATAACTATTTAGAACTAGCTAGAAAGTCATAACTTTCTATAAGTAATTGTTTTCCATTAGTAATCTAGCTATCGTGAAAAAATTGCCGTTTGAAAAATGTAAGATATTTAAATATTTTTAAAGATATTTTAAAATATTTTTAAATATTTTTAAAGATATTAAAATATATTTGACTTAACTATGTGCAAAACTCTATTTTGGACCACAAAATAAGATCTCCGCTATGGATCAGCTAAAAATAAATTGAATGAGGCATGGAAAAATACTTAAAAAATCCCTTTTGTTACGAAGTTATTAACCATAAACATTTTTCATTCCAATTGAGATCATGATTACGTCACTTTCTTATAATTCTCATTGGTTTAAAATATCTATGACGTCAGATAACGTTTTATCTACGTCACATCATATTGAGACAGTGTCGTAAATCCGATTTGTCGTCGAATTTGCTGCCTGTCTTCAAATCGCATTCTTCGCGAGCTGCAGCAAACAAAGCGCAGCTCACCATTGAATGTCTAAATTGCCAAAAATAATTATGTTAATTAAACCATTACTTATATAAGGTACAAAGCATCGGTTTGAGAAGCCGTTTTCCATTGATTCAAGCCATTAATACGTTGACAATAGAACAGCAGAAAAAAATAAATAAATAAAAAGACAAGGCAAAATATCCACTTTATAATTAGTTTAAATCGACAAGGACGATTTAAAATTTTAAAAAATTCATTAATGAATAGAATTTTAGTTTAATAAATGCAATATTTCTAAACAACCTGTTTTGAATCCTTAGGCAACAGCTTTGCTTACGCCAATATTAAAAATTTTCTTTTGAAATATTAAATTTAAAATTCCATTGGTCTGCAGCTCAATGCATTTCCGACAGGCGGCGTGTTAGTAGAGTGTAAACACATTCACAGCAGTAAGCAAAAACAATATTTTTTAAAAACAAAAAAATTCTGTTGGACTGTTGATACGATTCTACACGCATTTTTTCCTACCTTTTAACGGTTTAGCATCTTGAACAATTTTAAGAAGCAGCAAGAATTACAAGCTTCTGATTCTGAAACGAGCTGAATTCAGAAACAGTGATATATTTTTTACATTATATCGCGTCATAAGCAATTTATACCAAGCATGTTTGAACGTTGGGTGTTTCGCGTTTAGTCTACAATCTAATCGGGACATCTACGTCCTCACCTTAAGCCCCTCGGTCAGGAAAATAGATGAGGGCATTGTAGGTCCTGGCTTACATATGCTTATAATGAGTTGAAATCTGTGGTTTGCGATTTTAATTAATTACAAATACTATCAACAAAATTTTGAAAGCATTCTGACACACGTTTCTTTCCATTTCATGCAGATATTTTCACTTCAAACCGGATAAAAAATCAGTGGGTAAATATAAGGACTTCGTTAACGCGTTCTTCTTTAGGTATAGTTTTGTTATTATTCCTGGATTGTGTTCTGTTTTTAGGAAAAATGTAAGAAATGGTTTTTGTATAAAATTTCGTCAATCAGGAAAATTGGTACAAGTATACACAAATTTAGACTAAATCGTTTTATATTGTTCCTCGGTGATAATTTATGAGAATTAAAATAGAAAATGGAGCAGAAGGATTAAAAAAGATTCGAGCACAGCTTATTTGCAAAATAATAAAAAAAAGGCATTTAAATTTATTATTTCATCAACAAAAAAATTATTTCAATAAAATGCTTCGAAAAAAAATAATATTTTACTCCATCTGATTGTTGTTAACTCTTTTTGCTTCACAAATAAATAAATCTGATTTCAGTCAAAACAGCAGTATTGAAATCTTCCAACCTTTTTCAGGAATGGATATATACTTTTTGTCATAATTTTTAACTTGTAACGATATTGTTCGTCAAATTTTAAGTTTCACTTAAGATCGTTGGAGTATTTTTAGATGACAGAATCATGTCTTTGAAAATACTCAATCGCATTCTGTTCTAATGCAAGTAAATCCAAAGTTATCATCTTTTTGTGGTGTAAAAGAGCTGAAGCACACTTATTAGAACTGAACTATATTGGGTATTATTTTTTTTCCCCTCCTTTAAATGGTTGTGTGTGCTTCTCGTATCAAAGAAAGTTATAACCTTGTATTTGGCATACATAGTATAAAGTTAACGAAAAATTTTATCTTTTTTTTTTATTCGTAGATTGGAATATATTTTGTAAATATTACATAAAAACAAAGAAATAAAAGTCACAATAGATTTCTCCAAAAGCAAATTATTCTTAATCTGCGAGTAATTTATGTTTTACGATGAACATTAAAATTATATCATAGCTGTTGTTAATAAACTAAATGTATATTTTGATGATAAAAATTCTTTGAATAAATGTAGACAATTTTTTTATTTAAATTGATTAGTATCGATTTCTCTGTGAAATCGGAAGGTTGAAATGCTATTACATATATTTTTTAAGTATTAACATCCAATCTTTTGTTTCCTGTGTGAATCCTTAATGTAATTTGCTTATTCACCTTTTCAGAAATAAAAAAAATTCCATGATGGAAAAAGATAGCAATAATATGGGAGCTCAACAAATTTAAAGGATACATCGAAATTCACTCTATCAAAAATGAAGAGCGACAAGTTCATAGAATTGCTTGCTTTGACGAAAGTAACTGCCAAGCAATGTACCCCAATTCTTTTGAAGAGGTCACCCTTTGATTTAGATTACTCGGAATAATATTGATGATGTGCAATTTGCAATGGATATTTTTAAGGCAATTTTTGGAACATAGATCAAAGCGTCGCTTATGTTTATCATCCAATCTAGCCCGGTAGAAAGTAAAAACAGGGCATTCATTAAATATTGTATCATACAATATATTGAAATAAACATAAATTTAAAGAAAAAAGTTTGGCTGATGTTTTATTTAAAGTGAAAATGTGAGTTCTATATTTTAACACATAAACGTGTACACATTACAAAATGATTTAATAAGTAAACGTATAAAAACGATGTTGGGCATCATTTATTGAGTATCTTAAACAAATCGAATAAAATGTATAATGTTTGAAAGCTCTCTGTTTAGTTATGCAGTTATTAAATATTGAAGAAGGGAATCCTTTTAGCCAATTATAATGCATTTCCGAGCTGTGATTTATGAGGAAAGTTGAATACGCATTCGGTGAAGATATTACAAGCAATATATTTTATTGTAAAAAAAATAGAGAAAAACTAGTAAATATCGTTTAAAAAATGTATGTGAGAATGTAGGGAAAAGGGCGATCCATCGTTGCCTTACATACTTTTTCTATACACCTAGCACAGATGATATTTTTAAGAAGAGGAAACGAACCACATACTTCTTTCTTGAACTGAAAAGTGTGGAGTGAAATATTACAGTTCTTTAAATGTGACATGAGCAGCCTTACAAATACTTCAAATCGGCGTTAATTACGTTTAAAATTTGGTTTTAAGAGGGCGACATTCTGATAGTATATTTTTCACACTATTCCATGCTGCCGTTTCAATTCAACCTCAGATAATATTTTTGCCGACAAAAAGAATATAGATGTGTGTGTGTATTCTGCAGATTGTAAATAGTATAGATAATAAATATATTTTTTAGATTCGCGCAAAAATGAATATTCCATTAAATTAAAGTGAATTCTTTTCTTTCCCTATTCTTCGATGAAAAGCTTCGAATGAAAAAGAAATTATTCTGCCATTATAGCTTCTTAAAATTTGTTTTTACAAATAGAATTTAATTGATTGTTTAGATTTTAAATTCATATTCCTAACTAGAACGAGAGATAATTCCATTTATAACAACCATTTTTATAATTTGATTGTAAACCGATGAAAGTAACCGATGATGACGTCAAATAGAAGAGATCAAAATGTTTTTAGCGTAATCTTGCAACAAATCATTATCTTAAAATATTTTTTTAGAAACCACAATTTTTTTTTTCTCTGCCTTTCGCATAATTTCCTCTCGCTTGATAACGTCATTAGGATCATAAAGACTTATTATTTACTTGCAGAAAGAACTAGATAATTTAGTAATAATAAAACACAAATCATATTAGACAAAATGAACAAAGAATATTCCAATATATCTTAAAGTTATTTTTTATGTTATGGCAATACAGCAAAATTAAAAAATGAAGTGGAATTTTCAGAATACAGCTTATAAATATCTTAAGGCCTATAAGCACATATTCTAAATGAAGATTAAAGATACTGTATTCCTAATTTTGCGTGCATGTTTTAAGAAATGTTCTTATTTACCCTGTAGAAATGAAGGTGAATGATTCAGAGTTGAAAAAAGAAGTGCACTGTGCCATAAATGTTTCTATATTTTAAACAAAACATTTCCAGAATTGGTTAGAGAAGGAAAGAAGGTTTTGGGAAAAGCCAAATGCTGTGCTCAGTTTACAGTTTTCAGATGGCATATTTATTTCAGAAAAGAACTTTAGTTTTTTCAGAAAAGAGTTCACAGACTTGATGCATGGAAGGCGAAATATCGATATTTTCTTAAATGTTAATAAATGCATCTCCTCGCATGACATTCGCCATTTTTCTTGCACAATAACTTAGATACTGTTAACATTTCATTCTTTCACAACATTTTCTGGTAGGCCAGGCTTAGGAACACGTTCTACGAATATCAGAAATCTTTAGTTTAGTCAGGCATTCTATTATAACGGTGTTTTTAGAACAATATATGGAATCATATAGAAATTCTGAATTCAGCTTAAAATTATTTTATTTTAAAATGTTAATAATGCATAAACGAACATTTAAAATATTGGATTGTATCTGATAGAAAATAATAAATTAAAAAATTTCATTTTTTTTTTAAAAAAAAAGATAAATAGTCTGTTTATATTTTAATTTCTTAGAGATGTCGGATCGCCTTTTGCTCACCGCCTTCCGTGTGAACAAGCTTCAAAAGGCGCCGAGTTTCTGATATCATTCACAATTATCAGCGAAGTACAACACTTTCAGAGACGGCCTCTTCTGTTTGAATAGTTGACACTTGAAGCCGTCGTTGCGCCAAGACGCGCTCTTGGCGATAAGCTGGAATGAGCTTATCACCCACCCCCGCTTTTCCAAATAGTTATAACAAGAAATGGAAGCTTTTCAACATGATTTTAGCTTGTCAAATCGAGTTCCTTGACGAAACAAATATTGATCATTGGGCACTCTTTGAAGGAAGCGATTTACCGTTGATGTAAGAAGTTAAGCGGGTTGCGCTTCGACACTGCTAAGAAAAATAAAGCTCTGAAAATTTTAAAATCGAGAAAGTAAATTATTACTTTACTTTTATTTCACAAAATTAAAAAAAATAATAATAAGTGGATTAGATTATCTATTTATGTCGACATTTACCCTTAAATGCAGCCAACCACATCTAGGCTTAAAAGATTGTCAAGTGACCAGGTTGTAACTTGAACCGGCAGCTGACTTTTCTTAGCGCAATATCTTCGGCAGGTCACGTATTAAATCTGTTGCATTTCACAAATATGAGAACTAATTCTTTTTCAGATAAAATATAACGGTTAAAAAGGAAGAAAATATTGCTTACTATGATAGATTGATGAAAAAAAAAAATTCTTATTTAGTACTTCAAATTTTCGAACCACAAAAGAGTGAAAAAACGACACTTGAACTGCTGCAACATCCTCTTTAAAATTTCAGAATTTTCTAAATTTATAATTTTAATATTGTGTGTGTAAGTATACATTTAATAATAGGAATTAAGTTGTTTGTATTGAATAAGAAATTTTGGAAATTATTCAGTTAAAATGAATAAAAAAGACATAAACCCATCTTTATACATATAATAAAAGATAAATTACATTAAAATAGCGTAAAATAGAATGCAATAAAAGCGTTGTTTACATAAATCGTGAATGAGTAGTAAATTACAGATAAATTTGGTAACTCAAACAGCATGAAAACAGCAAGAACAGTCACCAAAATATAAATGACTAAAGTTAAATTTTACAAACAGAACTGAAAAGAAAATATGTAAATGAAAAAAAAAGTATCCGTATTGCCAGCTTTATCAGGGACATTGGCTATAATGGTCTAAAGTATGGTTTTTCTGCAATGACATGAAAACAAGTCTCTAAACTTTAATGTCAGTACATGCCAAAGCTAAACAGTTTGAAATGAAGTATACAAGTGAAAAAATGTTTCTACGTTTTGATGGCTTATTCGCATAAACTCCATTTTCATATTTATTTAAGTCTTATATCCATAAGATTATTCACATTTTTTCCCCTTTAGTTAATTCTAGCACACCATTTGCTTTCCATAAAAATATATGCAATATAAACTTAATTTTCGCCATAATTCCTTAAAAAAACTCAAATTGAATCCTTTATAAAATAAATATTAATTCAGAATATGCATCTGTTATGTAATCCGTCCATCTTAATTTAGGTCTGATCCTTACTCTGATTACCATAACTTAGTAACTGAATATTCTGCAAGTCAAAAGGACTGCATTCTATAGATATGTCAAGTAAATTTTAATCGTTGGATTATTACGAACTTTACAATATCAATTTCCTTATATAAATTATATAGTTTATTGTTGTATCTGTATCACCAGAGACCATTGACGCCAAAACTTTTCCATTGAATTTTTCTTTCGAAAATGCTTAGCTGATTTGTTTGGGATTTGAAAAATGTCCTGGTCTCCGAGATATAGGTAGCAATTGATCTTGAATTCTGGCTAATAGAAATCAAGAAAGAAATAGAAAAGCCATCTTAAGAAAGAGCATCGAAATTCGATAAGCATCTTTTAACCCAGATCTTGAAGTAACATTTGTTACATCAAGAACTTGTTCTATCTCTGTTCTAATGATTATTAGCTTGAGTGAGAAAAGTTTCTTATTAGTCAAAAATAAGAAAACTCTATCGTGCAATAAATAAGAAAAATGTGAAATGAAAAAAAAAAAAAAAAATCCTTCGTGTGCATTAAATTTGTATGGATTTTATATTTTAGTAAGCTTTAAACAGAAGTAACAAAGCTGAAACGAATTCGAATTTTTAATGCGTATGAAAAGCGGTGTAAGAAAAACTAAAACCGCAAAAACCTATTTGCATATTTATTAAGCAAATAGATTTTTATAAGGCACATTCTGACGAAAGTTGCAGTATAACATTTTACAAATAGCTGGATACAATATCTGAAAATACTGATTTGATAGCAAATAAAATTGTGTCTGCAGTTTATTTAAAGCTAGATATATATTTAAAAAAATTTGGATATTTATGTGAAAAATACTGTGGAATTTTTCAGAATACTTATTTTTTTCACTTGGAAACATTTGACTAAAAATGTCAAATGTTTCCAAGTATGAAAAATAAGTACACTGAAAATTGCAAAAAAAATAGAATGAGCAAAAATCGACTGTGGCCTAAATGCCTTTCCTTGATTGCATTCGAACAGATTTAAAAAGATGATCTAGTTTATATTTAAGTATTTTTTCAATGGGTGCTTATTTTATCTAATAATTTTTAGTATATAATGCAAATAGTTAACGAATTATTTACTTCTGTTCCTCTTCTATTAAAAGCTAATCATGCTTGTGCGGGCCATGGAGGCCTGGTTAGTTAAGGTGACATTTTCATCATCGGAAGGTAATGAGCTCAAATCGCTACGTAATCGAAAATACGTTATGTTCATTGAATGTGACTGGAATACTTATCGTATAGGTCGTGGTCGCAATATCCTCTAAGTGAAGTGATATCTCTGGGGTTGATAATTCAATTATTGGGGAGACTTCTACTTGATCCTGTTTCAAAAGTACGAAACTCTCCACTCGGCTGCTTCCACTGACCAGTACTCTAGTAAAGCATAGGGAAGTATTCTAATCCAATAACAACAGTGTGAGTGTATGTATGAAGGATTATACTTTTTGAAAGTATATAGACTTAAAGAAAAAATGCTCAGGCATTGTAACCATAAATTTATTGTTCTATTTATACTTTAAAATAATAAAAAAAAACTATTTTTTATCATATCTTGGTAAGTTTTATTTTTAACTAACGAAAATTCCGTTTTGTCAAGCATTAGTGTTATTTTACTAATTTATTTTTTGAATAATAATAACACAATATTAATGATTTTAATTTTGTGCTATTATTGAATTCGTTTTATTAATAATCATTCTGAAGCTGTGCAATATATGAATTTAAAGCTAAGAGCAGTTTTAATTAACTGTTCAGTATTCATTTGAATTTTATTCTATAGTAAATATAAAACTCGTTATCATTGATTCTAATAATTGTCAAATTGTGATTTTTAAAAGATGTGTATCGTTTATAAATTTACTAATAAGTTAACTAAATAAATATTTTGATGCAAAGAGATAGGTTAAAAGAATTTCTTGTTCTTAAATTGTTTTTTTTTTTTCAAAATAATTAAGTATAATCACTTCTTAAAAACTCTTCTTTTAAAAATGTTATGTTTTAAAATCTGCTTTCATCAGAACAAACAGAATAAACTTTTCGATTTCTAAAGAAATAACAGAAAATATTCGCCGCCGATCTCAAAAGTAGTTAATGGCAAGTTATAACAAGAAAGACAAACACATATTTTTCCTATGAAATAGCTCTGTGTAAGTGATAGGGAAGGGGGGACTAAAAAATTGGCACTCCATTTAAAACACAATTTCGCGGAGAAAACACATTACGAAGATCGCTTTCCATTGATGCACCGATTACCAGCGGAATTGTGTAACGAGTCTCCGGGGCCCGACCATTCGTATTCCGAGCAGCAAAACGACCTTCGCGACTCTCTGGACGGTCGTCCATCATGGCTGAACACGACAGAATGCGCTCATTGGTTGCCCTAGAAAACGATATTCGATATAGTTTTCGTTATGGTTGTGGGGAACATAATTCGCTACCACTTGTGAAAAGGTGGTTTTTCTCCCCTCCCCATGATATCCCTGATTACATTTGTTTTTTTTTTTTTATTTCCCTGTTCCACAGTTTATTGGAATAAATGGGTGTGAAATTCTTTTTAATCAAAATCGTTTGCTCCATAAAATTGATAAAGCGTGTGTTTTAAAGCTTTTAAATCGATATAGACTACCACTTCCGGAACTCTCTCTTGGATAATTATTTTCTTAGATAAAGCGTTTCAAATTCTATGTGTTGTTAATCCAAATTTGATGTAATCTTAATTTTTAAATAAAAATCTATTTCCCGAGTTTAATTTTAGAGGAAAAATGAAGTAAATATTTAACATGAAAAGTGAGCAATATATATTATTTTTTTTCTATTCAAAATTTATAGATTTTTAATTAAAATTATTGTATTTGAGTAAATTTTTAGGAATGCATCTTTAAGTATTTTGCTTTAAAAAAACTATATCATTCTTATAAAGATTTATAAAAATATACATTAACTCGCTAAATTGTTTATTTTATTATTTTCTAAAATATTTTTGTTAAAGAATTGCTTTTCAGAGATATTCAAATACGGATTTTGAGAAACAAAAAAGAAAAAAAGTTAAGGAATTAAATTAATCTTTGAAAATAGTTCTTTCACTCGTAAATATTTTGTAAAAAATTTTAAAGACTTGCATAAAAGAGAATCTAATTTTTTGTTAATTTCTATACTTAATCTTATATTTTTGTTCATATTTAGTAATTCGTTTGCAACATTAATCGTAAATAATCTGATTTTTAAGTTGAAATACTTGTGAATATATAACTTTCCATTGCAAGATAAAATATTTTTGCTTAAATAAAAAATAGCATGTAAGTGCACTATAATTGTAAAATAATACACTAAAAGCACGAAGTAAAGTAAATGGTTCGTAAATGTGAGTTCATTGACTAAAAAAAATTTTCCATTATTTGTCTAATGCCAGTTATTTATTTAAAGGAAACAATTTTACATTTATCATTGATATAAATAATGCTTTAATTTATTAAATAAATGATAAAATAAATCTTTACGAAAGAAAATAAATTAGTTTCGAATATCATTAATTAATAATTGCTAAATTGTGCTTGTGACTGTACTTTTCTCAATATTTAATACTTACTAATTTACTGATCATAGATGAATTTTCCATAGCTATATAAATTACTTTCAAAAACATAAATTAATAATGAACACATCTAATAATCATGATTATAATCGCCAACTAAACTTTTGTACTAGGTTTTAGATATTTTTTATGATATTTCATCTGTTTTTTAGGAAATTTGGGGAATCAGTTTCATATTTTTTTTAATATATTAGGAAAATAATGTCGTTACCGTTGTCCACCTTTATACCTTTTAATATTTTTTTATACATTTTATGCGTATATTAAGCATAAATATTGTGCTCTTATACATATTTTAATGAGAAGGGAAAAAATGTGCTTTCTTTTCGTGAAAGCAAATGAAAAATTAGTTTGGATCGAAAAGTATTAATTTTAAAATCAATATAATTTTCAAAACACTCAATTAAGTAACTAAGTATGTTTTCTAATACTTGTAAATTTCTCTGTAGTAAGAAATTTTTTGTTTTAATCTTATTGTTTCTTAAGAGTGTCGACAGTGATAAAAAATAGAACGCAAATTTAATGGGATCTTTGTATTTGACTTTCTTATCAGCTGGTGGTTCAACTTTGCTTCTTTCATTTTCTTGTCTGCTACTCCAGCAGAAAATATGTTTTACAAAACAATAGATTTTTCGTTTTGATTTTTTTTTAATGTACTTGAAGAGATTTTATATGTATATAAAAGTTTTTTTTTTTTTTATCATTATAGTGCTGTGTGTGTTTCGTTATTAAAAACATACGCATAGATTTTCTCAATTCTTTATAAGAAAATATATTTAACTTTTCATGTTTACAAGACAATTACATGAAATAATTTATCAAGATAATCCAATAACTTCGTTCAACAGGAAAAAAAAAAAAAAAAAAAAGCCTGGCTGTCTGGATCAAGAGCAACGGGCAAGCCTAACCTTAAATGAGTTAAATGTCTAGAAAGGGGTCTTGTTTTAGGAGTATCACTTGGAAGACCATGGCTGAAAATAGAAAGATTTTGAGGGAAAATTCATGAGAACGTCAGGGTCCACCCCGGGCTAAGGACAAAAAAAATCTAAAAATTACCAGAAAATGTATATAAAAATTTGGATTAATTTAAAGTTTAAGTGCATTTCAAACTATCGTTCTTTTCTTGACAATTCGAAATCACTCAACACACATCAATTTTAATTTTGTATCAAATTATGGTTAACTTGACAAGTATCTCATTTGCTATATTTTTAATTTTTACATTTCTACTTCATACCAACGAAGCATTTACTTAATTAATACCATATAGCGTGTAACATAACGGTTAAAGGCTGCTCTAAAATCTATGAAATTTGCGTATTACCTTCCTATAGAACTTTTCATAGATAAGCAGTTGTATTTTCACGTGTTGCGAATTAGAAAAGAAAAATCTTTTAGGCATTTATACCGACGGATGTGCATACAGAAAGCAATATAATACCTTCGATTATGTTCGAGAATGCATTAAAAAATATAAAATTAAATTGGTTATTTTGTTGAACATTTTGTTACACTTACCCAAGGAAATAACGAAATAATTTTTCACCTCAAGGATATAGTACTTTTAATTCGCTATCCAAATGATCGTTTCCATTATTAGCAAAATATATCAACAAATCTCGATTGGAACACAGATAAGTAGGGCGCGATCCTTGCAATATTGAGTTTGGGCCAAATAAAACATTCTTGGGTCAGATTTTCTACAAAAAATTTTCATGTAAGCGATAATTCGAGTTCAAATTATTTTGGTACATATGTTAATGTAAATAATAGAAATGAAAATTTAATAAAAATCCTTCCATTTTAAATCATTTTTAGTAATTAAAAAAGAGAGAGAATCTGTACATCAACAGTTGTATTCATGAAAATTATACTATAAATCAATAAATTCAAATCGGATTACTGAAGCCGGTGGACAACATGCAGATGTTCCTGATGACTTGTTTATAAGTCTTCCTGGTAATTGATGCAATTTCTCAGGATTTCAAAAATTTTAAATTCTTTCGATGTATATAATACATTGATTTATTATAATAAAACTTCTGGGAAAAAACAACTTTCTCATCAAAGCTCAACTTAAGTTTAATTATACTCTCGTGTTTTTGCTAGTCACTTTTTTTAAAGTTATTTTGCTACTAAGCTTATTTTTATTCAGAGTAAAAAAGAATTAAGATTCAATAGAATACATAAAAAATGCTATGCATTGAAAACAGTTAAATTTTGCTCAGTTGCTGATTCATCAGAGAAATATGTGCAGTCAAGAACAGAGAAGGACTGAAAATATAATGTTATCAGATAGTGTTTTCAAGTAAATGATATTCACTGACATCATAGGCTCCTGGTGCAGTTGTTATTTTTTATTCAAATTTGCAACCGTATGAATATGATTGACAACATCAGGGATTAAAAATCTTATTTGTTTTAATTAATTTTTATACTTTTTAGATTTTTTTTAAATTTTACTATTTTAAAGACATTTTTAATCTTTTTCGAAAGAGGTAGTGAAACCTTTTATTTTTGAAGCTTACAATTTTTTTTATGATTGGCTTAATACACTTATGATGTGAGATGTCATTGTACGGTTATGCAAGGCGAACACACAATGGGTAACCTCTTGAACATTTGTTATGGAAGGGTGCTAGATTTGGATGCCGTGTGTTTGCCGCACGATAGTGTTTGGATTTTGTTGTATATGTATGATGATATCACCTAACGATAATCCACACTCTCGATAGATAACAATCTTACTTCTATAGAATTCCATATGGAAGAAATGGTGCGCATTTTTTCCTCTTATATCAGGCATAAATAGATATTCTGAGAAAATTTCGTCTTGAACACTTTTTATTCTTTGAGAGGAATAAATCACACTAATATTCGTAGAGAATAAAAAAAATTATAATATTATCTGCAGAAATAAAATAAAATATTAAATTTTTTGCTGAAATAAGACGTTCATATATTGCAAATTCTTATATCTCACAGCTAATTTTTAAGAAAGATTCGGGACTCAAAAACTAAAATTCTTTTGCATTTTTCCCACTCTATTTGTATCATCAAAACATAATTAATTTTTTTAAATTATAATCCTAATTTTTACTAGATTCAAGTGAAAAAAATTATTATTTGTGTGTGTTTAGTAAAATTAGTATAATTTTAGAAATAATATATTGTTTTTATAATTTGTTCAAATTTATTAAGAGTATTTTTTAACCTTTTAATTGTTAAATAAATTTTTCAAATTCAATAACAGAATTCTTCCTATAGAAGTATATTTGCACGTCAATAGCT
The DNA here is from genome assembly GCA_030067965.1 of Latrodectus elegans. Taxonomy (NCBI): domain Eukaryota; kingdom Metazoa; phylum Arthropoda; class Arachnida; order Araneae; family Theridiidae; genus Latrodectus; species Latrodectus elegans. Next base: position 42,058,930 of record CM057810.1, read on the forward strand.
TTTGTGTTTTCCTATTACTAAATATTATTGTGTGTATGCTGTTAATCTTCCAACTCAGTTCAAACACTATGAAATGTTTTGTTATTAGGAAAGGAAAATAATTGGTCTGTACCAAATGTCAATATATTTTTAAATTAGTTTAATTATAAATAAATTTAATTTATTCTGCCAACTTAACATCACAGTTGTTTTTCTGTATAGGCATTTTATTGTTAACTTTCATTTTTAATTTTTATTATTATTTATTAAATTATTTTTAAATAAATATATACATTGTATAATAAAAACAACATTTGTATAATATTTCGATTTACTTATTTATAAATAAACTTTAATTAAAAAACTTTTAATATTAAAGAGATAATTTTATTATGGTAAGAGAATAATTTTGTTGCTCTCTCTAACACATAAGACTTTTAAAGAAAAATACCTGAAATTGATATGAAAAACTAACATGAAGCAACATCAATATTTTATTCTTATTAAAAATGACGCCTTTCAAATAATTATATGGAAAACTTGTATATTTGAGTGACAACGTGTTCTTATTCAATTTTTAAAAAACAATGACTTTCCATAAATACTTGGACTTTTATAAAGTACATTTGAATACTTCTAAATTTCTTAGAATCTCTGTTTTTATTATGATCCTCAGAAAATGGATGCCCTGATAGTTGTAAATATTAGACAAATCTAAGATATAACTCTTAGCATTTTAGAAAGTATTTATCAAAATGTGCATAAAAGAAATTAGCTTTATCTTCAAGAATAAATATAGACATTTCAAATATTTTAATTATATTGCAAGTTTTTCATTACAATATATTGTCAGATTTTTTTTCTTAATTTAAATAAATATTTGACTTGAGTTTCTGTGTAATTAGAAACTCCCGAATCACCAAAGGGAGTATTTTTAAGAACCCAATACAAAATCACTAATTAGTGACGATTGACCGTCACCATTTAATTTGCCAAATGAAGCACAAATTTGTGTTAAATTTTACAATAAAATGATTTAAGAAGAGTAATGTCATGTTTTGGGGATAAGATATCAGATATATCATATCATTCTGTATTTATACAGCACACACTGGACTCTAACTGCATCTGAATTGTTCCTTTGATTGTCATTTTTTTACGTACAAGAAACAATTATACCGAAACCTATTCTTTGAAATGGAATCTAATACATTATAAAAATCCATATTCGATTTGAGTGTCAAAAAAGGAGTAATTTAATTGAAGATCGAATCACTGATCATTTAATTACTAGTTTTTATGTATATTTTGTGGTATTTCACATAAATCTGTGACTAAAATATAGCAAATTTTTATTTTAATTTTTTATTTTCTCATTTTGTGAATGACAACATTATGTGATTGTTGATTTAGTATTTTGTGACTTTAATCTGCAAACCATATATGAGTGTTTTAATTAGTAAATGAGTAGTCAGGTATCTTTCTAACATTGTTTTTCACAGGTATGTGAAAGAAGCTTTGTGGAAAGAAGCAAGCTCTGGGAGACACCTATAATTATTTTATTATAAAAAGTAACAGTTTCATCAGTGAGAAAAGTAATATATACTACTTTATTGTATATTCGTAATGTGAATGGTTAAATATAAGGTTATATTTTAATTTTAGACTATTTTTAAGCTGTTGTATATAATACAAAATATTTGGCGATATGATGAAAATTCTTTTAACATTTCTATGAAATACACAAAAAAAAAAAAAAAAAAAAAAAAAAAATGCAGCTATAATGCAGTAATTACTAGATTATATGAAAAATATAATACTAATAATAAAATGAATTTTAAAAGTACAACACTTTTATTTTAATATTTTATTTCTTCGAATATCAATAAATATGAATATACATCAGTATATTTAAATTTTAATCTTAATTGTCAAAAATAATTCAATAGCTTTCTTTGAAAGAATAATGATTTGATTCAGGTGAGTCTTATTAAAGCTCTTAGGGATTTTTTTCTTTAAAATGTAATCTAAATTATAACTTGATATTCTGTATATAGCTCAATAAAGTCATAAGAGCAATTGAGAGAAATAGCATTCAGAATTTTTAAGCATATTTATGGGAATTATGTGAAATGTATGACATTATATCACATTTTGCACGGCTCCTACATATAATATAATATTTCATATTAAAATTACATCAAAATAATCTCCTGTAATTTCTGATAAGATACCTTCAAAAGAAAACATTTTTATTCTTGAAAAGTTTTTAATTTATCCACACAAAGAATAACGAGTAATCATTGACCAATAACTGATGCTTTTAACAACTTTTATTTTTGTTCTTATAACGACATACTTTATTGAAATAATATTCAGAAGATTAAGTAATAAGTTCCTCTCGGATCTTTAGAGTCAAGTAAGAATCAGAAAATATGGGGTTAAGATTCATATTGTATTGCATGTTTCCTAATAAAACTCGTAAAACAAAGAATTCTAGCTTATGATTTTTTTGGATATAATTTGATTGTGACACGGATAAAATTATATCCGTAAGCGTCTAATGGGAACGTCGTCAAATGTTCATCCCTATTTTATTAGTTACAGGTGACTTTAATTATAAAAATATCATTAAAATCAATAAATACATTTTTGCAACAAATATAAAATGGAATTTTTATACGATCCACTGAAGTATTTGATAAAAATTTTTTTATACATTTTGCACAGTAGAGCTAAAAAGGATGAATCATTATTGAAAGTCCAAAATCAATCGAAACATGAAAAACTGAATTTTCTGAATTAAAGTACATCGAACCTTCTAAGACTCATTATGGCGGAAGAATGCAGGGCCTGTCTAAAATTAAAGGTCAATCAATTCACTTTCTTTTCTTTTCATAATTATTTTAGATTTATTTTTTTCCGAAGAAATTTCATTTTTATTTTCACATTTTTTTTACTTAAAGACAATAATAAAAAATTGTTTAAGGTAAAAAAGCTTTAACCAACATAAATGGCTTAAAATTATGATGTTAATTAATTTAAAATTAATGTGTAAAATAATTTTAAGTCATTTATGTTGTAAAATATTTTTATTTGCATTATTTTCTGTATTGTAACCATTTTTAGTGAAGTTAAAGAGCTTAGAGTTTAAGCATCTGTAATTCTATCAATTTCTTAATCGTACTCTATATTCTCATTATTATTCCATTCTGTGGGGAAGCTTTTATTAAATATAGCTTATAGAAACTGGCCTGAGAGTATGAAGGAAAAATGTAAATTTCTCTCAGTAATACATAAAAGTCTTCAATAACTTATAAGAAAATATGTTAGATCAATTTTAACTTTCTTTTAACTAGTAACTTGTATGTATGTGAGTGATGGTTGTGAAAATAGCCATTGAAAATTTAAGAGGAAATATGTTAAAAATAAGACAGACATGCTACTTCAGTTGTGTACATCATTGGAAAAATTATTCTCAAAATCACAGGAAGTGATGAAGTCATTTGGTCTGAGGAAAAAGGGAGAATCTTTTCGGAACCTCCCACCGGAAAATCCAACAAGTCAGCAAGTCATGCTTCCCTATTCTCTTGCAAGAAATCCCCCGGGGCACTGACTGTCTTTTGATAATTGATGAGCAAAGCTTTTGACATGTGTTTGCAAGCATAGAGTCAAAATGCTTCTGAACAACCCTTCAGTCTCTGCGTCTTGTAGTTGTAGGTGGATCGTGGGAACTTGGATTTTCGAGCTTAACGACTTCATCATCATTTGTCATTTCATTATTACAAAACGACGCATATATACAGCGTGAGAAATTTGCTGTTTGAAAACAAGTTTGGAATTTTAAGTACATTTGTTGTGAAAGAAATTTAGTACGAAATGGTGCCTTTCATTATATTGCCCTTAACATTCCAATATATTTAATGTAAAATTTTAGTTTTATATAAACATAATTTATAGTAGATTCCCGATTATAAGTGTAATATTTGATATTTATGAGATCAAGGGCATTATTGAATGAAGAAAAATAATCACTATTTAAATTAAAGTTTAATTGTTAATTTTTATTTTTACTTATCATTAGATGTAAGAACATTATTTAAATATAAAATAGCATATTAATGAAATGAAATAAATATAATATTAATTGCAGAGAGAGAGAAAAAAGATCTTTATTATAACATTAAAATAAAAATAAAACATTTTTAAGAATTTAATAACAATTTTGATGTTTTGTTTATTTAAAAGAAAATTTCTGGAAATAATGGGAAAAGGATATATATGTGCATTCAAATCAGAAGTTATGATTATAAAAATATTTAAAAATAAATAATTCAAAAGATTTAGTTTTATATATATCTTAATATTTAATTTTATATCAATATCAAATAAATTAATTTTATATCTTTCTGCTTTGTTATTTTAAAACGTTTCTGCAAATGTGAAAAAAATTATTGCAGCTTATGTCTCTGGAGTAAAGGAAAAACTGATACCATTACCTGATGAATAAAAAATATTGTATTTCTTGTTTAATAAATGTTAGTGCCATAGTTATATAAGTTTAGCAATACTAAATATGATATGTAATTAGTTTTAAATGTCATAACCTTTCTCTAAAAACATTTATGAAATGCAAGCTCAGAATAGTCTATTCAAAACGAAATTGAAATATACAAGTTTAATTAGAAATTGTTTTAACAAATATTTTTACAAGAACTGAGAAACCAATATTAAAATGGTTATATGATAGAAATTTTAAAATAAATTATATGCTATGATGTCTTTGGCAGAGTCTTATATAAATCAGCATATAAGGTTTTGTGCATATATTAAAATCTTTTTCTCTTTTAAAATGTATCGTAATTAATTTCTCATAGATTTCCTTTAAAATTATAGTATAGAAATTTCAATCATATCGATCCTTCGATATAAATATAAAAAATGAAAATGTATTCAATCCTTCAAAATAAATACGAAAAACAAATATTATTTGACATTTTGTAATATGAGCGGCAATTCGAAAAGAAAACAGTTAAAATGGAACAAACAATGGCATAGGAAATCTTTTGCCGTTTCTTTCTTCGAATCCGTCGGGGTGCATGATATCGTCAATAAAGTCTTCCATGCTTGTTACCGCAATCTATTCTGAATGCTTCCGGGCATATGTGGCCACTTTACAAATGGCGCTTTTCCGATCTGGGAAACCTCTTAAGCAATTTCCAAGTGACAAAGACTTCTAAAAAGCCACGTGGGTGGCCCTTCTCACGCCAGGAAGACTATTTAACAATTAGATGGTTAAAAACTGACCATTTACAACGTTCTTGTCTTTTTTGCGGGAGTTGAAAGTGATCCAAAGTTTGTGTTGATAAAATACGTTTTCATTCAGATAAATCCTCAAATTCATCTTTATGAAATAATTAATTTTTAAGATATAATTACAGAAACAAGATATTCAATAAGATTTTATATTTCTGACAAAAATAGTTAGCTATCAATCCCAATAAAATGAGTTAAATAGCTCGAGTTATTTTTCTCAATTTATAAGGGTTTTAGAATAATTTATTTTTAGTTTGCTTTTGGTATTAAAACTATAATAAAAATATTTTTGACTAGTTTGTTCATATTAAATGTTCATTTTCCACAGTAAAAGGTTTATTTTTATTTTTTTTATTTTTTATTTTATTTATTTTTAAATTCGTTGGGCAGATAATATATAAGGCCAATATATAATATATTGGGCCAATAAGCATTTGATCTTGATTACGTCAAGGAAAAAATCTAAAATTTATTATTTGTTGTATTTTCGATTTATGCTTTGTGGTGTATATATAAATTCAATAATATTTTTATTAAAACAGTGTATATATGAAGTCTTACAATTACAAATCAATGTGGTTTACTTCTTTTCAGATTTACTCTCTTTTTTTAATTCATATCATTATCGATCAAAACATACGGATTCTCAGTCAACATTAACTGTTAATGTTTCAATGTGCTTAATTAAGCTACAGGAAAAACAATTCCCGAACACGAATTCTGATAAATAATTTTGTAGAACTGATGCCTGGTGTGTAATTGAGCTACACCCCTTTTTTTTTTCTAACTTTCACGTCATCCTAGGGAAGATATAAATTATCTTCATAAGTCATATCAATGTGAAAATCTTTGGCTGAGCTAGAATTATGTACATTCTAATTCTAATACTGAGTTAACCAACCAGACTATTCGTTAAATGATAAAATCAAATCATTGTTTTTCAGGAACAATGATTAATAATGAATTTGTCTGAATTTAAGCCCATTTTTGTTGATGGGGTAAGTTGTAAATATGCTTAGTTAAATTTTATTCAGATTTGTTTAATTTATTTCAGTTGCAAATTTTGTTATTGGTGTCTTTATGGGAATAAGCTAATATTGCACTCCAAATTATATACTAATTGGGTTTTGGGTTCCTTACACTGTTCCTTACACAATACAGATACCAGGTCTACTTTTAAAATTTCGAAACTGATACAAAGGAAACTTTCGATTGGGAAACACGCGATTTGCGCACAATCTAAGTGATAAAAAAATTGGGATGAATCTGGTTTCATTTTTTCTCAGCCTTGTACTGTGATTCTTATTTTCTTTTATCAAAATTGCCAGTACCCTGCTGATAGAAAATCAAGCAAAGAAGCAAGATATTCCTTTGATCGCAGGGCCCAAGTACAAGACATTAATGTCGTAAAAATGTTCCGAAAAACAAGTCGAAACAAAGGTTTGTGAGGACGCAAATCTGCTGGTTGATTTACAACCTTGCAAACAGATGTATCTTGTTCAAACAGGACGGCCAGGTTGCGCATTTCACCGCCAAAAACGACCCGCCTGATAAGCTAGCATCCGATTTCGATGATATTTTTTTTCTTTTTCTTACGCTTGACCCCTTTACGTCTCACCTGCGCATTTGCGTTGCTATGCTGAGCAATTGTTGCCACAATGGAGGTCTCAAAAATAATAATTCTAGCAATCCAAATTGCTCAATCAAGAACTGTAAGTGTGTAATTTGAAATTGGCATATATTTTTTTTTAAAAACTTCAATAATCTTTGAGGTTTTCTCATAATAATGATGACATGTGAATAGAGTTATATATATATATATATATATATATATATATATATATATATATATATATATATATATATATATATATATATATATATATATATATATATATATATATTTGTGTCAATTGATGCAAGAAAGACAATACGAGGGTTGCTATTTATATTTCTGGCCTACTAATGAAAAAACAAATATGTAGGATCGAAATTGGTTTTATTGTTTTTCAAAATATTCTCCATGATGATCAATACACTTTTGCATGCGTTTGAACCAATTTTCAAAGCACTTTTTCCAGTCCGATTGAGGTAACTCCAAAACATGCGTTTTGAATGCATCAACCGCTTCTTCGGGGGTCGAAAATCGTTGTCCACGTAATTTATTTTTGATGTGTGGGAATAAGAAGAAGTCATTGGGTGCCAAATCAGGACTGTACGGCGGATGACCCATCAGTTCGATCTTTCGCTCCGTCAGAAATGCCTTTGTTTGAGTCGATGTGTGAGAGCTCGCATTGTCATGATGAAGAATGATTCGCCTGTTCTTCTGCTTTTTTCGAATTTCTCCGATGACTTCTGGCAAACAAATGGTCGTGTACCATTCAGAATTGACCGTCCTGCGTTGCTCTAATGCGACTGTTGCCACATGACCGTTAATGCCGAAGAAACAGGCAATCATTTGTTTCGATGTGCTTCTTCCTCGAACAGCTTTTGTTGGTTTTGCCTTGTCTTGGAAGACCCATACAGTTGATTGCTGTTTTGTTTCCGGCTCATATGCATAGATCCATGATTCGTCACCTGTGTAGATGTTATACACAGCCTTTGATGTACCTTGAATGTTTTTTTCCAACATTTCCTTGCACCATTCGAAACGAGCCTTTTTTTGAGCGTTTGTCAGATTATGCGGGATCCAACGCGAACAAATTTTTTTTACGCTCAAATGTTCATGCAATATTTTATTGATGCTAGTCATACTAATGTCCAAAGACGCCTCTATCTCACGGTATGTCACATGACGATCTTGCTTTATCAGTTCACGCACAGCATTGATCTTTTCTGGCACAACAACGGATTTTGGACGACCTGCACGGGATTCGTCCTGGATCGAACATCGACCACGATTAAATTCGTTATACCAATTTTTTTACAGTGCTGTAGGATGGCGCTTTATCGCTGTATAAAGAATTAAGTTCATCAAAGCACTCTTGTCTTGACAATCCACGTCGAAAATTATGAAAAATAATGGCACGAAAATGTTCACGATTCAATTCCATTTTTTGACAGAGAAGAACTTTTCAATTTACTGTCAACAACACAAATAAAGCTATAATGGTAAATCTTCTGCTAAATTTATGTTTAAAAATATCAAACTTTCGATTAAAATCGTCTTCGGTCGCCTAGGAACACTTACTGTTGCCAAGGCCAGAAATATAAATAGCAACCCTCGTATTGCAATTTCCTTTGTATATTGATCTTTGTGATATTGGTAACAAAAAATACATAGTTCTACGGTAACCTACTCGTAATTATAAGAATAACTTATAGACAAACGTCTTGATCATAAGTAATTTTTTGGGCGAAAGAGATATTTATAGCAAATTTTTGCGTCATTTTGAAATTTCTGCTTTACGTTAAGTTTATAATAAACTGTATGATTTGTAGATTCTTTTGCTTTAATAAATTAATAGTATTGTGTAATTTCTGAGCAAAAAACTGTTGGCTAAATCTATTACGTCAGACGAAATAGTTTGCTATCGATGTAACATATTTTCTTTCATTAATATACACATTAAAGACTCAATAGCAAAAAAATTAAAAAAACTAAATAAAAATCCATATAGGTGTGGGTAACAAGACTATAAAATGGGGCATCGACAAAGAATGGAAGTTAGAAAAAACAACCATCATCAAATTTTAAACTAATATAAATTTGTAACCATGAGCAATTTCCTCTAATCGAATTCGCACTTTTCCTCAAAGAGAATATAGAAAATAATTAATTTTGTATCCTATTTTATATTTACGTATGCCTTTTATGTAATGATTTGTAAGAAATAATAGCTCGGAATCTGTGAGAAATAATAGCTGATCTCAAGAGCTATTTTCCAACAAGATTATGCTTCTAGGCACTTTACAAATGTCCTAAAAGTCTGACTCAGTTAAATTGGTGCCTTTCCATATCCAGCATAATTTCCAAATTTTGCCCTACCGAAATCTGGCAGAGCTATATGGAACAATTAGTTTAATGTTGTATACATTCAGTAATGAGCTAAAGCTATTTTTCTCAGTTTGTGCTCAAAAATACTTTCAAAATATTTTTGATAAAGACTAAATGTGTGCCCTCATTAAATATCTTAGTATATATGCTGCATTTGTGTTAAAGGCATCGCATATGGAAGTGTGGTGGGAAAGAAATTACTCTTGCAAGGGGCGGTAACAGGTTAGATACCGGATTCAGTCGAATGGTCTATGGCACATGGGGAAAAGCATGGAGAAGAACCAATACATGGGGAAATGTACACTATTTCTTCATCATTTGTTACATGACCATCGTGATTGGCTGTGGTTCAATATTCATTCGAAGTTTGCTTCAAAATTAAAAAAGTACCTGTTTTAGATATTTATCTTTTAATAATATTTATTCTTACTCATATTTATTATACCTGAAACATCTGTTATATTTGTTTGGAGGGGTTGCTGACCATTTCAAAGATGCTTCCTTACATTTTTGCAGCCGAAAGACATTCTTTTAGATGGGGAAAAAAAAATTAAAATAATTATTATAATCAAAAATATTGTCCAAAACTTTCAAATTAATTTATGTTTGGAATAAAGCGCTTGACTGCCGCATAAGGAAAGAACTAAAAATACACCTTTTCATTAGCAATAAAACTTAATCTCAAAGTGTGATATAATACTCTGCAATACTTCAAGGTATGTGAAACGACGTCTCTCTTTGCATATTTTGAGTCAAACGGGAGAAAACAGTGAACAAAATAACGCGACGAGACAACATCTCGTGTCTTAAATGAAAACTACAGATCTTGAAAGTTTTAGTATAAGCTGCTTATCTGTTAAAATATAGGACATTTGATTCGGGTTCTTATATACTTCGTACACTTTGCTTTAAAAGGAAACACATTTTTTTATAATAAATTAAACATTTTTCAAACACTTTTATTTATTCTTCGTTGCTATGAAATCTTTGGATGGTTTTAACCGAATGAAAAATTTATTATGTTCAGAATCTTCTGAGGTCTTCAGAAAATGTTGAAACTTTCATTTTATCAGAATATATTGTAATGAAACTTAATTGTAATTATAATTATTGTTATATTGCGCTTCAGTAATTTTGTAACATACAACAAGAAAACATTGATTCCATCATAATTTAAAAAAAATGTTTTTTTTTTGATTATCATTCAACAAATAAATTATACATCATAAAACTAAGAGTATTTATCAGAAAACCAAGTATAACGTCTATGCGTAAATCTCATTAAATATCGTTCTTGTTTTTATTTTTTCTTTGTTAATTTTAAATTCCATAAATAATTTTAATGTAATAAAATTATCGATATTGAATTTGAATCTTAATACTGTTGCATACTATTAGGCAAAATAGAGCGTCAAATTCAGATGTAAGTATAACGTCATATTGTATGAATACGCTCTTTATAATTTTAAAGAACAAATAGGAGAAATCTGTATTTATCTAAACTCAAGAGTCTCACACACACATATACTTCGAACTATTACAATAATTATAAATAATATAAAATTATAAAAATAAGTAAAAAAAACAAAACTGGTATATTTAAAAATTTTTCATGTAAACAAAAACAAAAATCACTTTGATTAGAAAACGTATAGCTACAAGCGTAATTTATAAAAAAAACTAATTACGAATAAAATATAAATTATTGAGTTAAGCGAAATATTTAATTTAGTTTGACCACCTAATTGGTACATATGCTTCACTCCCCAGGGAACTCAGTCATGGAAATACATATGGGCACAGTAAGTTTTGACCCCTATATTTGCTATCGTGTCGTTGAGTTTAGTTAGTAGTTAAATATTTAAATAATATTAAATTATTTTTTTTATAAACCGATTTTCTGAAATAAAATTTTATTCAGAAAATTTTATATGTATTAAAAATCTTATTGTTCTTTTCATAATTGATAACTGTAAATAATTAACATTGTATTATATAAAAAGAATAATATATATATATATATATGCAAATTATTTTCATATATAAATTTCAAGTTGATATGATGAAGCCGAATTTTTTTTTATTCACTGGAATTAGATGTGGTAAGCGATTGATTAAAAATTGACACTTTGAAGGAAGGAGATTAGGATTTTTCTGTAATAAGTTCTTAAAAATAATTTACAAATTTTTATTTTTATGTAAATTATATTTTTTATAGTATTGTAATAGAATTAACATAATCCATTTTCTTCGATTCCATGATTATAAAAGTTATTTTAAAATATTAATATTTAGAACAATCGACAAAGTTGGGAATTTTGTTCACGAAACAAGTCTTAAAAAACCCAATCGTTAATTATTGAGAAATTTGAATTTGTTACATTAGTACGTTGACATCTTTCACGGTATTTTTAAATTCCATTCCACATTTAAGCACATTCCACTTTAACAGATTAATTAGAAATTAAAAATTACATAACTGTATTATAAATTAAATAAAAAATTATACTTATTTAATTAATTTTCGTTTTACTTTTACTTTTGTTATTGTCATTACTATATGCTTTAATATTTGGAATATTTCAATAAAATATGTGCTTAAGATTAAAGTTTCTAAATTTTTCCATATTATTTTATGCTAAGGAAATATGATTAAATTATTTTTAGTGTAATTTTATCTAAAGAAATACAGAATTCTTACCCCCAAAATAAAATAAAAAAACTTTTAAATAAATTTCATTCCCTATAAATATATATTCTCTCCCTTACTTTAATCATACAGAAAGATTCATCTTTTCAATCAATATTTAAAAAGGTAAGCTTGTTACCTGCCTCTTATTTCAGAGATTTCAGATCACAATTAATAAAGGAGTCGCTACAGTATGTATTACAGAACAAAGAAGATATGGCGTAAGTTTCTGAAATCATCTGGCGCGATGTATACTAGTGTTCTTTTTCCTATAATTTACCATACTATGAATGAGTCTGGAATTTTTATATAACATATTTTCTGAGGGCAGGTAAAATTATTTTACCATCAAAAATAAAATGATTAAGTAACTGGAATTTTTAATGAAAAATCTGAAAACTAGTTCATTACAAAATTAGTTCTCCTGTAAAATTTCAAGTATAATTTAAATTAGTACGAAAAAAATAGGTCGAATTTTATAATATAATGTAAGAGATAGTACATAAAGTATTTCCTTCATTTCAATTTATAATACAGTTTGCATAATAGGAAAATATAAATTAATCTATCTGACATTTTTCCCACGTGTGACCTTAATACTATACTCCTCAACTAGAAAATATCAATAAATAATAGAAAACCAAATGATTTCTGTTAAAAAAAAATTATCGAAAACCAAGATGGGAAGTTTACTACGTCATTATTATTTCTAATTTGTATGAGAATTTCTAACATTTGCAACATTCTTTTGTGATGTAACTGTAAAGAAAATGAATATTATTCTGTTGTGCAGAGTCGTTGCCAAAATCTTGCAACAGTTAGAAAACTTTAATCTTTGCAACAAAAATGTTTAATTGGGATTTTTTTTTTTTTTTTTTTTTTTTGTAAAAATCGATTTTTATAACCACAGGCGAATTGTAAAATTTATGGCAAATGGCATAAATTAACTTAACAAAAATATAGATAAACTAACAAACTACTTTACACATAAAAAAGGAATTTTAATGTACAGCGTTGTCAAAAAGTATGTTTTCCTTTCGCACATAAGTAGATGGGCACTTTTTCAATGAATCAAAAAATACGCTGATTCAATGAGCAATAAATTGTGTTAAATATACCGTAATAAAGCATCATTAGCGTGAATATCTTATAGAATATTTTCTATGAATTATCTCACAAGTGAAAAGAAATTTGAATGTTTAGTCAACGAATATTGCTATTTTTTTTCTTAATTCTTATTCAATAAGTGCACCTTTCTAATGGGTCAGTATGTTCTCTAGATCAAAATTCGTTGTGTTAAGCAAGCCATAACGAAATATCACTGGTGGTGATATGACTTACAAATTATTTCACCTGTTAATAATTTGTAGATGATACGCAATTCTCTACAATTTTAACATATAAAAGAAATTTAAATGTATAGAATCAACAGCTGGTGTGTTATTTTTATTTATGCTCTTTGAATAGATGATAAATGCACCGTTGTAATGAATCGGTATATTTTCTTATCAGAATTGATTAAGAGTGCTAGAAGTAATGATTAAGAATCATTGTCATCAATAATTTAGAGATACTTTTTACAAATAATTTCACGAGGAATAAAGAAATTAGAATTTTTTTATATAATAACATTGCTATTTCTTTTTTTATACTAGTTATATACAATTTAATGTAAAAATCTTCTGTTCATATATGTAAGCACATATTCGAAATGGTATAGTACATTTTCCTAGATCACAGAAATTAAAAGTTAGGTATTCAGCACAAATATCACTGCCATCCATATTTTAGTGATATTATAATAGCCCATCCCCAAAGAGAAATAGTGCTTAATGTGCTTAGGGGAAATAAAACGGACACGAAAACACAAAGAATTAATGTCAGCCATGTATTAATCTCCCGATGCAGAACTTATCTTCTCCTCTACAATTACTTAACGTTGTATTTGTTATCAAGTTCATTGTTTAAAAAAAAAATTCCTTTTGTTGATGGACACGAAAGATTAATTTATTGTAAAATTAATGTCGCTAGATACTGCTTAAAGAGAAAAGAGCTAACCCAGTCACGTTAGATAACTATGATACAAAATTAACAGATTTTACAACACAGTATGTTACAGAATATATATCCCAGATTACTGTCTATGCACATTGTGTGAGTTTAAAGCGACATAAATATGATTAGAGTAAGTGTATTGCAGTAATAATGCTTGACAATGTAAATTTCGGTGGGAATTTCATTTTTTTACTGTGGTATGTTTTAAACTTCTGATATACTATTTCACGAGAATCAGAATAATACTCTTATTAATACAACAAAATATTTAATTCCGTGATGGAAAGATTTAAAAAATTACGAAAATTAAAAGAAAGAAAAGAATTTTTTAAGAATATAATTATTTGTATATATATTTATATAATGCCCACCCCCTTATAATTTCCTTAACTGAAAAATAGCAGTCATTAACATTTATCTTTAAAGAAAATTTAGTACTTTGTGTATTTAAAAATGCTATTGATAATATAAATTACACACAACTTTAATTGATGTAGATAAATTCATACATTTATTTTAATATATATATTTTAAATAAACAGTAATTACTTATAATATATATTTAATATACATAAATATTTTAATAATGACGGTATAATGATATAAACTCCGTGATCTATGCAATAAAATGTGTTAAGCAAAATTTTTGTGACATAAATTCCATTGACTAAGTAACAGCGACAGTATTTATAAACAAGGATAAAGAATTCTTGTTTCCTTTACCTCGATTTCCCCAACTGCAGTTAAAGGAAATGCTAGGGATTTGGTAAAGTACTTTTAACTCTTCATCATAAAAAAGTCATAAATATTTCAGAGCAAGTATTGTCCATTTCTGAAGAATCAAGTAATGCGTGGTCTCTTACGGCCTACTCTTCTGGACATTGGAAATATCTTCCTTGAGAATGACTAAAATCATCCTTTTGTACCGTACTTTACGACCTTCCTTTGCGGCTTTTTGCAGGAGCGGTGTCCGCTGACATTTTTATGGCGAGACTTAATAGCGAGCAATATTTACAATCATTTCGGCGCTCATAACATCGCGTAACAACACGTGAGAGGAATGATGGCTTGATTTTTGAAAAGAACAGACTTGATTTTTGGAACAAAAAAGAGACAATTGTCAACTTTTGACTTGTTAAATAATTAAATTATAATTTGCAATATAAATGACATCAGTTAAAAAAAATAAAAACATAATTTTTAAATATTTACTGAGATTTGTACATTTTATTTCAAATATGTAATTTTTATCAAACGAACTTAATTGGAAAGCAGGAATACTTTCTATTTGAATCTCATCTCTCAGTCTATGACTAACAGCTAAAATTACCCCAACATCAATTAATATTTAATTTGTGTTGTGAAATAACAGCAGCAGAATTTTAGTTGCTTATTGTGAATTCGTGCATAATATCATGTAAAATGATAGCAAATCATTAAAATTTTATCATCTCTTCGTTTTTGTCCACAATGACTTTTATATAGACAAAATCTTAGAGCAGACAATAATTAATTATAGAGAAATAGAGGTAAACACAAGGCAGAATTTCAATTTCATGAAATTTTCTTGGTTGCAATAAGCAATCAGTTAACTGGATTTGAAAAAATAATCAGCCAATATTAATAGATAATTATGCACAAATTATCGTCAGCTCTGCATTTGTATTAAATAAACTACTGACAATGAAGTCTAAAATACATTTAAAGAGAGAAAAACATATAAAGTGACAAATTCAACGTCTGAACTAGGAAATCTCCGAACTTACACATCATGTGAGTAGAGGAAACTTTGCTCACGTAAAATTACCGAATATTCATATTATTTCTTATAGTTTTCATAGTTTTCACATTAAGTAATATAATTGGGAGATTAAATTAGAAATTAAACTATGCAATACAAAAACTCTAAATTATATTATTTATATTAAAACATTTAATAGAATAAATATTACAATTTAATCTTACAACTGTAATGTTGAAAAGAAACTCATAACTCACATCATTGGTAGCAAAATCAGGCAAAATAGGGTAAAAAATAAAATATATAAAAGTCAATTGTGTGAAATCACTTAAAAGTCTTAAGATCATTGTAAAACTACATTAAAATAAAAATTAAGATTGAAATTCTAACAAATTAAGTAAAAAGTTTGTTCTAAAATAGATTTTAAATTAATTTCACGCTTTCATAGTGAAATGTAATTTTAAATTATGTAGTATTTAAATAATATATTCAAGGCAATTAATAATTATTTCTTAAGTTAGAAAAGAATTTGTGAAGTTAAGTTACTTAATAGATTAAATTTTTTAAAAAATTCAAAAATTTGATGTAAAAGTTGAAGAAAGTTAAAAATGTGTTCTCCTTAAATAATACTGCCTAAAAAACGAAGCAATATTAATCGTACAAGCAATGTTTCGTATTGCAAAAGTAATTATTACACAATCTTAGTGTTAATTTGCTGCAACGTTAATGTGTTAACCTAAATCCTAAAGCTCATTTAATTCATATTAAAAAAGCATGTGTATTTAGTAACACATAAGGAAAATTTTATGTTGCACCATTATATAAATAGTGCAATAATTATAGTGTTGGCACACATGGCATATATATTTGTATAGAATATTATATGCTTTATGTTAGACATCAGAGAATGATGTAGTTATTTTTTTTGTTAATATACAAAATATGCTTATGAATACTTTACATTAAATTTAAAAACAAATGTATTTTATTTGAAAATAACCCATGAATTAAGAAATATTAGTAATGATTAGTAAGATTAATTGATACTGTCAATGCATTTAATCTATTTTTAAGCTCCAAACAGAAAATATTGGTTACAATAATAATAATAATAATAAAACATGATAAACATATTATATGTTATTAAGCATCAAGATTTCTAGTTACCATTTGCACTAATTACTCGAAATAATTAAAAATCTACACCATAGATTTATAAATTTATTATTATTTTATTTTTATATCCTTAAGCATGATGAAAATAATATAAGATATATATTTATATAAAAGAACACGTTATTTAAAAAAAATTCAATTTGTGAAACTTCTGGAAAATTTCGCTTATATTATATAAGCATTTTCTAAAAATCTGATTTAAAGTTAAATATTTTATTATTTTAGAAATTTTTTCAATATGTTTTTTCAATCAGTATTTTAAAAATTTACTATGATTCTTAAATAGAATAAACTTTTTCACAGAAATATGTACAATTTCAAAATTTATTTGAAATAAGCAAGTGATACACCAAGCCATTATTTCTGAAACTCTTTAAACTTTCATTAATAATTATATCACATAAATGCAATTTCATTTTAAATTAATATACATATGACTAAGAAAGATTACCTAAGACTATTGATACTTATTTTATTCAATTTAAAAATCTTTTAATTTTTTTTTTTATAAAAGCAGTTTGCATATTTATGTTATACTTCTTTTTAGCGCAACTATAAGCTGGTGATATGAATATTAATAGCTCTTCCTATTTCTTACATAATATATATCTCATCACTTTATAAAGAATTGCTTTTTATTTTGTATTTAAATAACAATTTCACAATACATACAATAAATAAACAAGTAAAAAATTTATTTTATGATACAATGATATGTATCTATGGAGAATCTCAGCAGTGGATAGAACCAGTTTCATGTGAAACCTTTTGATATTTTCCTTCTTCCAGTAATACAATACAGTTAATTCCTTTTATTGGGTTAAATTTATTACCTTTATGCGATTTTCCCAGTAAACAAAAGTGTAATTTGAATTAGTATACGCAGAACATTCAAAAAATTTCACAAAGAAACTAAATTTCACATTTGATGACAACCATCAAAAATATAGAAATATTATTGAATCAATTCTATTTCTGTATGAATATTTTTAAAAGTGCATGTCAAGCCAATCTTCCCTTTTTCCAACCAATGACTCTAAGTTACTCAATGTAATTTTAGTATTGATACTATATAAGTATATGTATATTAAACAAGAGTTATAATTTCAAAATAACATTTTCATAACAATCATTGTATAACATTTCATTATTATCCAGAAGTTGTAAAATATATCACCAACTTTCCGAGCAATGAAGCCTTTAGAAATGACTTTTATATATTCATTTATTTTTCTGGACTTTGTATTTTTCGAAAACAGATTTTGAAAAGCTGAAGGTATTTTACAATACCTTCAGCTTTACAAAATCTGTTTGCTTAAATAAACTGGAATTCATTCAATCAGTATTTAGCTTTCTAATGTGTAAAATCTTTTTTTCTCCAGTATAATAATATCTTTAATAAAATATTTTTATGTAATCAATGTTATAGACGCGAAAATTTAACTCTTATAAACTATTCATTTAATAGTTTGTAAGGAAAAGAATCTTTTTCTTGGAAACCAAAAAAGCTTTCTACACTCACAAATTAATAGCTTAAAATTTCCAAAGTAATTTTAAATTTATTTATATATATATATAATCTATTTGAAAGAAATTTCAATGCACCTATTACATTTTTGTTATTTGCTCATTTTTTACTCAGTATATATAAAAAAATAATAAATAATTGGATAATAAGGAAATACTACCTAATTACTAATCTCTTTAATATCTTTATAATCACTCACTCCAAATTTTAATGAAAGTCTAAGCAGTTTTAATTAAAATCAGCTGAAATGTATTTCAATCAGTGCACTTAACAGTATTTTTACTGTATAACGTATTTAACTAAAACCTTTCATAATTTTATCATACGACTTCATTTCATATGTGGAATTAGAAAATAAAATGTCATAATTTAATATGGTACTTGCCTGGGTTTGGTTGACTTTGGTACGATGTTCTCTTTATCCACTCATATGGACTCCTGGCAGGTTGAGGCCTGCAAAGACCATTTCCTGAGGGATGATTCACATGCATGGGCAATATAGGTGATTCGGATCCACTCATGCCGTCGCTCGAAACCGCCACAACTGAATCAGAACTTGGATGATCGTGATTCTCCGCAACCGGTTCCAGTTTTTCCTGAATTCTCATGTGTCCAGAAGTGGCTAAGGAATAATCTGCCGGGCCAACATCTCCTATGTTTCTCTGCAGATGGTAATTCTGACCATTGTCGGTCGTGAATTGCATGACTCCCTGTGTTTGGTAACTATTGGGACTAGTGGACAGAGACATCCAGTCTTCCACCAGTACATGCTGACGAGAAGTATTATTAGGAGACATCGTATAAATCGGCCAATTACTAGACAGACTTTGTTGATAATTGTTGTTGACACCATTGTCCATTACTCCACAGGGATTAAAGTTGAGATTGTCCGCGTACTGACTGTACGCTGTTTGGTGGTGACCATAATTTTGCGCCACTCCGTATGTTGAGGTTTGGTGACGAACTGTAGGCGAAAACATGTCGTAGGTTGGAACCATGTCTCAATAAAATAATCCAGAAGACATTTAAATCTTTAATTCAGTTCTTATATTTTTTACAGTATCAAATTTTAAAAACTACTTTTCTCATGCCACTGTGGAGAGTTCTCACAAAGTTGATGACAGAATTGTTTAGTTTTGTGTTCTACGATGGGTTTACTCCTATCCGTCTACATAAGGATACCATCGTCCAATGGAAGCGCATCTAGAGGCGGTCTTCCCATCTTCTTCCAATCTCTACTCTGGGTGGCTCTTTGATACACGCCCTCTTTCTAGGTGAAACTTTCTCACCCTAGCGCCTGAAAACCCACCGATCTTTGCGCAAGAGGAGTAAACAATAAAATTTTGATATCTTGTGGCTCAGTGAATATGAAATTTTATTCGAACAGATAATTATAAAGTACCGACAAATAAGTGAAAATAAATTAGAGATGAAAATGTTGAAAAATGAAGAAAAAATTAAATGGCCAATTTAAATTATATTTCATTAAAATTGTCAGCGGAGATAAAAAATTTTCTGTAATAAAATATGGAGATTGGTCGATTTAAAAAAATACCTTCTTTATTTATCTATCTGAAAAAAGTAATATTTGTTAATAAGATCCATATGGTGAATTCAAAAGTATGAAATAGCAGATGATTGATTGTGCATCCTTTTCAATTAGTTGAATTTTATTAGTGTTTAATTGATAAAAAAAAATATAATTATTTACATTAAAAGAAAGATTATGTTAAAAATTTAATATTATCTATTTTTTTCATTACATTCATCAAAAAGAAGAGGTTTTATAGAAATACAATATCTGACTTTCTTTAATATTTTAACAAGGAAAACCAGTATAATCAGTATAAACAAAATTAGTAAAAAATCAGAAAATAGTATAATTGTTGTAATAAATTAAATCAGTAAAATTAATAAAGAATATTTATATGTGGTATCAAAAATGTGAAATTATAAATAATTACTATCTACTTTCAAATAATTTCTATTGTTGTTAAACAAGATGAAAAATTACTATTATTTGCAATAAGAGAAATTCTTTTTCGGAAACTGAACATTATATTTATTTCTTACATTTTTTTTCCTTTGTTACACTCACCTAAACTTTAATTTATGCACATAGAGTACGATTTCTGACATTTCTTCATCAACTTATTTTTTAAAAAATATTTGTGATATTTTATGGAGATTCCAGTTGTGGTAAAAGAAAGTAAAAGATGGTTAACAGTAGAATTTTAAATGGACTTGTCTTGCATTTAAAACATTTTGCTTTTTTGTTTCTTTGAACTATGGGTTCTATAGACGAAAAGTAAAATATTCAATGTGAATAATGTTTTATTCAAATACTGCTTTTTTGATTAGATTTTGAAACATTTCCACCTTTAATCATAAAGTTTAATTTACTAAATGATGAAGTTTATTCTAAGCAATTCCTGAAAATTATTTATATTGAAGGAAAAAGAAATCATGTGTTCATATATGTATTAGATAGCAAGATAAATAAATAGGTATACAGATCCATATTTCTCCTCAATCTTTCTTTTTATTTTTATCATTTCAGGATTTTATTTTCAAATTATTGGATACATTTGTATTCAAATAATCACTCCAAAGCATTTGCTTAAATTCAAATACTTTGAAATAATCTAACAGACAAATGAAATGTCGATCCATTATTAAAACTTGCTTTTCAGTATCACAGTATGATATGAGTAGAAATACAAAATTCTTATGCATGAGTCATGATGAACTAACATCTATATTATATTTCTCCGCACAAATTATTATTAAATTAAGTATTTTGTTTGAGTATTAACATTTATGTGATTATATTATTTATAACCATGTGATAATTATGAAAATTTCCATATAATCTTTTACGTAAACTTAGCTTCAGTTCCGTAAATGTTAATTATAACTAATTAAAATTATTTTATGTGATTAATGTCTATAAAATTATTCGTATAAAATAAAATGATTTTCCTATATTATTTTTCTGTATACTCTAAAAACAAGAAGCGGACAAACTTTTCTCGAGCCACTTTCAATTTTTTTTTTTGTTTCACCGTCTGTGACGATCGGGGGGATTTAAAAGCATATATTCCAGATACGTAGATCAATAGCGTTGGTGATCACCTTAAAATGTCCACCGATCGATCCTCTTAAACCCACTCCTGTTTCTAAAGACCACAAATACTTCTGAATGAAAGCTCATTTTAAAAAGTAAAGTTGATATAAAAACATAGCAATTATATATCCATTTGTTGTGTTTATAGAGTAATATTCAAAATATTAAATTCTTATTTCCTGGCAGTACATTGTTCTTACAGACATGCTATTTTAAAAATAATTTTCAAATGGATTCACCGTGACTTTACAGCAGAACCAGTGTAGCACTAAATAAGTGAAAATTCTCATGATTAAATATAGCAACTGTCTACATATGGATTTCTACATGTATAACTGCCGGAGATTTTCTTAGATATTTTTCCTTGGGACATGTGAATAGGGATTACTTTTTTGACTATTTCTACCAGGAGTCGCTGCATTAAGGAGATTTCAGTGCTAGCAACGATCATTAGCTGATGACTGTGCAGCGTTAAATAGTCATTATATTTAATATGCAACGTTACAGAGAAATACTACATTTGGTTGAAAGGTAATAAAAATAAAATCTTAAATAGTTCCATGCGCAAATAAATCAAGTGTATATTAGTTTGTTTCAAAATGGTTTAAAAAATGTAGGACAAGGAATTCAATACTTACTACATTGAAAAACACTGTAATATATTTCTCTTTATATGTTTTTTTTATTGAATATTTTCTTAGCAAGCAATTCGCTTCTATTTATTTTTTAATCGTAAATTATTTTGTTTTCCTCGCTACTGAACTGTCTCAATTTCGTTTTTACATCATTTTTCACTGTCAAAATATTTTGAGCCAGGGAATTTCGTCAAAAACGCATTTTTTTATTTAGTGTTTGTTTCTTCTTCAATCTCAAGCAATTTTAATGTAAAGAAGAAAATAAGAATTTATTTAGAACAAAGAGAAAGAGAGAGAGTGGCCTTTGATTATGCTGGAATTTAGGAGGCATGATAAGGATGAGAAATATTAACCCTCTACAGAATTTCACTTTTATAATAGATACGAAAATCTTTCTTGTTAGTTGAAAATTCTTCTGGATTCTATTAAAAATATTTGAAAATCGTAAGGTCTTGTCTTTAAAAATGAAAACAAAAATACGAAAATAATTAAATATAAGATTTATTATAAAAAATTAACATTTTATGTATACTAATTGATTTCTTAACTTATTTGTTAGTTGATTAATTTTAAATTTAATTTTAAAGTAAATTTAAGGCGTTAAATTTACAGAAGAAAATACTTTAGCATACTCATTTCACTTAAATTTATGTCCTTATAAAATTAAATATATTTAGTCTCACATATATATACATATTCCTGAGTTTAATAATTAAAATCCATGAGAACTTTTCCAACTATGTTAACTTTTACTGTTTGATAATTTCCGAAAACACGTACTCATTATAACATTATTAATAAACCAATACTTTAAGAATGCAACTAAGTTCATTGTATATGGATACTATATCGGTTTAACTAATGTTTTAAAACAAAAGTATTTTATTGTAATATTTATTTCATGCTATTAAGTAAATGTCTAAATTATTATATCTTTAGAAAACATAACATGAAGCCAGTTACAAACAATGGCAGAGTTCTTTGCTTACATTGCTGTCTGAATGGCTGGGAAACGAACAGAATCCTTATGCAAAAGCCACAGTGTTTTCATTTAAAATTGTCTCATCTTGGGGGGTCTTCTTCGTTGTCGGCTTGTAAAAGGTTCTGATATTTTCCCGGAGGTGTGAATAGGCGGGTGGTCTTTGTTGGTCCTGGAGTGGTGCACGCGCCACGGGCAGAGGGAGAGTAGAACTTGTCGCCAAAAGCAAACAAAAAGAGTCCCCTATCAGGAGGCAGGTGACCTATTAGACATTTTCACCTGTTTCAGAAACCATTGTGAGGATTACACATAGTGTTATGTAACAAAGGACAAGGCCTTTCGAAATAC
The DNA here is from genome assembly GCA_030067965.1 of Latrodectus elegans. Classification (NCBI taxonomy): domain Eukaryota; kingdom Metazoa; phylum Arthropoda; class Arachnida; order Araneae; family Theridiidae; genus Latrodectus; species Latrodectus elegans. The sequence goes on from CM057810.1 coordinate 42,082,500, forward strand.
ATTTCACGGTCTGCATGAGAAATACCTTATTGGGCCACCAGTACTTTTCTTTGTAGAAAGTAGGAAAACAGTCTTGATGTCTTGGTACATGATATAATACCATAATGAGTATACACATATTATTATCTAAATATTTTATAATGTCTGTAAAATTAAAAACATGCTTATTACTCTTAAACTTATGTATTAAAACGCTTTCATACATTTTCACATAACTTTTATTTCAGAATCATACTAAACTCAGTAAATTAGGAACACAGATTATAAAGCAATACTATTCAAAATAGGAAAATATTTAAATTATATATTTTTTCATAATTTCAACTTTTTCATTGAAAATGACATATTTATATTACTTAAAAATTATAAAATGTGCGAGTGTGTAGCATTTGTACTATACGATAGATAATATTTCTCTTCTCAAATAATTTTTTTTTTTAGGTTATTTTTAATTTACTTTTTTTTTGTGTCATTTTTATAACTTTCAATATTTTTCATATTTTGTTTTTATATTATTTTCAATTTATATATTTTAAAATGAGCAAGTCTTCATATGTCAAATAATATATAATAAATGAAGGGTAATATTGCAATCTATAATAAACATAAACATATTGGTCATTATTGACTTGAATTTCATGTCTTCAATTAAAATCAATATTTGAATATTTTTTCTATTAAATAGAGACAGTAGAAAACTCTTTACATTTTAAATTCCAGAAATAAAACTAAAATTTGAGCTAAATTGTTTGAATGCCGTAAATTACGAAAAAATGGTTTTGAGATTAAAAGATCTGAATCCTTGTGGTCCTACCCTAGATTATCAAGTTTTTGACTCCTCTATTAAAAGGATTTGTTAGTTTTAAATCAACATCAAACAAAAGTTTTATTAATATCACACAAAAATGTCTCTATTAAAAATATAACAATAAGACAATTTAAAAAATATTGTTTCATTTTAATTAAAAATGAAAATGATTGCTTGCTAATTTAATATATCATATCATAACGTTATCACTGGGAGGCTCTTTGTTCCATATTATTTACATATAAACTATTAAATGTTTTTATTGCTTATTATAAATAATTTTTAAATTTTATGAAAATTTTACAAAATTGACTAGTATAATAATATTTTGATAGTAAGTTCTAATCATGTTGTAACCGAAGATTAGCCGTATTCGTTAAAGGCGGCTGGGGCACGTTAAATACGCCATGGTCGCAATGTCTTCTAAATAAAATGATACCTCTGGGGGTGGCAGGTCAAGTATTGGGAATTTTGTTCATGGTCCCTGCTTCAAATTTGCGAAGACTTTAAGCAGCTGCTTTTGTTTGACTGGTAGAACCAAATCCTGGTCTAGGTACAGAAAAACATGCTGGTGCAATAACAAAATTATCTTCTGAATTAAGTTGATTTTAATATATTATTCAAAACATAATTCAGAAATAAGGCTCTGCTTTTCCTGTAGCAATTTTATCAAATTGAAAATCTTTGATAAAAATGCTACGAGAAAATCAGTATTTCATTCGTGAATCTAATCAAAAATTTATTGCCATGTTTAAATTTGATTGTAAATATGCATTTTTTTTTTGACAAATTTGTCAAGTATATTTGAAAATAATATAATGTTAGAAAGAGTATATTATAAAATATATTGAAAACAGTATATTCTAAAGACTATATGAATATTTCCTTTTCGTTGGAAGCAGATTTATACAAAAATTATTCTTTTATTGAGGATATTTTTAATATTGAGTAGGAGAGTATACTTTCACAAAACTAGAAAAAAATGAATTGCCATAAATTTTATTTTATAAACATCAAACAACCAAAAAGAGTTACTATATAGACTTTTAACTAATATTCTAGTTAGTAACATAAATTTAAGAAATCATATAATCACGGTTATTTAATTATAAACTTTATATTTACTAAAAAATTATCTTAATTCGAATTCTATTTCATGGCATGCATTTAAAAAAATGAAAGTTTCTTATATATGTGTTATAAAAAAAATGAATTTAAAAAAATTGTTTTTTATAACAAGCATTATATTCATTATATTTTTCATTTCAATTCATGTTAATAGCTAAAGTTCTAAAGAAGACCATTTATTCTAATTAAAATCACTAATTGAAATTCTATTTTATATTAAGTATTTAAAAATAACCATTACCTAAAAACAGAATATTAATAAAAACGTTATAAAAGGGAATTTGAATTAACAATCTTAATTAGGATGCAATTTAATGCATCAAAAATAAACTAGATGCATCAAAAATAAAATTTTTTAATAAAGTTCTAATTAAGATAATTTATTTAGAAGATATAAAAGAGCTTTATGTTATACTTTCTAAATAAAAAAAGTTTTAATTAGAATTATATTTAACAATATTTACATTAGGAAGAATTTTAATTAAGAAATCTAATCTATTTATAACATGTTAAACTGTAAAAAAAGGTATTTTTAAATATAATTAATAATAAATTTATAAATAAAATAATATTTATTATTAATTATATTTAAAAATATTCCTTTTTTTTACAATTTAAGATGTTATAAATAAATTAGATTTATAAAAGATAGTAAAAATTATTCAAATTTTATCTAATTAGTACACAATAAATTTTATCATCTGACAATGATAAAAAATGCGATAAAATTAAAATTAGAAATATGGGATAAAGACCAAAAGTTTTCCATAAAGAAATAAAAAAATTCCTTTAACATATTTAATAAAGGAATTCTAAAAAATATAGCAATAGATGATTATCCAATTTTGATTTCTAAATAAATATAACTAAGCAATTTTAAACAATAGAAATTTTTTTTAAATATTTAAATACAATTCTAATTTTGTCGAAAATCTGATGATTAAAATATTAATCAACTATGTCAACAAACTATTGTGAATTATTTCAAATATTAATAAACTAAATAAAAGAAATATTGATGATTAAAATATTAATTCAACTATGTCAACAAACTATTATGAGTTATTTCAAATATTAATAAACTAAATAAATAATTATTAACATGTTATTTAAATTTACTTGTATAAACTCAGTTTAGAATTCTCTGAATTGTCCAATCAAATTTATGAGAATTTATATAAATCAAAGTAAGCTAACATTTTGTATAATAAAAAATAAGAAAAATGTACGCTACCTTATAATTTGGTGATTCATTTACAACAGAAATTCATATCTTTCTGAAAAACTTTTAATATAAGCTAAATATTTATCACAAAAGAATGCAAATGAAATTTAAAAAAAATGGCGTCGTTTTAGAGTAAAAGCAAACGATAATCTCATCAATTTAAATTGCATGCCCTGTGACAAGCGATTTTCTTCCGTTGAGTTTTAATGTAAAACTTATTGTATAATCTTCAGTGTTCATTTGATAGCTATTTAAATAATAGTGGTTTTTACTGTATTTTTTCTCTTCAGTCTTAATTTTTATATTGTGTCTTAATTTTTAATTTTTATATGTCTTAATTTTTATATTGTGCACTTTTATTTAAAAATTCGAACAAACTTTGAATTTCAATCCGAGAAAATTTGGAATTTGTTTCAACTTTAAGAGTCTTATTATGCATTAAATTCTTCATTTTTAATAAATTTTGGAAAAATTTGCTTACAAGACTTTTTTTGAAAACAGATTAAAATTTCCGAAAAATTGCTAAATGTAGAAAGAACAGTACTTTTCTTAAGTAGTGGGTCGTATTCGTCTATCTCAAAGGAGGTAACCTGGATAACTTCCAAATACCTATCTGTACAAATATGCATACAAAAGGCAATAACACAAAATCTATCCTAGTATTTAATAATGAGAAAATTCGAACCATAGAACGAATAATGAAAAAATTCGAACCTCAGTACGAATAATGAGAAAATACAAACTTTTAATTAGAAGACGGTGTACACAACTCCATGAAACCATGCAATGAATAACTAAACAGCTGAAAATTGTAAGGTTGTTTTGAACATCCACCGCGTAATGTTTTCAGGAAGCAATTTTCAGGTATAGTGTAACAACTCATGAGTACGATTCCCAATTCCAAAGGGGCTATTTGTAGTATAAGGAAGCCATATTAAACTGTATATCTCTATGAGTTTAGTCTATGTGAGAATTTTAGGGGAATTTTAATTTAATTTGTTGATCTATGTCGAAAGAAGTTCACTGGGTTTGCATATTGCTTACTGCAAGACTCACATAAAGACAGTTTCTGCTGGAATTCCTTGCAAATTTAAATATTTGTATACAATATATTTCCTTTGAATAAATCTAAAAAAATTCCAAAGTATAAAATTGCGTTCCTGTAACTTATCTGAAATTTTTTTTCAAAAAAGAGAGAAAAATAAACTTTGATATAGTTTTAAGGAAAATTTATTTCTCAACTAATACTTAAGTTTTCTAATTAAGTTCTGAGGAGAAAGAATTTTGTCTCGGCTGCAGTTTTATTAACAGATATAAGAATACATTAACAATAAGAATAATAAAAATACAATAAGAATAACAGATATAAGAAATTACAACATATTTAAACAAATCCTGATGTATTTTGCTACAATAAAAATGATAAACTGAGTTAACGGTATACAGGAATTTAAATAATTAAAATATTTTCTTTCATTTATTTAAATCGAAACAAAAACAGTTGAATGAAAGCCTGAGCACAAACAGTTGAATGAAAATCCTGAGCACAAGCAGTTGAATGAAAAGCCTGAGCACAAACAGTTGAATAGAAAGCCTGAGCACAAGCAATTGAATAAAAAACCTGAGCACAAACAGTTGAATGAAAAGCTTGAACGCCAATTATGCATCTGCTAGCTGTACGTTAGAGGAATACAGATAGGAAAATAATTACCAGAGAAATTATTATCTGCAACTAAATGATAATTAAATTAATTATCATTTAGTTATCATTAAATTAATTATCATTTTTAATTAAGCAGAAGACCCCAATACTTGAGCTGCCACCCCAGAACTATCATTTTCCTTAGAAGACATTGCGATCACCCGCAGTTTTAACGTGCTCCAGTCGTCTTAAGCAATTACGAAGGATCTTCGGTTAAACGGGAGATTCGAGCTCGCTGTCATCTCATAATGAGAATGACGCCCTAACCAAATAAGTAACCGCGGCCCTTTGCTTTTTGGTGTTACTTAATAATCGTTATAGGCAACATTCACTTGTTGTAATGGAGAAAACCTTGAAAGTTTGCAAGTTCTCATTCATATAAATGTGCGTACAAAAAGCAAAATCGTATCATTTATCTCTTATTGCCATCCACTATTAGTCTTAGACCATCCACTTCTAAAAGCGCAATACTGGCGACTATTGAAACCATCGAAGATTCACGATTTTGGTGACAAAATTTTTAGTTAAACAACTTGTGCCAATGAATGGAAAATCAATCTGACAAACTCTCTCTGTTACGTCTCTAAGCCAATTATAAAATAAGTAGTTAGTAAAGTAAAAAATCAAAATTAAATAAATTTTAAAGTAGTCCAACATCAAGCTTACATTATTTTAAATTAATTGTTTGATTACATTTTTTTTCAACAGTTTCTGGGATGAAAATATTCGTCTCAGTTTTAAGTGATTAATTAGGAAGACAATTGAGCGTTAAATAAAATATTAATTTTATTTTGTTTGGTTACAGGATTAATGTGCATTTCATGAAATTAAGTGAAAAATATAAAGTTTTAATAGTTTAAATTGCCGTGAGTCATTCGTTGTTATATTAACATTTAGCCGAATATCACAATAAACATACAAATATAAATATTATAAAAATAGAAATTACGCAAATTTCCGAAATTTCAATTTGACAAAATTTTAAATATTCATTAAAGCATTATTAATTTGATAGAATTCTTTTTTATATTTATTACATTCCGAAAACAAAATTTCTTCGATATTTTTCCATTATACTGCTGCATGATGATTGAAAGAAAGAAAAATATTGTGAATTACTTTCGTAAATATTCTATTTGCTTAGGTTTGCATCTATCTATCATAGTCAATATATTTAATATGCAACGTTACTTAGGTTTGCATCTATCTATCTATCTATATATATATATATATATAATAGCAATCACTTAATGACAAAAAGTATTTAAAAGCCAATGTTTACTTCTGACGAACCTTCTTAACAATCGCCTCGATAATCGATTGCGTACGTATAACGTAATAACACCTTTTTGTCAATGAAATAAAATAAAATCTTTCTGTATTTAGCTTTTTTTTACTCCTATTTGTGATCGTAATGCTGCTTTTAATGCACAAAATTATTACGCCATCTTTTGCAACAACTTTCTTTAGCTTTGGTTAGCATTTAGCTAGTTCAGTTTTGTTTATCTCTTCACTCAATTTTTGGGAAGAAAAGAAAAAAAAAATCTACAAGCTTTTTGAGCCCATTTTTTACAAATCTGCTTTTTATTATTTCTGCAATAATAATTAAAAGAAAATTTTTAATGTTGGCATAAGCAAGACAATGGCCTTAAGTTTCAAAAGAGATTGTTTACAAATATTGCAATTATTACTTCAGAATTCTATTAATTAATAGACGAATAAGAAACAAATGAACGTTTTGTTGTTGTTTACAAGTACATACACAATATCCGAAATGGTGTTTTAAATTTTAGACGAGTTTTGAGAAAAAACTTAATTTTACTCAATGCGAGACATAAGCCTACGATCATAAAGCTCCAAAACTATTTTCTGTCATATTAACTACTACTACTCTATTAATTAATGAAATTTTAAAAAATTTAAATCGTCCTTGTCGATTTAAACTAACCATAAAGTGGATGTTTTGTCACGACTTTTTCATTTTGCTTTTTCTGCTGTTCTATTGTCTATCTGTTAATGGCTTGAATCAATGGAATACGATCTCTTAAGGTACTTTGGTCTTTATATAAGTACTTGTTTTATTAACAAAATGAACTTCTACAATATTCTCAGACTTTCAATGGTGAACTTCGACTTCTTTGCTACCGCTTGAAGAATGTGATTTAAAGGCAGGCAGTAAATTCATGGACAACTCGGATTTATAAAGACGTTTCAATATGATGTGACGTGGATGAAATGTTGTCTGACGTCATGGGTATTTTAAACCAATAAGAATCATAATAAAGTGGCGAACTCAGGATCTCAATTGTAAGGAAAGAAAAAACCGTTCTATGGCTAAAAAAATCAAATGGAATAAATGAAATATATTTAATTTAAAATAAAATTTCGAGCCATTAAAATCATCATATTTACAATGTATTATTTTTTCTTCTCCGTAAGAAACTTTCTATCTCTTTAGTATCATAAGCTTTGTCGTAAGCTACTTTTACTATATATTTTCAACCAGAATTGTATTTTGGCATCCCTTTGCTGATAAAATCAAATTTTCACTTACTACTTACATTTATAACAATGTGTTATAATATTCTTTACTAAAGAGGATGAATTAAGGCATATTTTCAGCAAAAATAAAAGCTTTATTACTGAAATAAATATTTTTTAAAAAAATTTTTTTAATTGATGTGTACTGTTGTTTCAATACTTTCAAAAAATTTAAAGCATATATTTTACAATTATATACGAGGCGAATAAATAATTACAGTAAATTTTGAAAATAACTGTTATCAATAAATTTTAATGATATTGATTTAAATATTTTATTCTGATAAATTTTATTTTTGAAGCACATAATTGTTTTTTTTCTTATATATAACTCTATTTAACATTACCTCATTAGAAATTAATACAAAATAAATGATAAATTACTCTTCAAAATAAAAATTAAATTTAATTCAAGTGGAAACATGACATTTTAAGTATTAGAGCGAATTATATTTGGATTCCAAGCCTAAATAGAATCTGAAAATTTTCTGTTAATGAAATCATATTACATATATTTATGAATAAATGTTTATCAAAATGCTCTTTTTAAAATCTATCAAATCTTGAAAAATTTAACAAAAATAGTTACAATGAAAGAATAAAAAGGCTTATTTGTGGGTAAGTAATAATCTACTGATAAAATCAATCAATAAAAACATCAAATTGGCTCATATACAGTCATTTTAAATTTAAATAAATTGCACTTTTATCACTCATAATAATGTAAAGTTTTAATGAAAAGTTACATCTATGTGAGCAGAATTAATATTCATGTCTTCGATTTGTCTGTATTTTTATTCTGAATCTGTGAAACTATCAGTTCATCTTCAAGTAACAGTATTTCTTCATTCATTTCTTTTACAGATCAACTTGCTATTTCCGTCTTAAATGAGAACAAGATCAATGTTTACCTTTTAAGAATTTATTTTTCATTATTTTATCAATAATTAATATTAATGATTTTACCATATTTATTCTTATTAACAGAGAAATTCTACATTATTTTATTCTCTTTAGTATAATGTAATGAGCAGATAAAAGATACTAAAAAAATTGATAAGCAGTAATTAAAGACAGATTTAACTTAGGAATGTTAATTTTAAATTTATATTGCATGTAATCTGTTTTATAAGTCATCCAGAACATGATCAGGTTAAGATGGATTTTTGGAGTATTCTATTCAAAACATGCAAATAAAGTGAAATAACTAAATAGAACCAGAAATTCAGTGAGTAAAATGCTACAACTCTGATTTGCTTAAAAATGAAACGGATTCACAAAAGAATAAGTAGTTTATATTAAGAATTAAATTTAAGAAAACTATTTGAAATAAACCCTTTAAAAAATTTTTCAAATGCTATTATACATATAAAGTTGTTTTATGTTGATATAGAATCAAACAAAAGATTTAAATTCTTCATTAAAAATTGATTTTCACAATACTATTTATCCGGGAGGCAATTAATTTCTTTATTTTTGTGAATTATTTACATTTTATCTTTTAAGTTTAATTATTTTATTCTTTATATGGGAATGAGGAAATATAGTATCGTTAATTGTTATATTAACTTTATGTGTATAGTTATTAAATTTTTTTTTGTCACAATCATTGTATTTTACGCCGTGAAATCATTTATGCATTCCTCAGAAATATTTCATATGAACAATAATGATTGTGATCTATTCATAAATATAAATATGGCATTTCTTAAAATTATATGTAGAAATTATTTAAAGTTCCAGAAATAATTTTTAAAAACAGTCTGCGACAGTAGATCACTTGCATATATTTTCTAAATTTTACAAGAAAGTAATAACATATGTAATGCAAAAGTAACAAATTTTTGTTAGTTTTTTATGAAATATAAGTCAAATATCCTACTTCACTGAGTTTTTTAAGCTATATTAGAAGCTCATGTAAAATAGGGCGTTTAGTTAATTGGGAGAGTGTTCAATGCATTCACCAAAGTCAAATTATGAATGTTACTTTATCATAGAAACGCCACTCACTATTTTTTATGTATAAATTTTTTCTAACATTGAATTCTCTTAAAGGAAAATAAGTAATTGAGTAGTACATCACTTAGTCTGTAATAGTATGAAAACTAATAATTTCATAATTAGAAATAAATATTAAAAATAAATAAATAATAAAATTTAGTTATTTTTTTCTGGTTACCAAATAAATTAACCAAAAGCAATTAATTGCCAAATGTAAGTTGATATTGGTGTCACAAGAAATAAGTAAAAGTACGAGAATTAAATAAACGAAATATTTAATTCTAATTTATACCATTTCATTTTTACATTTAAATTTAATGCTAGAAAATTTTGTTTTGTAAATTCGAACTTAATAAATTTCATGTGTTGAGATAGATACAAATTTTATATGGGATTAAAACACATTAATTAAAAACCCTCTGTATTTTTTCTAGAAGATATTAAACGGGATGATATGTTTCCTTTTTTTATAAAATAATTTAATTCTGATCAACGACAATGCACAAACTCTATATTTCTCTCCTTTTACTTGGGTAGTACATAGTTAAAAAATTAATTTTTAGTTTCTTTTTAGTTTCCAAAAGAAATAATAGCAAACGATTAGTAAAACAACAATAAGTAACCGAGAAAGGATATAACACGCAAGGATAGGAGGACATATAATTAGAGTTATAAAATTCCATACACACACCACTTAAGTTTACTTTAACTGCGAAGAAAAACTTACTTCAAGTACTTTATTGGCAACTTTCGCTTTGACGCAAAAGTCGTGAAATCTTCGAGAGTTTCAAAAATCGCTGGTAGGAAAGGTGTTGTTCTCATGTCCAGAATATAACCGATTGGATGCTTGATTTTACGGAAAAATGACTCTTAGGAGGTCTGTGGTCGATAAACTTTCTTAAATTTTAATGTTTCTCCCCTGATGCTCAGCAAAAGCTTAGAGAAAAAAGTGCCAATTTTCGACTTAACAATGATTTTAAGTTACAAATCGGTTTGCAGCTTTTAAGAGCTTTATTTGGCAGAAATAAACAGAAGGAAACAACGCTATAAAATAAATCAATATTTTTAAAGTTGTTCCTGTTTTTACGTTTCTTTATTACATTTTGCATTTAATGTGAAGTCAGAGAACTATACATTTTCTCCAACATTACCTTTATATATACTCACAGGACGCTTAATAGTCTATCCTAGTTCCCACAGATGGGTGAGGAAAACCAGCGACTTTATTCACAAAAGTTTTGGTTCGCGCATATCTGACACACCCACCCATCGATTTTTCAATTCGTATGCCCTATTATGACACTTTTTATGACACTCTACTTCATTCTTAGAAATCTCAGACACTCCTTTCAGCACTTCATTGCGGATTTCTAACTTTATGGCTTTTTTTTCCTCCCCCACCAGATGCGCCCTTTTGGAAGATAATTCGACCATCTGCATACGAACAGTTTAAATAATAATAATAGTTTATTTAGTTGTTGTTTGTTTAAGTTATTTTGTAATTTAGAAATACGTAAGCAAATAAAAAAAATTGTTGTGTTAAATGCTTAAATATTAATATTTCTAAATGCTGTAGGTTAGAAATTAAATAATTTTATCAATTAATATAACCGTAAATATTTAATAAAAATATGGGGAGCTATCATATTTTTAAAAGCTCATTTGGGACTTCATCTTGTCAGAGAAAACATCATTGCGTCAATGTTCTTCAAATTAAAAAAAAAAAAAAAAAAAAAAAAAAAAAAAAAAAAAAAGTAGCAATTAATTTTAAACAGTGTTTTTTTTAACTTTATTTATTTTTCGTTTTTACTATTATTATTCAATTTTTGTAATAATAGTTATTTTATAAGAATATCTTTTATTCCGTTTATATATATATATATATATATATATCTCACAATCAATTCTTTGTGATATATATATATATATATATATACTTATTTTCCTTATCTTATTCGACAGAGAGAGGAATACGATATTTATCTTTAATAATGATCATAGAAAAAACATCTTTGTATACCATGCTATTCCTAAAATAAGGCTTAATGAGTTAGTAATTTAGTAGCTTCAACCCAATTCTTGTTTTGAACTCCAAAATTAACGAGCGAGTATATGTCTGTTGATTAAAGTCTTCCCATGTTGAAGCCCCATTCTCAATTGATATAGGATAAAAAATATGCATGTGATGCTATCCATAAATATAGATACAGCGAGTGGAATTCGACGTGGGTTTCTAGTTGCAAGCAGCAAACTCAAGAATGAGAGTTATTTACCAAATAGTTTCTACGGCAAAGTGTTATGTATCCAATGGATTGTTGGAAAAATAATATTTTAAGCCATGTTATTCATGATATTACAGACAAGTAGCCAATCTTAAAAGCTTTCTAAAATTAGGTTCAGCCAGAAGACTTAGATCATAACTTCAAGCTAATTTGTCATCATTTCGAACACCAAAATCAACGAATAAGTATTTTTCTTTTCATATTTACCTGCTACCTAGGCAACGTATATTTTGACTTTATTCTAAAATTGATAATTTTATTTATTTTAAATGGTAAATGACTATTATGGTATTTAGTTTTGCAACCTGTCAATAAATAAATGTTAGCAGCATTAAAGCATACTAGAAAAAATAGCTGATAGCATAGTTCATAAGTTTGACCATCACAACATTTTATATGGTTTCATTCAGAAATATTTAGTTGCAGATGGTTATTGTATAACATATAAAACAAAAAACATCTGTAAAAAATATATCATTTGTACCTGTGAAAAAGCTGCTCTGCTAAAAATTTAATTTTATATAGTTATAAGAGCAGTCTTCCGGAAATTATGGTTACACGCACTGAAAAATGTAATTTTCAAGTAATGATTTTACTTGGAAATAAATGCTGCTAGAACATAGTAGGATCTTAATCTTCAATTATATTACTTATAAAAACATAAATATCATAAGCTATAAAATAATAAAAAATGTATAATCGTACTATGATTTTTATGCATTATTTTGTAGTGTTAAGTTATAAAATAATGCATGAAAATCTCAGTGTTTATTTAAACATTAGTGATAATTCATATTTAGTACGATTGGTTGGTTTGTTTGTAGATCTACGATCATTTTTTGCACCAGCACTTACAGTACTAAAGAAAATCCAAATCATTGTTGACCAAAAAAGTTGGCAATATTGAAAATAACGCATTTTATTTTCATAATTTATTGAAGTATGAATTAAATTTAGATAAGTTTTCCATGTTTGTTAAAATATTTCTATTTGTGTTTTGATTCCTATTAAATGTTGCAAAAAAGGGTTAATTTGAAAAAAATATTTGTAACGTATATTGAATCAATACTCGTGGGCTTATTATCAACTCAAATGCATTCCTTTAACTTATATTTCAACTTCTTTTGATTAAATAAATGCATAAAAAAAAAGTGGAAAGGAAATGCAATGAAGGGTTAGTTCTTTAAGCTTGTAAAAATTATACTTCTTTGCAATAATTATTATTTCTTGTAATAAGTAAAACTTTTCAGTTTACTTATATACTTCTTATTTTTTCGTAATTAAATAAAAATACAATTGGAAAAATAAATTATAAATAAAGTTTCTTTTTACACAAAAAGTGACTTGATCTATCCTAGGATTCGTTTGCTAAAGTGCTACTCGGAATAAAGAAATTATACAATGCGCTATGAGAAAGCACCATATTAAGTTGTGAATGATCGATCACCAAACAATCTGGAAACGGAAAACAAGTACCAATTGCTTGATTTACATCATAAACAAATAACCTATCAAGAAGCGGCTAAAGTGAACATTACGGCCACTGCTCGCCAAATGGAGTAAAATATTTGGTGATTTTTCCCCCCTTGCCAAATTAATTCACCAAAAGCAATTTATCGCAAAATGTAGGTTCAAAAGGGTCTCAGGAAAGGATGTTCCTGGAAATTAAGATTATCCAGAGATATGGGAGCAATGGTTAATAGTTTTAAAGAGCTTTGGAACTTTGGAAGTCGTATTGTAAAAGACATGATCTTTAAGTATCTATACTAGTGATTTGTAAAAAATTTTTATATAAATTTGGCTACAATTATAGTAACTTTTTTATGTTAATTACAAGCGAAACGTACTACATATTTCAAACTAACATATAAATTTATAAAAATAATAAAATAAATGTAGTTTTCGTGTAAGAAAAGGTGAATTTTGTCTAACAAATTGAGAAGTGTTTTACAGGAAGATTTCTTGGATGCGGTTAATTATTTCAATTTTAAAATCTATTTTTGGGGTAACTGTTGCATATATACTCTTAAAAAAGTTGCTGAATTTATTGTTTAATATTTATATATCACTATGGTCTTCAATTCAATTACTCTTAGGTTTTATTTTTTCTTGGGGACGGATGCTTACAGTGTGATTCGTAACCAATTTTAAATTGCAGATCCTGGTCACATTAGTTCTTATCTGTAAAATTGATAAATAAAAAACGGTAGAAAATTTTAAAAAATGGTAAAAAGTAAAAAATAAAAACGAATAATAAAAATAATCTCAAAAAATTCGGAAAAATATCTGATAGATTTTTATGCTTTATCATTGAAGAATGAACGAGGCTTTGCCATCATTTAAATGTTCCAGTTTCACACATGAATATAACCAGTTAAAACAGATTCAAGCTACCTCACAAACCATATTTCTTCAAATTACAGATATTTTTCCGAGTCAAGCTCAAGAACCATCATAAATGATCTTCTGCTATAAGCTTGTTTTAAATGAGCTTCAAAAGAGTGATTACTTAGTTGCGTGTCGAAGACATTTTGCAAAATGATTTGAATTGATGTGACAGTTCTTTTTTCTTCAATTTTTAGTTCAAGTGAAAAAAAAAAAGGAATTTGTGATAAAACTTAATTAATCTATAAAGTTGTAACAATTTTAAAATAAGAAAAAAGTTAAATACAAAAAAAGTGTAGTATTTTTTAAAATCTGTAATAAGGGAATTTTTTGTCTTGTTCAATAATATTAATTTTGATAAGATTAAGTGTTTTTGAAACAAAAGACCTAAAGAACATAGTTGAAGTTGCCGTTATCGTTAGTCGACCTGACCCTAACTCTTGAACCATAATTGGTTGAACTTATTGTCCAAAGATCATTGCTTATACAAAAGCATTAATTAAATTAGAGGTTTGTACATGAGGATAAAATTAGAGTTTGAAATTACCAATACAATCAGATACACTCAATCTGAGAATTAAACTTCCTATCTGAAACAATTACTAACCAATCGGCTGCCAGTTCAACATTAAATTAAGGATAATTTACTTGTGAATTTTAATGTTATACAATAGAATATAAATTCTAATGATTATTTTCAAAACAAAAGGTTTAAGAAATGTTTCTTTTATCATTTTAAGCATTTTCAAATTGTGCTTTTCTAAATGCTGTGTGGTTGTTGGAAAAATTTATAGATGTAAATTTTTATTTTCTAAGAAATTATTCCATTGCATATATATATATATATATATATATATATATATATATATATATATATATAAATATATATATGTGTGTGTGTTTGAATTCTCAACACCTCAATAGAACACAAAATGTGAATACTAAATTGCTGTTTTTATTAATTTAACTTCTGGTTTTGTTAGAAAGGTTTGAGAAAAATATTCTAAACTATTAAGAATAGTATCCCTAAACCTTTTATGTTTAAACTGTTTAAATTATATATATATATACATATAAGTGAATTTTATATATACATATATATATACTTAATATTTTAAACAGATGTTTGAATATTGTTTTTCTATGAAGTACATTACATTTGAGCTTAGAATTGTAATGCTTTGGGACAAAATGTTGTATTTCATTTGAAACTTTCAACATATAAGAATATTTTAACACATAAATTTTAATTACAAACATTATAAATTATTTCGTCATATCCATTGTACTTTTATTCCTCGAAACTAAATTTTCCTTTAAAAAAATTTATAATCTTGTATGATTGAGCTTTGTGAAGTACGTCAGATACACAGTCGGATGATAATAGCAGGAAATTTTGGTGACTATTTAAAGAACAAAGCTCTCTTCACATATCTAGAGTTTTTTGGTTAGAGCTGTTAAACAGTAAACTTTAAAAAAGTGGCTCAAAATTTTCATTCTTTGTGGTAAATGTTTCCCGATTAAAAAAATATTCAGTCGAAATATTTTTTCATTATTCTTTAATATTTAGAAAGGGTAGATTCTATCTAAAAGTATGTACTGTATTTTATAAATCATGATGGGATATGTAATATTTTAAATTTTTATTTCTTAATAAACTGATTAATTATCGTAATAGTGGAAAAAAATTTTAATGAAAAAAAATCCACATTTAATATGGTGTACAGCAAAGAGTGATCAAGGTGATGCTTTTACCGAATCTGAACATCTGATATTAAATGAAAAGCAAGATAATAAAAAGAGAGAAAAAACGACTTTCTTTACTTATTGATGAATTTTTGCAATGTTTTATTTTCTACAAGTTGGTATATGAATAGAATGGGAAATACTGTACGAATTTCTTCTACCACCATGTAGATACATGAGATATTTTAAATTTTAATATATATGATAGTTTAAAATAACATTTATTTAAATAAATAAGCAGATGTCGAAAAAAATGGGTAAAAAAATCAATGGAAAAATATCTTCAGTCAGTTAAGATTAGTATACAAAAAAAAAAAAAAAAAAAAAAAAAAAAAAAAAAGAGAAGTATATTTTATTTTGTTACTCCATTCCCCTTAACTTTTGACTCAATTTATTAGTCACCATGTAGATTGTTATTTAAGACAAGAATTTCTTCTTCTATTGTATAGAGGCATGTTAAATTTAAATAGTATTTATTTCTTTAATGAATGGTAAATTTTGCGAGGAAAGAAAAAGGTTTCTTAATAAAAAAGAGTATTCTTATAGTCATTCAGAGCCAGAAAATAGCAATGAGATGTTTTACTTTCTTTCGATATTAATTAATGTTTGCCTTGTTTCACACTTTCTATAAAGAAATGCGTATGTTTCTCCGCAATTTTTGTTGCCTCTAGAAACGCGAGGAACTGATTAGCAATTAGCCAGATGCACTGTAACATTATTTTTCCTACTTGACACCGAAGGAAAGCGGAGTAGATTGAAACTATTTTCCCTTATTAGATTTACGACGCCCGGGCGCTTATTAACACAGGCCGCGTGTAACAGCGTAAAGACTCCCCCCTAAATGTCAACTTTCATCAAGGCGAAGTCATAAAATGGCCGCCCTAAACGGACCGAGAGGCAATTGCCCTCCCTCACCCCAATGTCCATAAATCTGTTCCTCTCCGGCCACGTACCATCATCGGCCATTTGTCACTTTCTCAATCTCGTCCGCTTTCCTTGTGTGTACTCGCGAGACGTCTATTTTATCCAAAGGAATTGTAAAAAGGGAAAGAAAGGGTTGTTTGTTTGTGTTGCCAACTCAGAACTCGAAAAGAAAAGAAATTATTATCTGCCTTCTGGTAGCGAGGAAATTTGTAAGAATGTTGGCTACCTTTCTAAGGAAGATTTCGCAACTTTTTTAATAACAATATTTAAAAAAAGCCTTTAAACACTTTGTTTCAATGACTCGATGTATGATTTGTACTTATAAATGACTTTTGCGGGGTTATTTTTAGATGAATAAATGCTAGCTCAAACGAGAATGCTTAGAAGTTTTCTACTCAAAATCGATCAAAATTTGAATAATTTTTTGAATGAAAACCTTTCTTATCATAAAATACATTTTTCAAAATTATTGTTATAATTCCCAATTGTTCTTTATATCGATGAATTGCTTTGCTATAAATATTATTTTTAAAAAATATTACTTTTTGCGTTTGATTCAAATAATTTGATTACTTTTAATAAAATATTATTAGTCTGTATTTTTGTTTATTTATATCTCGCTACCGGCATACATTGTAGGTTGTTCAATAAGCTTAAAAATACAAACTAATATGGAAACAGTCTTCTTAATTTTGAAACTTGATTATGTAAATTAATATCTGAGTTATTACTTTCCTCTTCAATTTTTATACGATATCGATTGAGAGAATGGATATAAATTGGTCTTTTTTACTTATACTTGGTATAACTTATATTGGAAAACATAAACATTCTATCAACAATGTTTGGGTTTCATTGAATGACTACATGATCACATAAACAAACCATTTAATCATCAGGGAACAATGACTTATAAAATATTACATAAACATATAGATATGATGTTTATCTATATATATTAGGTTCAGCAATAAGTTCATATGGTTTTTGCCAAGGACTTTTATTTAAACAAAAAACAATAATTATATCAATAAGTTAATCAATTATGTATTCGCCGTTGCTGTTTACAACCTCTTCCCACCTCTCGACCCATTTGTTGATGCCGTTCCTCCAAAAATCGCCTGGTCTGGTGTCAAAGAAGTTGTTGACCCAGTTTTTAAGGATCTCTTTGTTTTCGATAGTAACGCCCTTCATATGGTTTGACAAGGAGTCGGAATAGATGGTAATCAGTCGGTGCAAGGTCCGGAGAATACGGTGGATACTGTTGGACCTTCCATTCGAGCTCTTGGAGTACAATGGGTGTGACGACTTGTGAAACATGAGGCCTGGCATTGTCGTGAAGGAGTATGGTTTGACCATGTCGATCAAGTCTATTCAGTTGAATAGCCTCCTTTGCTCGATGTAGCTGGGCAATGTAGAGCTCCTTGTTAACTGTGGCATTCTTTTCAAGCATTTCCCAGTGCACCAAGACATCAACAAGTTGGTCGAGAGGTAGGAAGAAGTTGTAAACAGCAACGGCGAATTTATAATTGATTACCTTATTGATATAATTATTGTTTTTTGTTTAGATAAAAGTCTTTGGTAAAAGCGCTACGTAACTTATTTCCCGACCAAGTAGTTAAGATGTTTATTTATAAGTTACATTAGACCAACATGTTATGAATTTTAGCCACTGTCCTTTTAAAATGTAATGATTGTCAAAAGATTTTATATATTTTTTCGCTTCATTCATAATTATTCTTAAAAGTAATTGCTTTGGTTGAAGTGTCATTCTTTGCACACTAAGTTTAAATTGACTGGGATCTATGACTTAAGCTCTGTTTTTTTTTTTTTTTTTATTCTTTCAGGAATTAAGGATAACTAAAAAGGATTATTATCCTTCTTTAATTTTTTTCCCTTTTTCTGATAATGAAATATCTACCTTCCGGATGCAATTATGCACGTAATTAAATAGCAGATTATATAGGCGTTCGAGATATGTCGAAACAGCTATAGTTTAATGGGAAAAGCAATGTTCTTGTTGCATGGAGTTAGTGGTTTTAAGATTTGATTTACCATAAACTACATAAGCTACGAAGATCAGAGAGAGAAGTCGCTTCATCAAGCCACTTTTCTAATCTTTCCTGTGTATACTAATACATTAAATACTTTCTTCGTCGAATTAGTCACTTTTTTGTGGTCATAGATTGGAAGGTACTTTGTATAAGACACGTAACTTCAGTTGGCTGATGTGATGGTGACATCTTCTGAAAAGGTGATGTCACGAGTACATTATGGCTTAAAACCATAAAGAATTTAATCATGTTTAGAGATTTCAAATAGGAAAGTAAACTGTAATAAATATAAATCAACAAATCAGAGCAAGAGAAATATTACTATTTAATGTATTGCTTTTAAAGCTGTGGAGAATTTTTTTCACTATAACTACTTATAATAAAATTTTGTTCTTTTGATATTGATTATCATTATCTGTAGATTATGATTTTGCTACTGAAAATAATCCATACCTTTGGTGGGTGGGTAATAAGCTGAATACCAAGCATACTTAGGAAATAAACACTGTGGGTTTCGCGTTAGGCTGATCACTTACCAGGACATATGTTTCGTACAATAGAGTCCTCGGTTAGGAAAACAGATATGGGCACTATAAGTTTAGATCCACATATCATACCATAGGTTTAATTTTTTTAGTTTAATTTTATTATAATTTCTTTTATTTTTAATATTCATTTTTAATTTATTTATTCATGAGTTTTTAATTCCATAAAATTTGCTCAATGGCTTGCCTTTCATATGTCTTGGCACTTGTAGATACTTGTGAAAAGTTATAGTTTGAATGAAACTTTTACAAATAATATGACTATTTCTTCACCAGTATTAGTTCCATTTTCTAACTCAATAGCTTCATAATATATATATTTTTTTCAAAATTATATGTTGATTTTTTCTTAGCAACAGATTTGATTCAATAACAATTTTTTAGAGGTTTTACAGAAAAAACTGTTGGCGCAAAATTGCTCATGATCTAAAGCAATATTTCTCCAATTGGTTGATAGCGCTCTCATCTGAACAATGAAAGTATCAAATATATCAAATTATAATATCTACTAAGGATATGAGATGGTTTAAGAACACAGCCCAGTAGAAAATCTGTAAGTGAATATAGATACAAAATGTTTTTAAAAGTAGAAATAATAAAAACAATGAGAATACTATTCGTATGCATTTTATTTTTATGCTTCATTGTATGATATAAAAATTGTATTAATAAAAAATGTTTTTTTTTTAAATTTGTTTTGTTTTTAAATTTGCTTTGATAAATACTTACATGAAAACGGAGTAGTATGTGTAAAATTAGAAATTTTGTATTTTTCAATCTAATAACTATACGCATTTTTCTAATTCAGGCTTTTCATTTGAAATAATAATAATAATAATAGGGTAAAAGTTTAAATATTAAAAAAAAATTGTAATTAAGAATTAATGTTGTTTATTTTATAATTTAAAATAATATTTTAATGACTCGACTCATAATGATTAATTGAGTATCGCGAATAAACCAATTTTAGGGATAATCCATAAAATTGCGAAAACAAGAGGGAATAAATCAACGTAAATTTACGTTTGAGCAAGGCGTACCACATTAAATGTAATATAAATACACCTATTCCTTGAGTAATAATGAAACTATTCAATTAATTGCAAATTTGTTGATTTACTTCATTATAGAAAGTTGATCAGAAATTTCTGTTTCGTTGCACTGAAATACTTCTTTATTTGAGATTGAAGTTTTTTAGCAAGATTTTATCGCAAATTAATGCATTATCTTCTTTCTTTGAATACTGAAATAGGCCTCCAACTTGAGCTAAAGTTCAGTATCTTTTGTAATTTATTATTTTCTTTATACGTTTTTCTTTATCATTCTCTTTCAAATTCATATACTGAATGCATTTTCAGCAATTTTTTTCATCAATTATTTTTTCATCAATGTTGGAATTGTGGATCATTAAAGTAGCAATCAATCCACTCAATAATATTAACTTCATCGACATTTTTCTCTCTAGTAGCAGATTTCTCTGCTGACTGAAATTTTCTTTTTCTATAGATTCTGTCAAAGATTTAACAAATTTTGCAGTAATATCTTTCGCCGTTTTTTTATAATGTTAGTTCGTAAACTTACTTTCTCTCACTGTTTTCGTAAGAAATATTTTCTAAAATCATATAATCTATTAAGAACATCTTAAGATCATCCCCAGCTTCAATTTTATTTTATCAGTAATTTCACTTTTTAAAATTTAATTGAAGTGATCACACTTTATTACATGGGCTAAAAAACATTGGGAATATTCAAATACATTTTGCCTGGTTGGGATGGGGACAGTCGAAAAGCAATACAATTTTCTGAGTTAAATTTTGAGACTCTAGATGATACTTAACTTGAGAAATAAACATTTTTTAAATATAGCTTGATTCAACTGGCCTCATTTTTGGAGAAGTAATGTTCTGATAGGTTCTTAGTTCTTGTTCTCTTAAGAAATAATGATTTCTTTGATTTTCCAATCACTGATAATTTGAATTAATTGGATTCCTAAGCATTTTTTAAAGTCAATATTGCTATTTGTTATATTGCGGATAATCTGCAAAACGAAATACCAGGAATTTACAAGTTTAATTGAGAGTTTGTTGTACTTATTAATTTTAGGAGGAGTTTTAAACAGTACATTTTTACAGTCTAATGTTCCTACATGGTATAAACATTACTAGGGTCTAGTGTACCTAACAGGATCTTAATGTCTAATATCCCAATTAAAAAATTGGATTTAATGACAATATAGGTGTCCAGAATTGCGAAATGATCAGCAGAAACAGACAATTAAAAACGAACGCACTAAACTAACAAATTAAGCTTTTAAAAACGTATATGAATCTGAAAGACGGAAAATGTGGAGATGTTTGATGTTATAGACACAATCAGCTTTAGAGGCATTCTCTTTATATAATCATTACAATTGCTAAATCTTTAAAAGTACTTGAAGAAATGAATAAATATGCTGTCATGAAGTATTAAATGTATTATTATTAAATTTTATTTGTGCTGGCGAGGATGAAAGAGAAAAATGGCAGATGGTCAGTGATGACGAAAAATATATGAGATGAATACATTCAAGAAAATAGAAAAGTAAGTAAAAAACATAATTTTTTCCTCTGCCATTTTCATTCGGCAATTTACCAGTTGGACAAGCAATTAAAAAATTTTCAACAAGTATTAAAAAAAATGTGTGAGCCTATTCATAGAACAGTTGTTGTATCTTTAAATAAGTAGTAGGCAAGTGGGATTAACGACCGTGTGCTCTAGCAGTCAATTCGTGCGATAATTCATCCTAAAATTTTGGATAGAAATTTAATGGAATCTCTTGATGCAATCGAATGCAAATGAGGTCTTATGTGTTATAATATAAATGAATTTGCTACGTAAAATTTGTTCGTAATCAAATTGTAATCTTCATCAAATATTCGCAAACATTATCTCCCGTATTGTCTCAATTATTTAAATAGTGAAAATGAAGATCCTTTTGTTGCAAAAAATGAATGAAGTTCGAATGAATATTAAAATCAATGTTTCTAATGATTTTTATTATTCTAGTCGTCAATTAAAAATTTCGCATGTCATTCACTTCTCGCTTGGTTACTTCAGAATCCATTTTACACACTAAATCTCAATGAAATTAGAACTCGCGGGCAGAATATATTCATCAAGTGATAAAACATATTCGTTTAAATCGTATATATACTCAATGGGAACTTTTTTTTGCGATATGTGAATATGGCCCACGATTCTTGTAAATTCCCCCTAAAAGGCCTTTTATGCATTAATTGTTTAAATGCCTTATTCTGACTGAACAAGTTTTCCATTTTTTTTTTAGGACCCTTACCTACAGCTTGGAAGTCAAAACAGTATCTTCGATGTGTTATTCCAGAACCTTTAAGTTTTACATCTATCGAAAATGCTTAAGATATATTGGGAAGCAGCTTCAGATATTTTACAAGATCAGAGAATTTATTTAGCACTTGCAGCTGTGCCACAAGCTACGTCGAGCATTACTTTTTACGGTGCTTAAGAATATATTCCTCCACAAAATTTCCATCTGTAAATGGGTAATCAGTTTTAACAATTTTGCTCACGGTTCCAAAATTTAGCATAAATAAAGTTATTTAAATGAAAGAATGTGTAACATACTTTGTGGAAACAATAGGATGATGAAGAAATGTATTTCTATAATTTTATCTTCTCTCTCGAGTTTAGAAAATTGTAAAGATTTTGTATCATTATGAAGATAAGTTTTGTGTATGAAGTGTACATTATATTTCATTCTTAGATTATATTAATCTTAGAGTTATATGCAAAGATGTAATTCGACTATGTTGCTCTCAAAAAGTATATATTTTGAAGTTTAATTTTCGAAAACTTTCTATTATCCATTTTGTTTTTCTTTTAAATCTATAATTGTGCCAATTAAACACGAATACACGCAAAAAGTATAGCAGATATTGTGTGTATTCAGCTCTGGAAAACAAAACAATGCAATATTCAAAACAATACTTAACAAAAAATGACTTTTAATTAAAGACTCTCGGAAAAAAGCATAAACATAAGATAAACAACACGCATGAGGTAAAAAGGACTACAATGCAGGTCATACCCGTAGTTAGGAAGCAAATATATTTTCTTTTTGATTTTACTTCCTGGGTTTCTGAAAAATAAGGAATGAGTTGGAACAATTAGAACAATATTTTTTTGCCCAAGAATTAAGTCATGAAACTAGCATTGATATTATTTTCAGATGCTAGTTAACAAATCTCGCAATTTGACATTGAAAAGTAAATACGAGGAGGAATTTGCTTCTAATGCGCAGCTAATTCAAATGCAATCCTAACGTCGTTTTTAAAATTTTAAAAATGGTTGTCCAAAAGCTAGTTTATCCACAGTTTTTTCCTCCTATAATGTATCTTAAAAATAAAATTGAATGATTTAATGCTATTTATTATTTTTTGTGTCTGCCTACATTGTGAAGTAATTTTAGTTTTTGTTAGCATAACAAATATCATCTAAGACATAATAAATATCATCTGAGTATGGAATAGATGAGAGTTTCTTACAGTTCTACAAAAACTTTGTAAAAATTTAATTTTTTCTTAAATGTGAATCTTAATTGTTATTATTACATCAAAAAATCATACTGGTAATAAATTTTTTATAATTTATTTGTTAAAACACAAAGCTTATAAAATTTGAAAGTTGGTGATCGCCACATGCGGCCAATCCTTCCAATGACACCAAAAAATTGCAGTAAAATCCTATTTGGGCATTAGTGGGCCATTCGCAATAGCCGGCCAGATCAATAATCAAAGAAATATGTTTTCAGTATTACATTTTGAAGTATTTAAAGTTAACAAATGAAAAAATTCATTATCAATCGTAGTACATAGAAAAAAATTCAATAAGAAATTCAATTTACAGACTAAATATATCACATATTTCTGAATTTTTTTTACTCTTTAATAAATCACATCATTCTTAGTTTATTAAATTCATAAAAAATTTCAATTCATTCCCACACAATTAAAAAAGTTTTTTTAGTTAACTTCCAGGAGTTATTTGTGCTTTTAAATAAATATTATTTTTATGTGATTATTTATAAATTCTCATATCTGTGTAATTTTATGAAATATGTATAATGACATTAACATACATTTTTACTCAATGCAAGCCAAATTACAAAAGAATGCGCTTCTTTGACTCGTTTTTGCAGTAAGATATAATCTAAACAGAATTATCCCTTCTATTTAAGCGAAAACAATCGTAGTGTAGTGTCTTTGATCAATGTGCATTTTACAGTTCTTTTCATCTAAGGGAACGTGTTTGGTTAGCAGGTTATTATAGAATACATAAGATCTCTATTTTTCGAAATTATTTTTAATCTGTATTTAGCCTCTTTCACCTGATGTTCAACGTTTGCAAATTTAGAACTGAAGTGTATATTAATTGAACTGAAGTTTATTAAATGAAATAATCTTCTGAAATGTATCTTTTAAATTCTCACTTTTCAAATTATCTATATTATTACTGAAGTTTATATTAAAATTATTCATCTTTTGATTAGAATGAGCTATTAGGAATAAAATAAAATAAAAACTAAGCAAATAGCTTTTGAGAGTTTGCTTCCAAGGCAATTAAGTCTATTTTCGTATTCTAAAATGTTAAAATACGACACGTACAGTATCTAGTATTAATTGTTGGTATTTGTATACAGATTTTATTAGTTTTTTTAACAAATGCAAGACTGCAAAAGATTATTCAAAATACTTTTTCTTTCATTAAAAATACCTATCTTATTTAGAGTATATTCTCAATAAATATAATAGCAAATACATTTAATTGATATAAAACGCGAGAGAAATTTTTATTTATTTAGTTATTTAAATTATTTCGGTGGAAACAAGGAAAAAGAACAATTCAAAATCAGAATGTAGTTTATTAAATGCATAAATCAATATAAAAATGTGTTCAAATAGAAAATAGTGAATGAGATAAAGCTTTGACAGTGATTACTTTAAACATTGCTATTAAGACATTCATTGACTAAAAATGCACAACACAGTTCAAATGTGACTGAATATCTCTCTTAAATCTATGAACATAAGTTTTCGCTTATTAACATAGTGTCGAAATGACATTAAAATCAAATGTTATTAACTAAAAGCAGCTGTTACAAACAATTATTAGAAGCTAACTTTTATTGAAGCAAACAACAATCAATTATAACAAAGTAATAAAAATATTAAAATTCCATACTTCAAGCTCTTCAGTCTGATATAGATTATTACCAAATGGTGTTCCTCTTCTAACTTCTTATGATTTGTTTATGAATGTTTCTTTTGTAGAAATAAACAATTTTCAATACAGACTCTTTTTTTTATAAAAAAATATCTTTAGTGGATGTTCAGCGATAACTTTATGGTGACAACATTATGATACATACATAAATGATGATTACCGAAATTCTACTGGAGTTCATTTCATGGCGAACAAATCGTCGCCAAGAAAAGATGAAACAGAATAATTACTTCTGATTCTTCAAAAATGTAAAATATGTTGCTAAAAATAATAACATGAGACAATCTAAGACACAGTAAAATAATTTTCTTTGGTAAGGCACATACTGAAGCATTTTCTACAATAAATGCACTTCATAAGTAAAATCAATAAATAAGACTTCTAGCACCATTTTTAAGCATTCAACTGATCCTCAAAAATATTTATAGCACACATACAAAGCTCTCAAGCTTTTAATTCGGTGGTAATATTATTATTGTAAAATTATCTTTCATATATATCTACTGTTTATTTTTAATTAAAAAGAGATCCCTTCCCTAAAGTTTATTAATATAGAAAAGCTATTTTTTTTTTTAGCGAAATTCCAGTTTAAACATATTGATAGCATTTTTTCAATCAAGTCATTAAAAAGGACAAATTGATATGAATCAGTTACAGTTGGCGACTACATAAGTGAAATACCAAGATATGGTTATCAGAATATCTTTGAAGATTTTTGTCCGTATGTGAATATTTTATGAATATTTTACTTAATTTTTTTTTTAACATTTAAGAATAAACCCGCTTTGCAAAGGAAATACTTTGATAAAAATAAAAAAAATAATGGTACAAATCACTCTAAGAATAAATTCAAAATTACCGTTTTTTACTCATACTTTATGTACAGTTGTATTCAATTGAAAAAAAAAATAATAATAAAAAAATTATGGATTAATATTTAAAAGATTTTAAATATATTTTCGGACTATTTTTTCAAAAACAAAGATTAAAATTCATACTAAAGAAAATCGTTTCATGCTCATTATTCGCTAAATGTATATTACAATGAATGATTATTCAAGCAACTTAACAATAAGCATAAGTAATTCTCAGTTGTTTTAGTCATGAATGTTTAAATATATAATCATGCAACTAAATAATAAATTTCAAAAGTATTAACATTAGAACAATTTCGGCATATTTCTCACACACAACATAACCATTTAATAGAAAATTAATAGAAAGTAACTAACAGTTTAAATAACTTTTCCATATCATTTGATGAATTAACAAAACAATGTTTAAGCATTCTTCAAATTTACTGATTGATGACTTGAATGAAAAAACTGGTTTATCACTTTTGGAAAGAGTTAATTACTCAAACTCCTGTAACTTTCTGTATCCACGGTACAAACAAAGACACTCTCGAATACAGACCAGGCAGCTGTTTTCTTGCACATCCAACGCCAGCTGAAGTGATTCCAACTAAAGTGTAATGATCATCATCCTTTATTACTAATGGACCACCACTATCTCCCTGTAACACAGAATATAAGCGAGAAAATTAATTAATTTTTCTATCATTGGATGACGCTATTGTGCTATTACTTTCTTTTTTCTTTTTTTTTAATAAATAGACTGATCAACAACAAAAATCATTTAACTAAAAAAATAAATGAAATATAAATTAGAAATGTGAGAGTATTAAAAATTCGAACATGCTTATATTTTCTTATGTGTTGCTTATTTTTAAATTTATTTTCATTCCACAAATATCATTTTCATTAACCTTTATCTTTTCTTAAAATCGCAACATAAGTCACACAAAAAGTTTTTTAAAATGTTATACTACTCCCAATTTAAATCTAATTCGAATACAATGACTTAAAACACATAATTAAAAAGATTTATGACTGATAATTATTTTAATATATGTTATTTAAATTTTAGACTAGCCTTTTTAATATTTAAAAAAAGTTTAAGGAATCTCATAGAAAAATTCTTCAAATTTTTTGCTGTCGGTTAACAAACTTTCAGACAATTTTATTAAAATATTATAAGCTAGCTGTGGCTACATTGTAGAATCATTTTCTGTGGAATAAAAACTCTAGATAGATTCCTACATTTCAAGGTTTTCTTATAAGGTTCATATAAATACTATTTTTGAAAAAAAAAATACTCCGAAAGACAAATACTTAAGAAATAATAAACAATCTTCCATTATTAGGTTATCCACTACGGATCACCGGAAATTTTTTTCTTAACAATTTCAATACAATTGAAGCTTTTTCTTCCAGGATGACAAATTCTGAATTTTTTTCGGCGATGCAGAAATGTTGCCAAGATGACGTATCGTGACATGAGGTATGACGTAAATACACACAAGGGTTAAGAGAATAGAATTTTCTACATAATTCTTATAGGTCTCCACATCTATGACGTAATAAGAATGAGGTTGCCAGATACTTAAGAAAATCCGCCAAAACAATCACCAAACTCAGAATTTGTCATCCTGGATTATACGGTACCTGTGCCGCTTTTTCTTGAGTTAATTGGTAATTGGTGGATTAGACAGCTGTGTCTATAAAAGATATTAAGGTTATTAAATCACTTGATTTACCTGACAGGCATCTTTTCCTCCTTCTTTATAGCCTGCACAAATCTGATAATCATAGATGCGGACGTAGCCGTTGTAAACATCGGCGTACCACTTAGCACACATTGAGTTGTTGAGGATGGGGACTAGAACTTTCTGCAGTTTGTTAGGCTTTACTGCAACGAAAAAGTTATTCATCAAAATATTGCTTATAGACGTTTCGTGGAATGTGTTATTCATTGCAATAATTAAAGTAACAAAGAAATGTTTTAGAACTTTTTATTCTTGTAAAGAAAACTTATCAGTTAATTTTCTTATTTTAAATTGTGTAAAATATATATATATATATATATATATATATATATTATATATATATATATATATTATATATATATATTATATATATATATTATATATATATATACATACACAGCACCATCTTTTTTGTTCACAACAATATATAATAAACGTAATGTTATCAGTATTGTGATCACTGAATTTAGTGACTCTGAAAATATTAAAATTGAATTGCGATAGGACCCCAAAACTAATGACTAAAGTTAACATCAATTCAAGCCACACATGAAACTAAGAATGTTTGAACGAAGAGTATTTTTTCTCTGGAATGCAATTCTCTCCCACCATCTCCCAGAGAGAAGGAGAGAGAGGGAGAGAGAGGGAGATCGTTATCTAAAGAGAGGGAATTACAATTTTTTATCATAATATCAAGAGAGGGAATCTAGGAAGCAAGATAACTACAATCTACAAAGAGAAAAAAATTAAAATCTAGCGAGAAATGGAGAACTATAATCTAGGAGGAACTGGAGAATTACAGTCTAGTAAGAAGTTGAAAATTACAGTTAAGAAAGACATACAATTAGGGAAGAAAAACTTATAATTTGGAAAGAGAGAGGAGAAATTACACAATTTAGCTAAAGAGACAATAACACTGAAGAGAGAAATTTAGTATTGATTCAAGGAATCAAAATTATGCAGGAATTTGTGTATGCGTATTTTATTGCAAATACCAACTTATTACTTCATGAAGTTTATGAATGTATCCTTACTATGCTTTTCATTCAAATTAGATTCCTTTATTCAGAGGGAGTAAATCCTAAAACCTTCCAAGAAATAAATGTTTGGGATGAAAAATCCTTCACATACACACAGTTCTCTCAAACAGATATATTCATATACAAAGATTTAGGTTAAATTTCGTTCTAATTATATTTTAAAAAAGAACTAAAGCTGTCGGTATCAGTCAAATTTTAAGAATATATAAATATTTGTTAAATTTAACTTTATGTTATGTATATATATATATACATAACATATATATATACATAACATATATATATATATATATATATATATATATATATATATAATTTAATTAGGTTATATATATGTGTGTGTGAATGAAAAATGTTTAAATATTATAAATGTGCCCAAATTTTCTTCCCTATCCTAAACTTCTGAATTCAAATACAAATGAATGTCAAAATTTTGACATTGTTACTTAATTATATAGAAGTTATTCTTAACAAATAAACTAATATTCATGTATTAATACATGCATACATATTTTAGCACACGTGCCATATAATCCAGGAGGCCAAATTCTGAGTTTGGCGGATTTTTGGGGGATTTTCTTATGTATTTGGAACCTTGGTTTTAATTTATAGAGATGGAGACCTATAAAAATTATGCAGTAAATTCTATTTTGGCAACCCTAGTATTCACGTCTTCGCGCACGTCATCTTGGCAACATTTCTTTGCCCCAAAAATTCAGAATTTGGATTATACGGCACATGTGCCCATGTTTTGGTAAATATTTATTATTATATCAACGAACATCTTATTATTATTAAACTTGGAATTTTTATAAAAGAACCTCAATTTTTTTTTATCAGATATAAACTTTGGAGAAAAGATTGATATCAATAGGGAAAATTACGAAGCAAGTTTATAATTATTTTTTCGTATTTAATATGGTTAAATATAATTAACTGATATTACTTCGTGTGGTTTGATTAGAGGTGAATTTAATTCAACTAAAGCAGAATTTGTTTAAGTTGAATTACATTAAGCTGTAATATCTCTTTAGCCCTTCTGTAAAAAGAAATTCAGAAGATTTATATGTTATTTCTTCGAATTTCAGATCAAGAAATTTAAGGGAACTTAATATAAATAAAAAACGAAGTTAAAGAGTTTGATAACAATTTTTTTTAAACGCACACAATATTGAGATTAAAATAATTAATCTCACATTGTTTCACTTTAGTTTCAAAAACTTACTAGTTTCAATAGACTGATATTTTAAACAATGTAACAATAATGTAAACGATCACAAATCAATTCAATGTTTACCTTTTTCCGACTCTTCCATAGATCCCCAGCCGACAGCTGTAGCATTACGACCTGCGTAATCTTCATCCGGATCCGGAAGACAAATAGGTTGAGCAAAGGTGTCGAACTTGATCGGCTTCTTCAATTTCAGCAACGCTAAATCGTTGCTATAGCGACGAGGCTTACCGAAATTCGGATGAATGGACATTTCACCCACTTGGATGTCCAAGTCGTGTCGAAATCCATCCACGTTTATGTTATTTTCACCAGTACGAACTTTGAAATATCGAGCAGAGTATCTGAAATGGAAATATCGAAACTTTTATGGTAAATATGGTTTTCTACAATAAAAATAAAATACTTTCTGCATTATTTTTCCATGATATTCTAAAATACTTCCTTTATAAACAAGTATTCGTGAACATCAAAATTTAATTTTTTTTCTATTGCTTTCATAATAAAGTTTTATTAAAATAATGGAAAAATGTCATTTGCAATATATTAATAATATTGTTAGAATAATCACTCTTTTTATATCTCCCTTCAACTTTTGCATTTTGTTGTTGAAAGCCAGATCCATGCAACAAGGAGTCAAATACGCCTGCAACAATTTAAGAATTTGAAAAAAAAAAAAAAAATTTACAAATTGAATGAAAGAAATCTCACATGTTATTTTAAAATAAGCTATTGCCCCAAATATCAAATAAACCATTTATTACCAGCTTTAGTTGGAAAAAAGTAGTGCATGTCGTTGCAATATATATTCATGTAATCATATTCCTTATAAAACGTCTACAGTCTATTATTAAGTTTGAATCAATCGCTAAAACTTGATAGAGATTAAATCGATTGCATTGCTTGTACTAAAAAAAATTTAGGTGTAAATTAAATCTGAAAATGAAACTAAAATAAATTTAAAACTTAATAAATGAAAGCAGCTTAAAATAAAGGATTTACCTCTTTACACAGTGTGCTGCAGTTAAAATCCAGTATCTATTGATGATTGTTCCTCCACAACTGTGAGTAGTTAATAGGCGAACAGAGACCTAAGACATATTTCAAAGCAGAAATATAGTTATATATAGTAATTTACAGCTTCAAGTATAAATAAGCACTATTTATAGGAGGATACTCATCATTATTAAACGCCATTCTGATCAAAAATTATAATGATTATAGCAATTTATTAATATTGCAATTGTGTTATCCATTACCAGTCTTAAAGTCAGCCAAGACAGTTTGATTGCATTATTAACCACTTGAAATTTAAGAAACTGGTAAAGGTAAATTAATGAAGAGTGTTGGAAGAGAGCAACTTCAATACCAAAATGAATAGTCTAAGATATAACAGAAGCTATAAGGCATAATTATCAAACATAACATACTATCTTACAGACAAAGTTTTCTTTTAGATAGAAAAAACATATTAGAATATTGAGAAAGTGCAATTAAAACTCTTAAGAGTTCGTTGCGATAGATATGCAAGCAAAACATACGTAAGTAACAATGTAAAGGATTTTCAACTTAGCTAACAATTAATGGTTGGTTGGTTGGCTGGGTTTTTCTGGCGCAAGATCCAAGAAGGACAAGCAGCGCCAAGCTAACAGATTAAGTCCTCTATCAACAAATGGTTCGCAATTCTGAATGATTGTGTGATGAGACCAACAACTGAAGTCATTATTAAAGTAGTCCGGAACATTAGGCTTAATGAATGTCATATTACATAAACCTTGCCTCTGAAGGCCTTTATTTGAATATAGGAAGATTAAACGAGATTGATTCCTTTAATAACAACAAGCAACGGGTCATGCAGTAGCAGCAGTTGGTTTCTTTCCTAAATACTACTAGTACATGCTTGATTTTAGTATTTTATGAGAAGGAATTCGAATTTCGGTATCATCTTAATCTCGACTAAAGACAAACCAGAAATACAGCGTCTTCAACAGTATATTATCGATTCTCAAACTTCGTCTGCTTTGAATATAATTTGCATGGCATCGCATGAAAGTCTGCAGTACTTGAAGAAAAAGTATCTAAAGTAATACACTAGACCATATGTTTTTGAAAAAATGTAGTCTAGAAATATATTTTCATTAAATATTCAATTAGATTACATTTCTCTTTATTTCCAATCAAAAATAATCATTATTTACACTTGAGTTCATTTTAGTTTTGTAGATTAAGTATTTTTCTAACAATATTATGGTCGGATGCAAAGAAATGATTTTTTTTTTTAAATATTTAGTATAAATCCGCTTATATAATATTTTGATTTAATGAAAAAATCTCTTAAAAGTAGCATTCTCAAAGTGAGTAAAGTAAAAATATTTTTCAAAATTATTTTAATAGCAATTTCAAAAGATTTACCAGAAAAAAATCTTTGAATTCATAGCAGAAATATTTCTGTATAATTATGCTTTTTAGTACTTTCAATAATTTCTTAAATAGCTTTAAAAAAGTTATTTTTTAAGAGTAAATGTGTGAAAAAATTATTAGAACATACTATTATAAATTATTAGATAATTTAGGATTTTGGTCTAATAAACTATTAATAAGACGGAACAATTTCTCTTTCATTTGTTTGAAATGACAAGACTTTCAAGGCGATTTTCACTATACTCAATAGAAAATAAGACTTCTAAATAAAAATATTGCGACTTTCAAAATTAATACAGCTGTGGTAAATATAGCGAGTAAATGCGCTCCATCTTTGCATGAAGAAAGTAAATCATGCATTATATATGAGGCCATCAATCAGTTACTCATTTCCTAGAGTGAGACATTTCGCTTTCAATAACCTGCTTGATGCAAGTTATCTTATAGTGCTGCCATCTATTGCTGTACTCCAGAAGCATTAACTAAAATGTAAGAATGGAATAAAATCTAATATTTCTCAAATACATTTAAAACATTTCAATGCGATGAAAATTTTAATTAATTAGGAGTCTTTTATAGAGAACTTAAATTTAAAAATCTCACTATAAAATATTTTATGAAAATGTGAGCGTAAAAAGTGAAAAAATTATTTTCAAGAAAAATAACTTATATTTTACCAGTTTGTAATAGATTATGATGAATCTATGCTAGTAACTTTAAATTTGACTGCATTTCATATAAGTATCAAACTCGTGGTAGTGCCAGGACTTAAAGTTTTATATATTTAATACATTAAAATATAACGAAATTTGATAAATTAGGAATTAGTAGCAATAAAATAATAATTTTATTCTTAAACATTTGTTAAAAAAAAATTTAATTGTATTGTTATAATGAATCAAACTTTGTTTGATAACAATTTTGGCTAAACTACTGTATCTTGAAAAATACTTTTTTTCCTAATTCCCTAAAATCTAATCTCTTATAATTTTAATTAAAATTCTTAAAATTTCGCATCTAAATTATTGAAATTTTAATCTGAAGATTATTATAAAAATAGTTTTATAAGGCAATTAATAAACTGTAAATAAATGTTATGTATAGTAAAAAGAATTATAAGAGTTACTGCATAAGTTCTGATAAAAGATATTGAGAGTAAATTGAAATATAATTTTAATATCCTCTTACCGCCCAAGGAAATTCTCCTTCATAAGAGTCTTTGCCACCAACAATCCTGGCATTCCTTGCGATTCTTCTGCCGCATTGTTTCCGAGGGACTGAAGCAAAAGAAATGAACTGCATTTATTATTTATCCAAACAATTTTGCTTGAGAAAATGCATCAATTATACATACAATTGTATAAATTGGATAATTTCATATGATAGCAGATATCACACAGCTATACATTTTTTTAACAATTTTAAATCTTTGGGTTTTTAAATATTCCATATTTATTACATAAATTAATACAATTGTATTACATAACCATTGAAAGCTAATTTTGTAATAAAATGAAATTGATTAATGGGATTAATAAAATTCTAGCTTTGTTCAAAAATCTAGTGTTAATTTATAAAATAAAGTAGGCATAAAATAATCTGTGTCTCCCCTCTTTAATTATGAAAAATATTTAAAAATTTTAGCTTCAAACCATATATATTTAATCAGTAAATATAGCCTTTTAAGATTACTTAGATTTTATAGTGGGCCATAAAATTTTCTGATAGATTTGTTTTCCTAGAACTTTTTTTTTCTTTTGTTAATGAGAACTAATTTGAGAGGATTTTACAGTTTAGAATTATAATCTACAATGCTGAAATTATGTTAAATTGTAAGGTTTAGATGAATTCCACTTTATTTCAGCAATACATTCGGTTTAATTTATTGCTCCATTCGCTTTTTGAATACGAGAATAAATTTGACTAGAGTTGCGTTTCTAAAATGGATTCCGGAACCTTTAGATGTCTATATGTCCGAGAAAGGAGTTGAGCTCCATGGTTAGTTGAAATGAAGATCAGAACATAAAAAAAATTAGCAGCTACCTCTACAAGTTCTGAAACTTGAAAATATTAGTTAAAATTTGAGGTTAAATTAACGGTTATCTTAAATAGGCACTTTTAATGGCGATAAAAAGATTTTATTGTAAAAACGCAGTTAATTCTTTCAGACATACGATCATAAAGAAAATAGCAATCTTAGTTGCAGGTGTAGTAAGTGCTCTTACGATATATATTTTACTATATTTTTCAAGGTGGGTTAAAATATATCTCGCCCTGTTCAGAAAGTTAATCTTAAGATGGGATAATTTTCAACCCACGCACTGGCATATTTCAACTTTCCACTTCATATGCCAAGAACTTCTGTTGAGAATGTAGTCATGCGATTTAGCTCGCTTGTAGAAAATGGTGAGCACCACTTTCAACAGGTTTTACAAACTAAAAAATATATTAAATATGTCTTTCTTATTTCATTTATTATATAACCTAAGTAGTTTCCTTTTTGCCGTATGAAAATAAAAATCAAGTTATTTCTTAGCTCATTTCAAAAGGACTCTTCAGTTATGAATAGCTTTTTATTTTTTTCCAAGTCACTCACAGGCCTGAATAAGAAAACACTGATTTATTTCTTTTAAACAAAGTTTATATCCTGAATTTTTAAATCTCTGTTCATTAAATACAGGAAGTTCCTTGATGTATGCAATTTTGGTTATTGCCTATGATATTGTATAAGAAAAATTATGTGTACTGTATCAAAGTATGTGTATTGTGTAAAAGTATTAAGAAGGTTTTAAAAAGAAAAATTGTAAATTCAGTAAAAAATGGTCAAATGTCTTTAAATTATTCAATTGGATAAGTTTACGATGACTGATGAGAAATAAACTGGTAAAATAATATTTTATGTACTTATCAGCAATGAATCTTATCCCGAAATGAAAATTCCTCATTAGCATTATTAAATTAATTCATCTGAAAGTATCCCACAATAATCGCTTAAAACAATAATTATCATTTTAATATTTTCAAAATATTAAAAAATAATATTTAACTATAAATTCTAAGTTTATTAAAGTAAAATTTGATTTAAAAAATGAAATTTTCCGAAAATTTCGTAAAATTCTTATTTAACGTCCATAATAAAAATTTTATTGTAAGGAAATTTTGATACAAAAACAAACTTCGAATCATTAGAGTACTAATTCTCACATCTGAGATTCCGAGCTTCTATAAAACATATCAAACTCTGTGGTGGGACTCGAACCCACAAACTGTTTAATTAAATGCCAAGGTTATACAAATGTTTCCATTGCACAGAATTTATTGTAGAAAAGTTTGATCATAGATCCGAATATAAGCTTTTATGAGCATTCATTTCGTTTTAAGTAACTATAATTGGGAAAAATTTCAAGACTTTTGATACATTTTTGTATAAAACGTAAAATGATTAAATACCAAGTGGCCGACGAATCAGATATGGTTGACTTCTTTAAATACTTCAGTATATATATATATATGATTGGATTAAAAAAACTGAACAAGCTACTTGAAAATAGTTAATGTGGAAGTTAAAAAAAGTAATCTTTGTTTAATTTTAAAAACTCGTAATTAATAATCATTGTTAATAAATCAACACAAATTCTTACAATTTATCGTATTTATATATATATATATAAAATGCTGAATTCTAGTAAGAATTTTTTTGTTTTTATTTATTTAGGGAAAAGTCTCTCATTTTCTCCCACGATTTCTTTTGAGGAGGCAAATAATTTCTTTTAATTCTTGAATATTCCATATCTATTTATAAGGAATTATTCTTCGAAGAATATTTTTATGCATTTTTGAAGTCACAAATGAAATGACTGATGGTGTGGGTTGATTGTGGCAAAGATTTTTCTTTTCTGATTTAGTTCTGAAGTCTCCTTTTGGCACATCCAATCTCTTTTCATAAGTAAATTAAGTTAGCAGTCAGTCTCACTGGCAACCTATTAGAAAACTTCGCCACTTTTCAAAATGACTCCAGTTTTACATTTTCTGAAGAAAAAAAGTTCCATTTTAAAAAAAAATACTGCAAATTGTAACATCGAAATCACACATAGAAGGCGTTCCTTAGAGAGTGAAAAAAATTTGTTATTCTTTGCCAGAGAAGTTGAGATTGAACATATAAGCGAACTGTTGTAGATTTGTTTTGTAGAGGATTTTTAAGTTTATTACGATGGCTATTGTGCGTGTTTTTTGTTGTCATTTTTTATGTTCTTCAGCTGCTAAAATTAAATGTAATATATAAAAATTACATTACCCTTTGTATCGATTCATGCACTACAAAATTAATTGATTTTGCTCTTAGAAATAAGCTAGTGGTTCTGATTTCTTAGAAATCGGCTATGTTCTTTCACGAACTTCCAATAAATTTAAATTGTTATTTCGCTTATCATTGGTATTTAGTATATATTTAATAATCTTTAATTCTCATTGCTATTTTGGCTTAAAAATGGATAATTAAGGTATATAATTACATATATACGATATTATAAATTTCGATTACCGGTGAGATGCTGTGTAGTTTCATTGACAAATTGTCAATGTTGTGAAGAATTTTATAGGCGGTTGTTTATTATTATACGAAAAATGGTAATATAAAATGCTTTTTCTATTACTAAATGAAAGTCTCGCCATTAAAATGTCTTTTAAATGAATTTACATTTATGTGAACTCGTTGAACACAGTTTAATGAAAGACACTTTCACTTAGTAATAGAAAAATAAAATCATTTGTATATATTTATGTATATTTACAGCTTTCTAATCATACATAATTAATAATTATGTTAAGTTTTTAAAATTCTGTCTTTACATATAGAAACTTTCTAATGTACAAAGTACGGAATTTGAATTCTGGTTAAATAGACTTAGCCTATAATAGACATAGCCTAAATGGAGCGCGGGGCAAGAATTTCTTTGGTAGCCCTCTCTGCTTCGCAACAAGATTTCTGTTCGATTTGGCAAACGATTCTGTTTGATTGACCACATAAAATAAACTTAATATCTGATTTGGGGCCTCCGTCTGGTGTGGGAAGCCGGGTCAACTACCTCTTATACCCCTACCTTAGTCAAGCTGTGTTATAATATCAGGACTGTAAGCAGTCATTAATTACACAGAATTTTTTTATTATTAGATATCTTACATTGCCATGCAGAGACAAAACTGAGTTATGCTTATATGCAATTACTAAAGGGCCGTAACTTCCAGTGGTAAACGCAGTTCAGGGACATGTGGGATTGGGAAGAATGACATCTACCAGTTATTTAGCTTTTTCAAATCGCTGTTATGTACTTCGAAATTAGATGCAATGGATCACAGCTAAAAACAAAGCGAATGATGTGTGGAACACTTTAAAATTCTTTTTGTTATGAAGTTATTCCCTATTGAAGTCGGGTATACTTTCACTAAAGCTCCTATGTATTTTATTTCGGTGTGTATTTTTAGATGCATAAGCACATGATGGGCAAAACAATGGTTTTACAAAATTATTTTTAATTCAAAAATTGAAAAAATAGTATCTTTTAAATTAGAGAGGAATTTACTAAAAAGGGGTTTGATTTCGTAAAATTTTATCTCTACTCCCAGCGGTTACGGATCGAAGAATAGTTTGAAAAGAGGGGAAAGAACCTCACGCCTCTGTGGAGGGTGGAATTCTGGAGAGGACTTTTATATTACTTGAATCAATTCCCTGGTGGCACTAGGGCATTTGACTTTACAAGGAGTTCACTCAGCGTTCATTACTGTTTACATTAGATTCGATGCTATCAATCAAAACTTCGAAATGAAACATAGTTTTCAATTAGAGACACATAGACCAACATCATGATATTAGTTTCATTCCATTCCATGCAACTGTTCTTAATTCGATCCAAGATAAAATTTCGGAAAGCAAAACAAAATAAAGATTTTAACGCCATCGATTTTATTTGTTATTTAAGAAACAAGTCAGCGGCTTGATTTGTTTGTCACTCAATTTTTTTTTTTTTTTTTTTTTTTTTTTTTTGCACACGAGAGTTAGACCAGGGACTACGGTTTAAAGTTAAAGTGGATTCCGAACCGATACAAACATCCAAACTCAAGTTAGGGTTGGTTGGTTTGTTTGTCGCTCAACGGTCATTTTTTGCACACGAGGGCTAATTTTACCGGAACCTACGGTTTAAGATGGATTCCGAATCACTATAAACATCCATGCCTAAGGTGGGATTCGAAACCACGAACTGTTGAACCGAAAGCAAGAGCGCTAATCCTTCAATTACCAGTTCAGCAAAACGAACTAGTGCATTTGGTCACATGAAATTCACTGTTAACATGAACAATAAACATTTTGAAAGGTAAAGATACTCTATGAATAAAAATAAGTTTCCAAAAATACT
This sequence comes from Latrodectus elegans, assembly GCA_030067965.1. Lineage (NCBI taxonomy): Eukaryota > Metazoa > Arthropoda > Arachnida > Araneae > Theridiidae > Latrodectus > Latrodectus elegans. Next base: position 42,121,848 of record CM057810.1, read on the forward strand.
TATATTTCGATGACAAAAACGATCTTTGTAAAATACCGCAGAATAGAATCTGAATAGTTTGTGCAATATTTATCCAATGAACTTTAACACTGAAAATAAATAAAAATTTGAAAAATACACAGACGTTTTAATCTCTATTTTACAACAGAAAGTGAAAGTTTGCTTGTAATATATTTTCTATTTATATATTTTATACAAGCCTTTTACATTTTAAAAAATTATGTTTAACTTGTTTATACATAATTTATAGAATAAAATCAAAAATATCAATAGTTTTTGATTATTTTAAAATGCATTTTGACAAGGAATTTTTAAACGTTTAAAATTTCAATAGGATAAATTTGTGTTATTTTTTCAGTTTTTTTCATTTTATTGAAAATGAGTGTGGAGAAATACATTTGAATGCTCTTTATTCTTTAAATCTTTGCATAAATGAATTGGTAACTTCTTCTCTTTGTCTTTTATTCTTCGGATGAGAAAGGGCGAGTTTTATTCCCATATCAATCCTCGGTCTTATTTTTATTGCAATTTTTCTATTAATGCCCATTTCATTTTTATTATTGTTTTCCTTTGCATTCTAAGTGATTCATCTTATACTTAAAAAATTTTTTTTTAATCTCCTTCGATTTATTGTGTTTTTCTATTTGCTTTTTATATTTATACTGTTAAAAATTTACATTGTGAGTTAATTCATTTAAATCTATTTAGTTTTTCCTTGAGTAAAATAATAGATACATTAACACACACGAAAGAGATAAAGAGAGAATGAACTTGATATTAACGAAAAAAATTTATAAAACTAAATTTCTCTGATATTATTCTGAATTTCTAATGCTTCGAATGTGAGGGAAAATGTCAACATACCTGCGGGGGTGGTTTGCCGCTTCCTCTCAAGTGACTGCATTTGTTTTTGGAAAGCGAGAAGCAGATCATCTTCAGATTCCAGATCTGGCAAATCTTTTTCTTCTTCACTCTTCGGGCTCCGGGTGACTTCTGAAATTGAGTTAGAATTCAAACTTAAAAAATAAATAAATAAATAAATAAAAAAATCTGAGAGTTGTTGCGTGCAGTTTTATGATATTTAGAGTTTATGTAAAAAAAAAAAATAATAATAGCTTTTTTATAGTTTAAGTAAATGAAATTAATATTTTCCTCTAATTTCCTACAAAGTTTACAGTGAGACAGTAAACTGGTTAAAATGTTCGAATAACTTCAAATTTTTTAATGTTACTTTTGAAATAAAAAATTTTCTCTCTGCGAAACTTATGAAGCCTTAAAGTAAAAATACACAGCCCATTCTTATCAATGTGGCCACATGTCAAAAGCCATAATAAATACTTTTCGCAGACAGGACTGTTGTGACGCATAGGAAGAGAGTCAATTAGGCTCCTGAAGGTGTTCGTTGGGGTGTTAAGACAAGCCGACACCAGAGCCGTGGAGACTATACTTACGCGGGTGAGGACTCCTGGTGTGAACAACCCAATCGAGATGGTGTCACATATTTTCGATTGAGTCAGGTCAGTTTGCTGGCCAGTTCTTTACTATCGTGTAGGGAAAATTTTGGAATGTAATAAAGCCTGTATTCGCTTAGAAATTGATTCATACAAGTGCTGAATGGTGCTTAGGGTAATACCGTACCATTCTTTCAATGGAGATATTAGGAAAATTCTGAGAGGTGTCTGTGGAGAATATCGCGATTCTGTATTGAACGTTTTAAAATCACTATGGTCCAGTTAGTTCGGATGATTGTATGCCACGGTAGATATTTAACTGTATCCCCATCTTCATCATTAGTTGAGTTTCACTGCATGGACAGAAGTCTTATCAACCTTAGAAAATCCCATCTCCTGCAGGAAACAAATTTTGAATCATAAAATAACCCCCCCCCCCCAGTCAGCTAAAATTCTTCTATATTTCTTCCCAAAGATCCTTCCTTTCAGGGATATGATAGGTCCAGCAGAAAACCACGATACTGTTATCTATAAGACAGATCCACCCCCTGCTCGGCAGTTGAAAGGAAACAACCACGAGCATACGCTTGTGCAGGTGCTCCCTAAACGTGCTCTCGTTCTGTTGTAGGGAAAGGTGAAAAATACGATCCATCAGACTGTTAGGTTTAGCGAGTGAGACATTAGTATAGACGACTTTTGGCATCGACTTTTGTGTCAAGTGGCTTAAGAATTGTTGTTCTGCAGTAAATGCGTTCGTTTATGAAAGTGCTTTTTAACTGTAATCATTGACACTGGAAATTTGTTTGTTTGTCACTCAACGGTAATTTTTTTTTTTTTTTTTTTTTTTTTTTTTTTTTTTTTTTGCACACGAGGGCTAATTAGACCGGAACCTACGGTTTAAAGTGGATTCCGAATCACTACAAACATCCATTCAAAAGGTGGGATTCAAACCCACGAACTGTTCGGTTTGGTTTGTCGCTCAACGGTCATTTTTTGCACACGAGCCACGAACTATTGAACCGAAGGCAAAAGCACATTGAAACTGGAGAATATAAACGCCGAATGAGCTTTGCCATCCATTTTTGCTGTAATTGTTCGCTTTTTCGACATTATAATTTACTCCGTTTCTTTCGCAGAGCTTTTCTTTCCATTATTTTGTTTTGCCGCAACTTTAGACACCATACCTCTGTAGAAACGCCTAAAAGTTGTAATAGTTCAATTACACTTGCTTCAGCTAGATGGGATTTCACAAACTGTCATGTGAAAATCCGAGAGGTCCGACATTTTACGCTTTTGAAAAAAATCCAAGATTTACAGAACTTATATGAAGCTAGCACATATTACCGGAATATATAGATTTCTTTTATAAAAACGGACAAACTGGTAGCTATTATATTTTAATGGTTTCTAAGTGCGTTAAAAAAATATCAGTTTTATTTATAGGCGTTTCCATTATTTTGATAACCACCTGTACCTTTGGGTTGTTGCATGAAGTAAGGAATACTTCAACACTATTCAAAAGAATTTCCAGTGACAATCAAATATCATATTAGATACCTCATCAATGTACCAATTATCCAGAACATCAAAATTTGAATCACAAATCATCAATAAATAGAATTGTCTAAATTGTCAAAATTCTGATGTTGTGGATACATTTTTACCCACAGTCTAACTACCTCCTGTAAAAGGTTAACAGTCCATATTGAAATAATGAGGAAACTTTATATATAAACACATACACAATTAAAACTAATTCAGACTCAATGGGAATTGCATTTACATTATTCCATAAACATAGAAGCTAGTTTGTAGTATATATGAAAAATGAAAAAAGATATTGGTGCCAGTAAGATACAACCACCTACTACCCCAATTTCAATTTTCAATAGTTAGGTAAGACTTGATTAACTTCAGGTATATTTCAAGCTCCTCCCTTCTCGGCCCACTACCATTAGATGTAAATATTCCATCATAATTGACTAATAAGTTTCGTAAAAATAACACTCTATACTCTGCAATAATATGATGAAAATAATTAAAAATATTACTGGAAAGGGAAATATAATAAATTCAAGAATAAGCATTGCTTCTTTAAACTATTAAATAATTTAAAAGAATTTAGACGATTTGATTTAATAGTAATAGAAAGGTAAACAACAAATCAAACAGACAATAAAACCGAACACCTGTACCACTTTTTTGTGCACGAGGGTTAATTCAACCGAAACTTCCTACTGAAAGTGGATTCCGAACCACAACGAACATCCACACCCAAGGTGAGACTGAGACCAAGGTCTAAGGACTTTTTAAATTTATTAGCAATATTTTAAAACAAAGGATTTACTAAGACGGAGAAAATTAACTTATCATACTCCTTCCACCATTAAACAAATTTTTTATTTATAATTAATATTAAAAGCATTTTTTATTTATAATTAATATTAAAAGCATTGAAGGACAAATTTGACTTTAAAAACACGTTAAATTTAATGACTTCAAATGTTTTTAATAATATTTATATATAAAAAATTGAACTCTCACAAACTATTAAACTTTATCCTCATTTAATGCAGTGTGATACTGTTCTAATTTTTCTTAATGGAAAGAAAGGAGGAAAGAAGCTAAAAGAATTTAACCGGAACTCTCACAAGATTTCATAATCATTCATTGATTTAATTTGATTATTTGCTTCGGTGACATCTAAAAACAAACGAAAAAAGCTGTCGAGTTAGAATTCTTGATTTGTGTTCTTGAAACATTTCCTGCAAGCTGGTCGATTCTGAAAACGCTAATTTACAAGAGAAGCTGTCAACACCATAACGGGGAAATCACTTAGATAAAAGCAGACTTTCCAAACTAGTACATTGACCTCTAATCCGTGTTTACGTTTAGCAGTCATGATGAATTATGGTAAAACAAAAACGAATGGTTTGAGCTGATTGACTTGCCTTATTTTAAATGCTGCGTCACTAAGGTATTTATAAATTTTAAAAAAAACTGAATGTTAAATCTGAATTATAAATTATGAAAAAAATATTAAGTATTTTATAACATGTTATTTCAAGTTAAACGTTAATTTCTTTTTTTTTTTAAATTATTATAAATAAGCGTATTTTATAAAAAACCGTATTGTAAAATGTATTTTAAAATTGTATAATAAGAAGGAAACTTCAAAACAAATTTTGTCGATACTTTGAGGAGCTAACATAAGAAATAAAAAAAAATAAAAAATACAGTTTCAAGAAAAATATTTGAGTGTTAAAATATAAAGTCAATTATTTTAATTGATTTCTGTAAATTTTATCTCCATCACTTATAAAATATTTATTCAAATTATTTCAACGCAGCTTAGTTGATTCACATACGTAAATATATATATATATAAAATGCAAGATTAGATATAGAACTGAAAAGTACAAGAAATTATAAAAACATTTAATTCTTTGATATTTCTCGTTGTAATTTTTTTCAAGTATTTTCAATGCATTGTTTTCCATCTAATGTTTGATTATTAAGTTTAATTTCAGATTGTTAATTTTTAAGCCAAGGTAAATCTATTTTTAAAGTGACGCTCTTCTTTTCATAGGAATTTTTAGCATACTACATTCTGAACGTTTAACATATATAGACAGTTTTATAGCATAGCAATATCTAATTGAATCAAAGAATAATAAAAGCAATATTAATAGGATTATCTTTATTGTGTAAAATCGTACCTGTCAACATCTGTTGGCGATTCCTTCAAAAATGAACCTTTTGAGCATCAAATACAAGAACATAATATTTTTTTATAAAAACAAAGTACACGCATATAGTATTCAGAAAATGACAACTTGTATATACTTTTAATACTCCTTAATTAAGTGTATTTCTTTTAAAATGTTAATAACCTTCATTAAGATAACTTGGGAACAAGCTCATATCTTCTTAAGAACCCTTAACAGAAACGATTTGTTTAGTTTGTCATTTGATAGTGACTATTTGTACAAGATGGTTGGTTGATTTTATCATCAAATTAATAAGAATTTATCTTGGCCGGTATACTGGACTCCATTAACTGGTCCATCAACTTTAAACTTATCTTTAAGACAAAATCCATTTCATACCTCTACAGTAATGAGAGATGTTATATATCATACAGAAAATACACATTTTCTTGTTAGTTCTTAATCATGCAGAGTAAAATTCATTTTATCACAGTAAAATAGCTTTTTATATACGAGAAATAATTCAAATGAAATCGGGTTAAATTAGATTCCGGATGAGAGCAAACATCCCCAGTGGGAGTCAAATTTTTGACTTGGAAACCATAACTCTAGCCTTTCAGCTACTAGTTATATTTGTTATCTCATGATAATTTTTTCGATGTTGGTTAATTGGACCTTTGATTCTAAAGATTCGGAATCACTATAAGCATCCATTCATAAGGTAAGAATTACAACAACTAATTATTGAGTTGAAAGTAATTTAGTCCGTCAGTTTCAGCTAATACAAGCTCATTTTAATATTTTAGAAGAGAGAAAAACACATAGAACTTTCCTTTATATTCATATATTTACTCTTCTCCTCAAAAGGAAAAAAACGCCTAATATTTACTGCTCACTTTTAATTTGTAATTGATTTGATTATTTTTGTTCCATTTAGTTAAGATTTGTCAGCTTCATATACAAAGAAAAATGTCTATTTTCTATGTGCATGTCAGATTACACAAAGCAAATAGTTTAGTAATTAAATAGATTTTTGAAAACTAAACTTTGTTTTCCATTAATTTTTATCATTTTTGAAATTGAAATAATATAATCCCTCATAAATTCGCCAATGCAGATTTAATCAGTTTTTGTTGATTTATAAACTATGAATTGCACATTTAAAAAAAATCACCGTTTTTTTTTCTAAAGATAGTATAAATATTAAATGTTAATTCCTTTTACATAAAATATTAAACAAATTAATTTGTTTTAAAAATATTGAGAGTAGATATTTGATCTTTTATCTCCTATTTTACATATATAATATTTTACATAAAAATATGTATTATATTTTAATTTCAATAACTTACAAAGGTATCGGAATATTTTCATTATATTCCTTTTTAGATATAAAGGAATAAAGGAAAAATATTAATAAATTTATACTTAAAAAAATTTAATTTAAAAAAATTGGTAAATAAGAAATGTTTTTGACAGTATTTCATATAAATGTCCTAAATATTTCCACATAAAGTTAATTTTTTTTAATATTTAATCATATCCACATAAAATACTATACCAAAAGCTTTTCGAAACTGTACTTAAAATTCATTGAGTTCACTGTTGCCAAATAATGACTACAGCATAATGCTTATTTATAAGTAGCTTGAGTTAACGTACCGAAAAATTTGCCGAAAGCTCGTGGGTTAACCATTTGGATACTAGCACAGCTCATAATTTATAAGAATGTCATTTATTTATCATTATAAATATTAGTAGAAAAACTCCATTCTTTTTTTGGAGAAAAAGTTGTTTTAGCAGATTATACTGTAGCAAAATCTAACATATTTCGATTGCGCAAAAAATGCCAGTAAGGCTTCCAAAACAACAATTTGAGGTAAATTAAACTTTAAGAAAATTGTTTCTTCTGACTTATACTTTCTTTTAAAATATAATTTAATTTATATTTTATTATAAATAATTTAAATTTACATTCTATTATAAATAATCCCTTTAAAAATATTCTGACAGACTTATAGTTGTTTCAAATCGAAAAGTTGCTTGCAATTATTTACGACGGAAAAGTTAATTTGAAACCTCAAAAATTATTCAGATTTTTAAATTTTAGTGATTTTTAAGAATATTAAGGGTTTAAATTATTTATATCTAATGATTTTCATGAACTAGAAATAACTGTAAATGAAAGCTAGGTTTTTATTTAAAATAATCAAACACAGTTTTGAATAACTCATGTAAGAGTAACTTTTTCCAAAACAGTTTTCCTAGAAATTTTTTCACAATGTTTTTTTTCTTTTTTGTTACTTTGGTGTAAGAAATTTGGCAAATGTTTAAATTACACATATGAAAAAAATAACAGTAAAATATTATAATGTGAAAAAGTTGTATGCTGTTTTCAATAATCTTAGTGATTTAGCTTTTTAAATCTTTGATGCATTACTATTATATTTTCAATGTAACTGGTTAAACAAACATGTATTCGTTATTTTTTTTCTTTATCCAATATTAACTTATTAAATATCACTAGCATATGAAGACATAGTAAAGAAAAAAGTACAATGAGTGACAATCTATATGAATCGTTTATTTGAGCTATAATCAACTTAACACTTTAACTAGTTAACTTCTCCAATTTAAATATTAATTATGCATTTTTCTAATATTAATTTAAATAATGAAATTTCTAACTTTTTAAATACTTTTCAATAGGACTGAAGAGAAAACTTGGAAAAAATTGCTCACATGGATGAGTCAATAATTTTAAAAACTCTTATTTAAAATTTGTAATCATCTATTATCATTATTAATTAAGACTCTGGGTCTCTAAGCATTAAGCTTTATAGTCCTAATTTTTCTTGAATATATAATGCTGCTAATATATTTTAATTTTTAAGTAAAATATTTTTAATATAAAAGCAGAAATGTTATTAAGTCTATACAGAGCACAAAAAACACTTTTACCCGTGAATTCAACTAAGCTGTTTTACACTGATGATCTTTTCGAAGAAAAAAAAAATTTTTTTTTTCTGTTTATATAGAAAGGCTGACAACTGAATGGTTATTGCTTTGGCTTTCATTTTCACAAATCAAAAATTTAATTCACACCTTAAGCATAAATTTTTAATGGTTAGAAATCAAATTAAAATATCACGCCCTGTCGAATTAGCCCTACTATACAAAAGTGCAAAGGAATTTTATGCAAATTTTAGTTGTATATAAAAATATAATTATTTAAAACTTACATTTAAATTTTGCTGCTTTTCATGTTTAAGTGAATTTGTTGAAGAATACTAATGTGACACGTGGTGGGAGGATCAACATTTGAACTCGACCGCTGAAGACATCGAATTAGAACTTTCTAATCCATTGAACTCAAGAAATCAATTTTCTCCATTGAGAAGTCTACAAACTTTCCTCCCCTTTTTATACAAGAGAAACATTTACGAGTCATTTCTCACCAACTTAACTGACAGTTTCCGGAAACGTACAATTTAGCTTTTTCATGAGCTGCGATCATCTACAAGCAAATTGACAACTTTACCTTTCAATCCCCATCTTTGCCGAAATTTATTTATAGGTCTCTGAAGAGCCTGTCAAAATTAAGCTTTTATGTCTTTGATGGCATCTCCACCCACACCTGAGGCTGGGAAGAGTGTTCCAAGAGGAGTTCCAAGGTTACCTTTGTGAAAGACCGAAAAGGGGTGAATTGTATTATCTCCAAACTAGTTGGAACGTGCAGAATTGCAATACAGTATCCCACCCCATGTTTCAGAAAATTCTCAAATTTTTCTGGTGATGTAAATGATACAGCTAATATTCGCCAATAAGTGTGGCAAAACTTTATTCTGTTGAGGAAAATTTATTTTTGAAGTAAAAATTGAGAAAATCGTTAAAATATTTTGTAGAATAGAAATATTTGCACACGTTTTTTTTTTCCTGCTTATAAATGCTTGGTTATTTTTAGTGAAGTTTATGAGAAAATATACTATATATACACAAGTAAACCGAATAGTTTTCTGTTAAAATTGGTTATTCTACTGACTCTTTTTGCACTGGAAAAGCAATTAGGTCAATTCTTGCAAGGAAATCTCTGTATACAAGTAATCTTAGTCAAACATTACAAAATGTAGTAAACTAATCATTTAACGCATTCAGTACCTATGAAAAAAAAAGTGGATTCATTTTATGAAAAAAAAAAAAAAAAGTGGATTTTGCTTATATAAATATATGTTCTTCCTAGATTTCCTTGATTACATTATAAACTTTTTGAAAATGAAATAATTTTGAATATCATTAAATTTGTAGTTTCTACGAATTTTCAAACAGTTATTCACTTTATAATACAAAAGATGATTTTTAAAATGATTTAGAAATTTTCTGAAATACGAACTTTTGCACTGCTTGTAAGAGCATTGCAAAATAACTTAATTCCTAATTTTAAAGGACTTTCTAACAATTTTTTCGACGCGATGTTCATAATTAATGTAACTGTTTGCAATCGTGAAAGTTATGATTTTAAATTGAAAACTAACTTCAAATAATAAATCTGGAAGAAAAAAATGAATGCAAGTAATCACTTTTAAGAAAATTTCGAAACGCTAAATTTTTTCCAAACGTTTACTAGAAAAAGATAGTTTGGTTTATTTATCTCTCTACGATTCTTTTTAAATCATTTTTTTTACATAAGATGGCTAATTTTATATAGGGACCTACAATATCCTTTATAAACGTTCTAGCACGATCTGGGAATTGAACCCAGAAATTGATGAATCTCAGACCAATAATACTAACCGTCACCTGCCAACTCAACTTTGGTTAAGAGAAAAAGCAAGAGAATGTCCCGTAATATTGAACTCTTATGTCCTTCCTGTTACATCAAACTAATTATGAAAAAGTTATTTTATAATTATTTTTATAATAGATATTTTCTGAAATGCGAACTTTAAAGCTCTAATATGTAAAAAAAATATGCTATAATTTAAAAATTAATTTTTCCTTAACGAAGCATTAATTACTCATAAAAAAACATTTGAATTTTACTGTGTATTCGAGAAGTATGAGGAAATTTGTTATAGAAATGTTTTTGATAACAAATTTATATTAAATGACTACCTTTCATCAGAAACCAAGTTGCTTACATTTGTGTTGAAAACCATTTATCACAAATGTAAGCAACCTAGTCATTTTAGTCAAATCATGACTGATACAAAGACCTAATAAGATAAGTCCTGACGCAAGTCGGGATTTGAGATAAGAAATAATATACAGACATATATTGGCTTAAGTTGGATGGGAATGCTTTTTGATCCAATAGTTTATTCCATTCTGAATGCCCATTTACATGTAAAGAAACTCTGCTGTTTTTGGATGCCGCCTAGTCTGACAAAAGAGACGACTAGTGTGACTTGGTGTACGATGGTCCGAAAAATATTTTGTATAAGGAACATCTTGGTGTATGAAGAAATTGGTATCAAGTGAAGAGATTTGGCGTACATTTACAATATGCCGATTAAAGCTCAAAACAAAATTTAGGTGTTTGATGATGAGGACATATCCATAACTATCAAAAAATTTCAATCTATTAAGAAAAAAAGATAGCGGTATTTTAAATCAAGTGGAATTAAAGAGAACAATCTTGGTAATCACGACAGTTACAGCAAAGTAATACACTGAATACAGTGCCTCTTAAAATCATACAATCCATATAAAAACCTGCACTCAAAATCAAGAATTGACACCTGTTTTCTTCACCACGATAAACGTTCCAGCTCATCATGCCAAAAATTGCTCCAATCATTTGACCACTAATGGAGTGAAACTTATTGAACACTGCCGTGCAGTCCAGATCTTGCTTTCTGTGACTTCGTCCTGCTTCAGCATATGAAAATGAAGTTAAGGTGTAAATTACTTGATAGTGACTAGAACTTTCCGAGGACCTGGAACAACGAAAGTGCCTCACTTCTGAACAAAACTCGGTGAAAGTGCCTCAGGTACTGACTTCGGCACATGGAGAAGTTTCTTGAATGTGGTGGAATTGATTTTGAAAGAATTCAATAAAGCTGTACTGCAAAGCTTTTGTATATCGCAGCCGGAAATCTATACTGGGAAGTGAATGGTTTCTACTATATCAGTAGCCACCATTCACTTCCCAGTATACCCATTCTTAGGTAGCAACATAACAAACTTCCAAAATTTCACTATGCTTATATAATTCCAAGAAACCAATTAGTGTGGTCGTCATGTCATTTTCGTAATCCTACAAAAATCTATTTACATTTCTAGTCTTGATGCCAGCTTTCTTACTACCAAAGTTTCAAATTTTTGGCAGTATTTAAGAGCAAACCAAAAATATACATTGATACGAGAAAGTAATTTGAATTTTATGCTATGCATGTTTCAACAATTTTCGTTTTAAAAATGGCCTTATCGTGTTAATTTTCATCAAAATATTTTTAGAAACACATTGAAGTTTCATATGCTTGTATCTTTTTTGATGATCCACATTCCATTCACTAGCGAAAACTTTTAACAAAATCGCATATAAAATGGGAAATTTTGATAATAAAGCCTTACAACAAAAAATGCTAATTATTTTCCTAATCTCGTGATACTATTTTGGTAATACTATTTTAGTGTTCACAACATTTAGTTTTTAGAGAAAACTGTATTATGTTTAATTAAATATAATTAATCAACAATACCAGTTTTATTTTTTGTTACAAATTAGGATTAGTTCATTGATCACTTACCGATCAATTTTTAAACTTAAAAACTAATTAGACCAATCAACATTTACGATTGAAAATGTGTATTTAGAATCACTATATAAACATGCATATCCTAAGTGGGACTCAAACTTATGAAGCCCAGGCAAGTTAAACATTCAACTAGAGTTGCTTAATTTTACAGAATTAAAGCTTTCGACAAGAAAAAAATTCTTGTACTATGTTATTTCTTTTAAGGACCTTAAGTAGATCTGATTTTCTTATAAGATTTATAAACAAATTTCGTCTGAAAATATCCCAAGCATAAATCTTTCGTTGCTGCAATGTATAAGTAGTTTTGAAGTAAACTAAATGATAAATAATATAAAGTAAAAGATTAATTATGTATTTTGATTAACTTTAACCAGAATTATAGCTTAATTAGAACCTATTATACATATTGCTAAATTTCAATAATAAGCAAAAATAATGTACAAAATAAGGCACTTTTCAATTGATGAGAGAAAAATCTAATAATAAAGAAAAATAGGAATTTTCTTTCTTTTACTAGTTTTCTTTATTTAACGCCTTATTTTGCATATTGATTTTATTATTAAATCGATTCTATTAAGGGAAAAATTAATTAAAAATTACAGATTTAAAGGAAAAATCATATGCCTATTTAAAAAGAAATCTAATTTTTATACATTGGTTACTATTTCCCAAATGCTTTTAAAAAAGAAAGTCATAAAAAATTTACTAAAAAAATATATTGAAAAAGTCTTTTTTTGCAGGAAATGTTTGCGATACTTATTCTCCGATATGTTACATTAGGCAATACATTAAGCAATGTGTTTACAATAAATTTCATATTTTTTACACGTAAAAGCAGAAATGGTCCGGAAAAGGAAAAGGATGGAATGTTTATACGCGTTAACAGTAGTAGGAACTATTGCGGTGGATTGTTTTTTGATTACTTTTCTGGTAAAAAATGACACTTTTCTTAACTTCGAAAAGCTAATAAATGAAAATCGAAATGAAACTTAAATATAGGAACGAACAAGTCATAAATGAGAAAGGAGTTAAATATTAAAAAAAAATTTTGTTTTTGATTTACTTTTTGAAATCTGCTGCAAAATTAACTACCAGATATGATTGAATTAATGTTTCATTCTTCAGTTCAAGGATATTTTTTTAAATTTCTGATGCACAATATTATTTTTCGTAATCATTCATGAAAGAAAGAAAACAGATTACGGAATTTTTACGTGGTTTTTAATATACATTTGAATTAAACTTCCCGCATATTAAGTGATTAAAGTATCAGCTTATTTTAATTTCAAAGTTTTGTTAAATGTAGTACTTAAAAAACAGAATTTAAAAAAATCATGCTAGTGTGAAATTACGAAAGAAATTTATTTTTGAAGTTAGATTAGATTAATTGGTTAGTCATTTTTCACAAGCACGAAGGTTAAATTGACCAAACATACACTATAAAACGGATTCCATAGTACACCAGAAGTGGGAAACATATTCACGAACTTGAAGTGAATACCAGTGCTATCATGCATATGGAATCAAATTAAATTAGGTTGTAGTGAAATACACTTTTGGAGTCCTGTATTTAAAGGTAAATAAAAATTTTACTCTTCTATATAGTTTATTTTTTAAATTGGAACTCTAAATTGTTTGAAATCTTAATATTTGGTCTTCTTATGTAGTACCTGACAAGTACTTTATTCATTTAAAATTTGCGTGAGAAACAATTTTAATGAAAAATTGTGTAAACGAAGAGAAAAACAAAAAACAAGCCTTTCAGCTAATTTTACTTATGATTTAAATATTATAATTATAGAAAAGGCGAAGTTTGCTTATGATAGAAATTTATTGATAATAAAAAATAATACTTAAAAAATTAAAGTTAATTTAAATAAAATTTAAAAATAAATTAACTAAAATTAGTTAAAATGTAATATGGAATTTAAGAAATTATAAATTTCATGGTACTTTTTTGGCTTTGAATTTGTGAATAACAATGTTAATTATATCTTACTTTATCGTTCTAAATAATTTATTTCACAAAAGGGTTTGATTTGATTGTCGTACTATTGTCACTTTATGTGCACAAGGGTTTCTTCGAATTAGACAAACAGCCTAAGGTAGAATTCGAGCCTCTATCAACTTTCATGCCCAAGGTAAGTGTCGAACTTGTGAATTGAAAACCAACACCACACCTTGATTTACGTAGAAGATTTAATAACGACCCAAACTAATACCAATTATAAACACATACATATTTTAAGAATTATAGATTTTTGTTAAAGTCCTTAATGTACGTTTTTATAAATGAACTGCTTTTTCCGAAAGACAAATAATTTCAAGAAAAAAAGAATTAAAATTGATGTTTGAAATAAATAATCGTAAGGATTTCTAATTTTAGTAATTAATATATTATCTCTTCTCTCTAGGTTGTTCCTCTCTCATTCAACTGAAAGAGCATTCTGAATATAAACACATTATTTACATAATTTTACTAATAAAATTTTAAATTTTATGAGACTAAGGTTATTTTATATTTCAATTCATTAAGAGGTTAATATTTTTATATCATTACCTCCATTGAGAGAAAAATAACTGAAAAGAAAGCAAAATATTCCTTCTAGAAATGCTAAGACAGAAATAAATAATGTTTTTTGGTAAAACACAGAATGAATTATCAGCCAATGAATTATCAATTAAACAGGCAAAATCAGTTTGTAGAAGATTTAGTGGGAGAAAAATCTCGAAACTAGATGAACAGAAAACCACACTCACACAATTTGCTTTAATTTGCCGTAGGTAAACTATAAATTTTGTTTCACATCTTTTTTTTCTACTGCATTACTGTAATTCATGTACTTGCGTTCCAAACTGTCTCCGATGCCCTAAAAATGTCTAAATAGATTTTTCTTCAGCAGATGCAACCAATTTTTTTTTCGCACTCTGTTTGGTTCCTTCACTATTTGATTGCAGACTTCTCATAAAGCAATGAATCGCAAATTTTAATATTTATTTCATATACAATTTGAGTTTTGGTGTAAATACAAGCGAAAATGCTTTGCAAATAATTCAGCTTATTTTTATGTTGAATTAAAAACAAAATAGAAAAATAAATTAAATCTAGCAAATTCTGTCTTGTAAAATATCAGACAAAATGTCACAAAGTTTACAAACACAAGTTTCTATTTAAGTAAATGATAAAAACTTCATTATATATGTATACTTTTTACAATATCCTCAACTTATATGCAATACTATATAAATTATTAGTTAAAAATAAACATTTAAAATTATTGATTTCTACATTTAAATAATTTCTAGGGATGTATTATAACATAGAATATTTTCCAATTTTGTGCAAGTTACGTAAATCTTTTAAGAGGTAAATAACAGCGTTTTGAAAAAATGTAAGTATTTTTAAAACTTTGAGATATATTACTAATTATTAATATAATGTTTACAATTCAGCAGATTAAAAAATGATTAAAATTGACGAATACAAAGGCTACTTCTATATAAACTGAGTTGTTTTCATACTTCTCACAATTACAGGAGTAATTAAAATCGAGAGATTTATCGAAATCCCTCAATAATACTAAATATATTATGTCAGAAAAAAATTGGCATTTCTCTTAATAACTTAGTTGTACCTAAGCATTATTTTAACACATTTAAGTAAATAATTAATCTGATTTAACTGAATACAAAGATTACTTTCATAAAAATTGCATGTTATAAATTCAGTATCCGATATTTACGAAAAAATGTTGGGTAATATTTTCGATAAGTTATTTAAAAACAGTAATAAGTAGCATATATTTAACATAATCATTTAGATTTAAAATTGAATTTTGATTTGAGCAGAAAAAAAATAATTATCGTTTGGAGTTAATAAGAATTATCGTTTGTAAAATTAAATTTGGATTTAAACTATAATACTAATTTTAAAATTTTTCTTGTGATAAAGTACCTCTGTTGTTATATTTGATTTGAATTTGTAAAACAACTAAAATTTCTACAAAATATCAATCGCAACAAAAAAGTCAAATAATCGTAAATTTTAACTATACGTTTCTCAGCTTGAAAATGATGCAAGTACGTGAGAAAAACAGCAATGTAGATAATAAAAATTATCATAAAAACAGATTAAAAATTAAACATATTCAAATGAAAAACTCACCTGTTGTTTGCAGCGTGTCTGCATCGGACGTTGGCCGACGAACTGTTGTTGTTTGGTTTCTGTCGTCTTGAGTAATCGTTTCCTTGAACTTGTCTTCCGTTACTCTTGCGGTTGCGGCGACGGTGGTGGGGTGCGCGGCCCACGTGCACCCCAAGATCCCCACGCACAAGATTACAGCTAGCCACTGAACCGTTAGCATTGTCGTCTGTGCAAGTTATGTCCGACCACAGGTATGGGAATAGAGCGCCACGCCACTCGAAAGGGGCCTCACGACATAGTCCGAGAATGAAATGACAGCAGTAGAAACTCTCTCGCACACACACTCGGGGAAAAAAAGCGACAGCAAATGGACTTGCTGGAAGCAGGGGTCGAACTGGGTTATTGGTCAGGTAGGATCGTTCGCCAGGTGCGCCGCCATTGTTACGACCTACTGACCCCGATCGGGGTTGCTCTTCTCTGAAAAGAAAAGAAAAGCGCTGTGGGGGTGTTCGCAGCGGAGAGAGTGAAGGAGGGGTGCGATTAATTGATGTTCGGACTCTGCCTCGACCAATGCCCACTTCTGAACATAACAATTCGTCGGCCCCCTCTTATCTACAGATACAAATAATCTATAGCACTGGGGTCGCGAAGGAGGCTTATTTTTAGAATTAAATAATGCAGAAAAGTGATTTTCTGTTTATAAAGATTTTTAGTATTAAAAACAATAAATTTTGAAGTGTAGAAATCTGAAATTGATTTATGAGAATTTAAAAATAAATAAATGTTTTTTTTTCCGAGATAAAAATTAGATAAAGCATAATTTTAAAACTACTTTTTACCGTCGTTTAAGATCAAATCCCAGATGTATATGGGAGTTAAAATGCAGAAAATATGATCTTTTTACATAATTACAGACTAAAACAACAAAAACAATAAAATTTTCAAAATTCTTTTTTTCCCCTTGTTTATTCATAAAATTGTAGGGCTAACGGTGAAAAGTGTTCTTGAGATCGGCAAAAACCGTGTTCGGCCATTTATCTAGCCTTAAACACAGTGTTGCAAAGGTCTATTAATGTTAAATATTTCTTAAGTTTCAATGTCACACCGCTGATGGGGCATAATGTGCCGAGTGACAGCTCAGAGGTCATCTTCACCCGTTGATCTTCTCAGAATAGCGAAGCTTATGGCTATGTTTTGAAATTTCATTGAGAATAAATAGGCCTCTGCAAATATTCACAAAATAACCTAGTCTAACCTTATCAGAATTCTGTGTCATTCCTTACCTCAAAAACTATAGTCAAGTGAGGAAGTTGATATTCGAATCGAAACCCTTATTTCAAAGTTTCTACACCACACCAGTGGCAATATTATGAATTTTAAATGTCCTTTGGCCATTCTCAAACAATTTGTGCATTTGATTTTAAACACGCAACTTTCTGCGCATGAGAACTTTTTTTCCTTATAAAGTTAAGTCAATTTTCCAATCGATTTTAGATTTTTAAAATGTTTTTTCAGAATTTCATTGCAAATTATTATCAGTGTATTTACTGAACTGTATTTAGTCACATTAAAACTTCATAAGAAAGCGTTAGCAAGGGTCTAGAAGAGATGTCAAGACTTTCTCGGTGATAATATCACGCCATTTTTAATTGCGATCAAATGATGCAACTGACACCCGAGTGGCTAACCTCTTTTTAAATTCTTCAATCTTTCGGATGGCATCCATGAGTTATTAAAGTCCCATCTTTGATTGATTCTGTAGGTTCTATGCTTAATTGATAGTTAGACATTCTTTAACTAGATGAGGTCGAACCAGCTGCCCTCCGGTCTTTAGCTGGATATTATAAGCTGGACAACAATTGTTAATTGTGGTGCATGATATAAACTTACAACTTACAATTATAAAAAAAATTAAGTTCATATGATTTTAAAATTTTGTAAATTTTACATATATTTTAAAATTTATGTATAATAGATGTCATTTCCCAAGTATTTATTATTCATGAAATTAAAAATTATATATATATATATATATATATATATATATATATATATATATATATATATATATATAGTGTGTGTGTGTGTGTGTGTGTGTGTGTGTGTGTGTGTGTGTGTGTGTGTGTGTGTGTGTGGTGTGTGTGAATAGTTGTATGTCATATATTTTACTTTAAAAACATTTAAATATGTAAACAAATACCTTTTCTTTATAAGTATTTGCTTAGCTAACAATTGATTACTCAGTATTTTTGCCTTCAGTTCAGAAGTTCATGGATTCAGTACTCACCTTAGACGTGGATACTTATTATGATTTGCAATCTATTTGAAATTTCTGTCCTGGAGGGAAAAAGGTGACTACAGAGCGATAATCAAGCTAAATTGTTATAAATTAGAACTGCTATGTTAGATAAGAAAATATGTGATAATTTATTCAATGACTATCTCATCATGATTCAATTCGAAATAAAGCAAGGGTTACGATACTAATGTTGATAAGTAATAAATTGGTAATTTAAAAAAATGCGCGATGAATATCTGGGAATTTTACGTGTTTCCACTCTTGTGGAATGTAAATACGACCCACTATCAATGAAAAGTCTTTCTGGATAATAGTGCAAGGCGAATGTTCAGGTGACTTATCAATAATTGTTTACTCACAATATAGGATTAAATACGCATATATATTCGAAGAGTGCAGGATGAGAGATACTCTCTTCTTCCACCACAGACAACAGGAAGTCGAAATCTGTCGTGGAAGATCTAGACTAGAAAACAAATATGAAACGACAACACGAAGAACTTACTTTATAATTGTTATATTATTACCTACTGTTAAGATGTATTTTTATCGTAATTTCAATATGTTTTATATTAATAAAATTTTGTAAATTTTTAAATAAGTCTGTTTTAAGATTTTCCAATAACATCTGTACTGCATTTACATTAGCAAGGACGTAATTGGCTTGTTGCTTTAAGGTAATATTTTTTTTGGACACAGCGGCTAATTAAACCGTATCCAACGATTTGCACGAGTAAGTATTAAGAAGATAAAAAATTCGTATGCTATTAATTTTATATATACTTATCAACTAATATTATTTTTAGCTTGCTGAGTAAGAAGATAAGAAATTTAAATGTTTTTTTCATAAAAGAGAAAGCATTATTTAGTTATTTACTACATATAGCTATGATAATTTCGTTGGAGTACGTGTACACTCATTCTTAAAATGTAATTTCTTTTACTAGTAAGTGCTTATAAGAAAAAAAAATTATTAGCAGCAAAAGTTTTTGAAAAATAAGGAAACCAAGCCGTTATATTTAATAAAATACTAGTTTCTATTCAAGACTTTATTATAGGTATCAATTAAGCGTACCATTGTAACGACTGCTCCTTGTGTGCAATCTCAATACAATTCATATGCCTAATATTTTATATTTCATTTCCTCTCTTTCCCATTCCTCCATGATTTAATATATGGTGAACCATGAGTTAAAATGCGGATATACGACTTCTTTGCCGTCAGTACTGTCTTTCGAGGAATCATTAAAATGCACTAGATCCTCGTTTTTTTACGATCTTTAATATACGAACGCTCACTATTTTACGAACTAGTGACTAATCCCATATGTGGTTCCATAGATGCATTGATTATTTCAATTTTTATTTACGAAGTAAAATTTATAAAATCTTTTTTTAATTCATTTTTATGCTCTTTAATTGTCGTTAATTTTTTTATTTTCTTTTTAAATTTTTTTATTTAATTTTTTTTTTCTGATTGAGAAACTTGGATCGCGACATTTTGATTGTAAAATCGTAAATTTTTCGAACTACGCACAATTAATTACTTTAGTTTGAATTCGGAGTTTTCAATATGTAGGCCATTTTGACATACAAACTTTATTGAAATTATCTTAACCGAAGAAAATCAAAAACATTTACCTGTCTACTTGAGTATAAAGGTCAGTTATACTTATTAATGAACTTCGACAAAGAAGCTCATTACAATAAAAAATTTTATTTAGGGACTTTTTGAATGTGGACTCAGGTGTAATTTGTATGTAAGAAGTATCAGTTGATTAATTGATTGAGAACAATAATGAATGACAATGAAAAAAAACTTTCACTATCAAACAAGAAAATGATAGTGTGACTTTGTGCAAAATGTAAGCAGATGAAAGTCTAACTAGATTGGGGTACAATTTCTTGGAGAAAAACAATAAAGAAATGCTTTAATACACCAATCAAAACAGAAAAAAAAGCAGTTTTGAAACAGTGAAAGTATTGATTACTTTGCCTGAATTTTCATCCAAAAAAAAAAAAAAAAAAAAAAAAAAAAAAAAATGAACGTAAGAATTGTTTTTAACTGTGAATTTTTTATTTTGCATGTTTTCTTTATGTAATGCATAGTAAAAATATTTTCTAATAGTAGTTTTATTTATAAAGATAATACAGTTTGATAAAAAATAAATAAATAAAAATAAATGTTACAAGCATTTTTCATTGTTACAAAATTTTGATTTTAAGAAGGATTTTAACGATTCATACTAGTTCATAAAAACAAGAATCTGCTGTAATACCTCTCGAAATTAACAAGCACAAAATATGGAATC
Organism: Latrodectus elegans; assembly: GCA_030067965.1. NCBI lineage: Eukaryota > Metazoa > Arthropoda > Arachnida > Araneae > Theridiidae > Latrodectus > Latrodectus elegans. The sequence goes on from CM057810.1 coordinate 42,142,522, forward strand.
AATTACTTACATCCTATGATTATATATATTATGACTACTGGTGAGACAGGGATCATTGAAGGGGAGTTATCTATCTATCTATTTATCTATCTATCTATCTATCTATATATATATATATATATATATATATATACACTACTGGCAATTAAAATTGCTACACCAAGAAGGCGACATGCTACAGACGTGAAATTTATACGAAAGGAAAAAGGTGCTGTGATATGCAAATGATTAGCTTTTCAGCGCATTCAGACAAAGCAGGCGCCAGTAGCGACACCTACATTGTGTTTAAATGAGGAAATTGTTCAGCCGGTTCCTCATACACAAATTGCATTTGAAAGTTATTGCCTGGTGAAAAGTTGTTGTGATGCCTCGTGTAAGAAGGAGAAATGCGTACCAGCACGTTTCTGACTTTGATAAAGGTCGAATTGTAGCGTACCGGGATTGCGGTTTATCTTATCGCAGTATTGCTGCTCGCATCGGTCGAGATCCAATGATTGTTAGTAGAATATGGAATCGATGGGTTCAGAACGGTAATACGGAACGCCATGCGGGATCTCAACGGCCACCTATCACTAGCAGCCGAGAAGACAGGCGTATTATCCGCATGGCCGTAATGGATCGTGCAACCACGTCACGAGCCGTGAGTCAAGAAACGGGGTCGTTTGGAAGACAACAAGTGTCTGCATGAACAGTTCGACGATGTTTGCAGCAGCATGGACTCTCAGCTCGGAGACCATGGTTGCGGCTTCCCTTGACGCTGCGTCACAGACAAGAGCGCCTTCAATGGTGTGATCAACGACGAACCTGGGCAAATGAATGGTGAGACGTCATCTTTTCAGATGAATCCAGGTTCTGTGTACAGCATCATGATGGTCGCATCCGTGTTTGGCGGCATCGTGGTGAACGCACACTGGCAGCGTGCATTCGTCATCGTCCTACTGGCCCATGACCTGGCGTGATGGTATGGGGTGCCATTGGATACACGTCTAGGTCACCTCTTGTTCGCATTGACGGTGCTTTGAACAGTGCACGTTACATTTCTGGTGGGTTACGACCCGTGGCTCTATCCTTTATTCGAGCCCTGCGAAACCCTACGTTTCAGCAGGATAATGCACGATCGCATGTTGCCGGTATTGTACGGACCTTACTTGATACGGAAAATCTTCAGCTGTTACCCTGGCCAGCACGTTCTCCAGATCTTTCACCAATAGAAAACGTCTGGTCAATGGTTGCCGAGCGACTGCCTCGTCACCGAACGCCAGTCACTTCGGTTGATGAACTGTGGCATCGTGTTGAAGCTGCATGGGCATCTGTACCTGTACATGCAATCCAATCTCTATTTGATTCAATGCCCAGGCGATTAACTGCTGTTATTACTGCCAGAGGTGGTTGTTCTGGGTACTGATTTCTCAGGATCTATCCAGTCAAATTTTTTTGAAAATTTAATCACTTGTTATTTCTAGTATAATATATTTGTCCAATAAATATCATTTTTTATCTGCATTTATTCCTGGTGTAGCAATTTTAATGGCTCTAGTAGTGTATATATATATAAATACATACATACATACATATATATATATATATATATATATATATATATATATATATATATATATATATATATATATATATATATGGGGTTAAATCATAGTTACGTGTAAAAAACGAAAGTGGTCGTATTTTCTCCTTCAAACAAATTAATCGGAATGGAAATTTGGTTTTCTCATTTGATTAATTCAGTGCTCAAGTTCAGAATTTGATTATCACAAGTATAATTATGATAATGGATTTTGGGATTAAAAGAAGACCTAGATTATAAAATATATCTCATTTTTTCTTTTCAATTAATAATATTTTAAAAAGAACTAAAATATTTTAAAGAAAAAACGGTGGTAAAAGGATCATGAAATCGTCACGGTCTTGCCCAGGCATAATCCATCACTGGAACAATCAATACCAGGAGCCGAAAGTTTCTATTGAAGGCGAGACTTCAAACGTTTGTCCGACCCGTAACTAATTGGAAGTGTTAGATAACTATTTAATCTTTTTTGAAATGGTAAAAGTCGAGGATTAGGAGCATTGAATAACTGCAAGAACTTGGGATCAACATGTCTTGATTTATTTCCCCACCTTATTCAGACTTTCAGGCTTTGATTCCATTCATACATTCATGTTTTGTAAGCTGGTATTCCCATTTGTTCAAGAGGATCCATTATCAGATGTACAGATGTCCTGCGGAAAGGTGTTTTCTACAAGCAATAATTCTTTTTCATTTTTGATTTTTCCTTGAATGCCCTCAGTGAAACAGCACATAACTTTAAAAATGACTGTTTCAGCACATGAATAATCAGGTCTTTTATAAATGAAATCTAGAAGTGTTTGTCATTCAGAGCCTCGTAGGCTTGCAGATATGCTGAATCCATCCTTATAATTTTAGTGACTATTATTGTTGGTACAAAAGTGTTTCAGAAGCACCACTTAGTGAGGTACATGTTAAATTTATTATGTTGCAAACTTGTTATCATGCAGTGGCTCTTAGTGCCCAATATTAGTATCTTATCTCAGGCGTGTCAGCTTTCCTGTAAAGGTTTTGCATCTTGTTGAGAGAACACTCTTTTTCAAGTGTAACCAGTAACTTTATTATCTAATCTAGTTGAAACGATAAGGCAAAGATATCTTATGAACGCTAAATATTCAAATACATCTCCAATGTTGTGTTGTTGCACCAGTATACTTCCCTGTATCTAGCCCTGAGTTAGACTCTACCAGTTTGATAGCAGCATCCAGGTGGAGTTATCATGATTTTGAAGCAGGACCACGCGGAAGACTTCCAATATTTGGCCTGCCATCCCAAATGTATCATTTCACTTGGAGGACATTGCGACCGCGACAAGTCTTGACATGTCCCATTGCCACCTTTAGTGAGCACGGCGGCGGCTGGGATTCGAACTCACCACGTTCCGATAATGAGAACGACGCTTTAACCAACCAGGCCACCGTGGCCCCTCTCCAATGTTGTTTTGTAATTGGAGAGCAAAGTGCACAATACAAAGAGAGAATATTATCGTCAGTACTGAAACATTCACATATTTTTATATTCATAGTCTGAACTGAATTCTTAATCTAGAGCAGTTTCTGAGTGTAAATCAGATTCACTAATAATATGTCAAAACCATGCTAGCATAGTAATTAGCATAAGCTTTTTGTATTCAGTGCATTGCTTCTATTACACAAATATCTCACATGTATGGAATTTCTATCAAGTAATTTTTAATCACTATCGAATAATGAATTCGAATCTGTGTGGAAGAAGCCGGCTCTTTTGAACTGTACACCATGCCAGTTTCAATATATTTAGGCTATATCTAGATAGTGTAAAAACATGAAGAATATTCTAATTCTGCACTTATGCTCTAAAGAACACCCACATCTTAAAACATATTTAATTAACAGAATACGACAATCATTTCGTCTTCAATCTTCATTGCAGATCAAAGGAGGAAAATTAAGGAGAGACAATTGAAATTACATAGGTTGTGTCGATATAATTTTCTTCGTGTTTATGTAGGTTATATATGTGTGTGTGTTCATGTTCGAATCTTCTAATTTTTTTATTTTTTTTTCTAGGACTACCACCTAAACTTTCATAAACTTTAGGAAGAATATCAACCGAAAAGAATTTTTGATTTCATTTTAAGAATAAAAAACTTCTATATAAACGAATACTAAATATATTACTGACAGCTAACCAACGTAATTTTATGTTTGCTATATTCGTATTCACACTTTGGCGTCTATCTTGGCGTAAAAAATTCTCCAAAAAGATAGAACAAAAGCATATATATATCAGATTAAGTTTTAGGACTAAAGAAAGGCAATTAGGACTAAAGAAAGTCTCAGGACTAAAGGACTAAAGGAAGGACTAAAGAAAGGACTTTAGGACTAAAGAAAGGCAATTACAATTTTAGAAAGGTTCAAAATTATATAACATATTCAAACATTTTACATAGACAAAATAATAATTTATAAAACATAAGTGATTGCACGCATATTTAATAAGTAAAACTTAAGCATATATGCATACAATGAGAATAAAAATATGTAAATAACCACTTTAACATACTTTTGAATTAAGAAAGAGTTTTGAACAATATATAAAGGAATATTTAATTTTAACGCATTATTTAGCCAATTTATTTCTTTAAAAATGTACATTGTTGTTTGTAAAAACAAAGGGAACCAATAGGGAAAATATTGAATTCTGTTCTGTTACGGTTTTTTTTTTTTTTTTTTTTTTTTTTTTGTTGCCAAATACATTTTTAATAATCCTTACATTATATAATTGTTTGCAAATGATCGAATACTATTTTTAAATGATAACGGTTGAATCCTAATATTTTATGCAAAATACTGATATGTTTATACAAGCAATTCTCAAAAACATTTAACTACAAAAACATTCTGCTTCAAGCTTTTTTAAAATAAGCTTAAAAAATTAAATTCACAGAAAGTTCATGTTATTCTAAGAGAGAGAGAGAGAGCCAGAAAGAAAATTATGTAGACTTTTCTTATTCTACAATTTTAGAGCATGGAAAACACAGACGATAAAAATCACACAATAAAACTAAAAAAAATTATTGTAAAAAGAAAGTGAGACATATTCTATATTTCAACATAATGTTCTCTTAAAATGTACTGAAAACTAAATACAAAATTACCTGAAACCAATTATTAAATCACCTCCATACCGTTCTAATGTTAATGACGAAAAATAATTCAAATATAAAATTATAAGATCTTTGACAATGTTTTTTCTTAAAATTAAAGTATTTATTTAATAAAATTACCATGTGATTATATTTATGTTTAATATTTTGCCTTAATTATTTGTATCTTATTAACAAATATATGTAACCTTATTTTGGAGATTGTATTGTTATATCTTTTCTCTTTTGCAGCGTTTCCAATAAATGAAATTTCGGACCATTTTAATCTTACATTTTAAAGTATTCGAAAAATGAGAAATTTGAATAACTTTTCAAATTAGAATTTCTTTTCTTTTGAAATAGAAGAAAAATATCAGTTTAATAGTATGACGAGAAAAAACAAACCGCTTTGATATTATTTTACTAAACAATTTTTTGTTCTCTCCCTTAAACTGTCGCTGCCTTGAAATAACATGGTGACGTAATAACATTTGACTAACCTTTGAACATTTTTAGTACATTTCTAGTTTCCAGTGGTTAGTCCTTTCCATGTTCAAACGTAGGAAAAAAACAAGCAATTCCATCTTAATCATAAATCATCCTCATCTTGCCATTTATAACTCAATTCGAATGAAAATGCTGCTTCTAAATGGTGGTGAAACACGCTTTTTTGATTCCCCCACTCAGTGGTTAACTGCATCTGAAAATCACGCTATATTTGGTGAAAAAAAATTTAAAAAAAAAAAAAAATTGAAATGACCTCAAGCTATGATAGTGACATTTAAAGTTATTGTTGTAGTTTTATTTGCGGATGTTATTTTTATAAAGAAGGTAAAACACAACATTTATGCTTAAGAACGCTCATATATTTCGCTAGCTAAATTGACGAAGATAATTAACAAAAATGCTTTTTAATGAGTCAGACAAAATAAATCCTCGATTTTCAATGAGTCCGATGTAGTATTATTGGCTCACGATTAAGAATTTACACAAAACATAAAAGATCACAATAGCAATACATAGTAAAGCATACTCAAAACAAGTTTATTTGTATTTTTAAATGTGCACTAATAATTTTTATTATAATATTTTATTTAAGAGTAAAAAATACTGAATTTTAATCGAAATCAATTATTTGCTAAGTTTTTTTTGTAACAAGAGGATAATTTTTTTTTTTGAGGAAAAGCTTTTGAATGATGTTATTTTTCACTGTAAAGATATATAATTAAATATGCAAATTAATAAAATGTTTTTTTATATAATTTGTTAAATAATCCTTCGTTTAAAAATATAGCACACAAGTTGTCCTTTGTTGGACACAATACTCAAGTTTTATTGGTATTGCTTTCCAGCTACTTTTCACTCTCTTTTCGTGTCATTTTTTAAAAATATTTTTACATAATTTCTCTTAAGAAATTCAGTATTCTTCATTTTTTGGTTATTTTTACATTCACATTTCAAAATGTTATTGACTTACTAATATCACGTTAGATTTGTTGGATATTAAAGAATATAATGCAATCTTTCTAAATTGAAATATGAATGAGTGTTTTTTGCATTGAGAGACAAAATTTTGTAAATCAAAAAAGAAAAAACTATATATATATATATATATATATATATATATATATATATATATATATATATATATATATATATATATATATATATATATATATATATAATTTTGAGCAGAATATTTTCTTAATGGAACTATAAGTTTTACTCTCTGATATTGATTTTGATTAATCACTATTTCAATTTGTCCCAATAAGTGTGGAGACTTTCTTGAGAAAGTTTTTAATAAAGTTTCATTTTTGATTCAAATTTTTTGTTAAATATATATTTCATATTAACGGTCGTACTATTGTTAGCATAATATATATCTATTTTTAAGCTAGATGTAGTAAAATAATTTTCATCATCTAAACAAATGATTTTTTGTTAAAAACTTATTGAATTAAATTTGATAATTTTTTTCTATATTTCTGTATAAAAGCTAATCAAAATGCTTTTGTGGATATTGTTCTAATCAATTGAATTTAAATGCAGTGTGTTATTAAAAAATTGTCTTTTTGTTCTAAAGAAATTTCTTGAAATTCAAATTGCTCTTTTTTTTTGTCGCAAACTTTGCTTATTTATCATAATTTTGAATTAATATAGTATTTACTTTTAACTGTTCAAATCTCAATTTTCTTGAAAATGATTTGCTATAGCAATAGACAAAAAGTATATTGCATAATGTGAGGTACTTTTATAAATATTTATTTTTGTAATGGATTTATAGTAACAATTGTGACTGTGAAATATCTTTTGTTATGATACAATTTCTACTTTTGTATATTTACGTTTAAAAATGAATTTTAGTTTGTTTCCTCTATTATGAAAAGTTGAAGCGCAAATATATTGTAAAATCTTAATGAATTGTGTGTGTGTGTGAGTGTTAAATTTTATTTCAAGTCTTGATGAATTGAAAACAGTAGTGAATATTTCAAATTTCATTCCAATATTTCTACAGTGTCTCACAAAAGTGATGGAACTATTGTGCTCTTTACAAAAGGAAACTGTAATAAAATTGATTAAAAATACATGTACAAATTTTTTATTGGAGTGTTTCATATTTAAAGTTAGTTACAATTATTACGTGACATGCATTTTGTCAAAATATTAAAATAATAATTAAATAAAAATGCAATTGTTTAGAACGGAGCAAAAAAAAAAAAAAAAAAACTTACATAAGTGATGGAACACTTACTTTTACATCAAATATATATCCAAAAATTTAACTTTTTAAAAAGGTTTTAATATTTTTTTTGGATTTCCTTTTACTTTTAAAACATGATTTGATCTTCTTGGGATGAATTTGACTAATTTTTTTGTGATTTCTGGGGTGATTTTACCCCATTCTTCTTGATGGACCGATTTTAATTGTTGTTTTTAAGAAATAGTATGTTTGCGAATTCTTGATTCCATTTCTTGCCAAATATTCTCTATGGGATTTAAGTATAGAGATTGTGAAGATGTTATTTATTATTTCAAGACAGTTATGCATAAGCCAGAGTCTAACAATCAAAGCAGTGTGCTTGTTGTCACTGTCCTGGAAGAATTTAAAATCATTACAAAGGTTCAATTTTCATGCTGAAGATTTAAATTTTGCTTTAGAATGTCAATATGCTTGTATCAATAAAAACAAGATCTATTTTACTATCAATAAAAACAAGATTACCAACTCCAGCGGATGACATACACCCCCATACCATTACTCTTCTACCATATTTTACTGTGGGCACCAAGTTCTGCTTAAGAAATTCTTCCCTCGGTTTTCTACACAGCAATATTCCACCGTCAGAGCTAAATATACTAAATTTACTCTCATCAGCAAATATAACTTTATTCCAGTAATCAGAATTTTTATTTACGTTGGATTTTGCGAACACTGATTTTCTATTCTTTTCACATACGAAGAATTTTTTCGTGGCTTCTCTACCGTGATATCCAGCTCACAGATCGAATTACTCTTCTAATAGTCTCAGGATTAACAATTACACCATATAATGCTTGTGAATCAGCAGCAACTTTAGGATCACTCATTCTTGGATATTTTTTAACAATTCGAACGACAATTCGTTTTATTCCATTGGATAGCTTTGATGGTCGGCCATGTCTTCTTTTATTCTGAATCATATGATTCTTTTTATATCGTTTAATGATATTGAAAACTATTGAATGACGCAAGTTAACTGTTTCACCAGTTTCTCTAATAGATTTTCCACTTTCAATATGCAAATGAAATGGTTATTACCATATTCATCAGTACCCAATTTGGTGGCGAGAAATTTTAAAGAATAGGCCACTCAAATTAGTTATCGGAAAGAAACTACTTGTGATGATAATATAAATAGTTATCATCATAGGTAGTTTCTGGCTGAGTAGAAACATGGAATATATTGACATAGCCGTGGCATTCATAATGATAAATTATTCGGGAGTGTTTTGTTTCAGGCTTGAAATAGAACATTTTCGTATTATTACAAGAAAAAAAAATGTTTATTAACAAAGCTAGTATAAACAACACAAATATTAAACGTGAAAACTATCTCATTAATAAAATCTTAAAACGTAACTTAAATCTTAATATCAAAACGTAAACTTATTTCTCAGTATGAAACGTACAACAGTATCATACAATCTATATTAAAACTTGTGGAAAAAATTTAAATACTCTTCGTTTCTAGATCCTAGGTAATCTTATAGATATCCAAAGGTATCTCGTGTTGTCAGATATATTAAACGAGCAGAGAGTCAATGGTTTAACTTTGTTTAAAACGCTCCTAGTTTAAGAAATTAGGCTCGTGATTAAAGCTAATCATATATATGTAACACGATGAATCTTGCGACTTTAATGGTTTTTGGCTACATTTGGTATATCTTTTCTTGGCAACAATCATAAAATTGTTATTTCGTCATCGGCAACATTTCGGAAACAAACGTCAATGCCTTATTTCGTTGCTGGCGACATTTGTGAAAATCGCGGTTTTGTTAGTTATATTAGGATTTTATCCGTGATTAATAAAAAGAAAATGCTAATGATATTAACAAATTTGATAACATTTGATTTTCCTTTTTAAGTTTTTTAAAAGTTTAACTTCAAATTAGCTAAAGAACGTTTAAATTCTGATATTTATAAAGATACTTTTTCTAATATGAAAGTTGTCCAGAAATTTTATTTTGGGCTCCTAAAGTTTGGGAAGCATTTGACATACTTCTAATCTTTGATTACTAATTGTACTTTGAAGGGTAAATTAGAGATTTCTTATCTTTTTTCCTGTGCTGTGCGTGTCATTGCTCTGTTATAATCATTTACACATGTCCTCACGGAGTTGTAATTCCTTATCAGCGTTTCCTGCAGTAACTCAATCAGGAAATGTTATCATGAATCACCGAGTTTTACATGTATAAGATACGTAAGATGAATATGAAATATTAAGTAGTGATATGTCGCATCTGTTAGAAAGTTATAACTTTGAAAAATTCTTCTTCAAATCTCGTCATTAGATATAGGCAATTATGTGTAAACACTGGTATTAGATATTACAAGTATCAAAAATGTGATATAAAAAATGATGTATGTAAAGATGCTAATGATTGAAAAATATATTTATATTTTTAATGAGAATGCTACTAATGAGGAATCTATATTTCTCACTGCATGAAACCATTAAATGTAAGCGCATGAATAACAAATCAATATATAGTAAGACTTCGAACTATCCGATCAAAAACCGACTTTATTTTGGTATTCAGGTAGCATAAATGTATTGCAGGGGTGACGAGTGAACCACTAAGCATATGGAGTCATGAATTTATTAATTTATTTCTATGCGACTTTTGAAGTGGAAGTTTAAAATAAAACTTTTTACATAATAATTTTAAAAAATAAACAAGCGATAGTTTATTTTTAGAATGTTGCAAATAAATAAATAAATAAATAAAATAAATAAGACAGCCAATATTCTAATTAATTTGCATTTCATTTAATATTGCAAAATAAATTTTGTTTTAAAAATATTCATTATTCTTCATTACAAACAACATATCATATACAAACTACATATCTTCATTACAAACTACATTTAAAGTATCTGTGTTAATTGTTTCGCCATATCTGTATATTAACGAAAAAAATATTAAATGAAATTAGAATTGAATCAGAACACCTGTATCCCTCTGTATGTACTCATGTTTAAAACTAGACTCTATCGAAAAAAATAAGCCACAAATATAAAAATAATAATAAAATTTTCACAGGTTGTTGAACAGAAGACGATGCAATGCCACGTAAAATAAAAAAAAGAAAACAGCAATTCTTTTCCAAATAAATGGTATAAACAATATCTCTAAATTGTGCTATAAGTTGTTTAATTACAAACACTCATCAGTAGGACGTGTGACTACCTTTACTGGAGATGCAGGCTCAATAACGAGGATTTATACTTGTCAGCAATTCGTCAATAGCACTTTGAGGGATCTGAGCCCATTCTCAAAGAATCCTTGTTCTCAAGTCATTAAGGTTTCGGTAAGGATTATACAGAGTAGAAAGACTTCCTCTAAGTCTGTACCAAACATGCCCTATTTGATTCAAGTTGAGCGAATGCACTGGTCATTCGATTCGAAGCAGTGTTTCATGTTCCACATACTGATTGACAGCCCGAGCTCTATGTATCCCTGTTATCCATAATTATGTCATCAGGAGCCATAGCTTCTAAATATGGATTTCAGTAGAGGATTGCATCCTAAGAAGCAATTGCTTCACTAAATCGGGGAAAAAAGGTGTGAAAACCAGCTGTCGACATGTATCTCTACCCAAACCCTGACATCAATATGGCTTTCTTTCAGTGATATTGTGTGCTTGAGATCGATCCTGGGATTCTCTAAATCCATATCCGTCGGGAATCTTTGTTTATACAGAATCCGGAATCATCGGTGAAAGATGCATTGCTGTGGTATCCAGTCGATGAGATCCAAAGCCGAGTTCTTCAGTGAAATGACGACAGTGGTACATGAATTGATGGTCGTTTGGAATACAGATGACATACTTTCAACCGCTTTGAAACAGTTTGTCGCGACACCACTATTTTCGATGGTGTCGTAGTATCGCTCAAAACAAGTTTGCCGGCTTGAGCTCCTGATGATAATGTCGAGCTTGCAGACAAAGATAATTGTCCTCGAATGTAACTTTAAGACGTCCATTACAGGTTTTTGTGACATTGTATCTTCATTCTGATAGTAATCTACAAGTGACTGGCGATCGAACGGTTGACATTTAAGACCAAGCAACCTCCATCAGTCGTTCCCAGAATGGACCCTTCGACTGCATATATGTTTTTACTTAAACGCTGTCGACGACTTAATTTCTGAAATTTGGAACAAAGAAATGATGAAAGGAACACCAAAAAAATGTAATAACCAACGCTAGGAAAGAAATAAAAGCTGCTGAAATGAGTAGGTTTTTATAAAAAGTGGCATTACTCTACCCTAGGTGTGGTTGGTTATGCAAATATCTCAGTGTGGAGCTGCCTTCGTATCTAAGAACGTAAAACATGCAAATTTTGTTGCTGTTACTTTTCTTCTACTCAATCTTTGCTAATTTTACTATTTGTTGCTTAATTTTTGAAACAGTGTAGTATGACTGTTAATTATTCATTTGAAAACTAAAAATTTGTTTTGCTAAACCCTTAAATTACATTAAATATGTCGATTTATTAAATGGATTAAGATAACGAAACATTTTTTTTTCATTTTGTATTATGTATATATGTTTATACTATATATTAAATAATGATAAATTTTTAACCATTTTAAAAATCCCAGCTATGTACGAATTGAATTTTTTTTTACGATTTTCTTAAAGAATCACAATGATCTTAAACTTGGAGTTCATTTTTCTCTAAAATTGATAAAATTTCAGATGTGTGTAGCTCTTTAGCTATACTTATTATGAAAGTGTGAGTTATTTAATAGTTTATATCATCAAAATTTTAAATGAATATCTGTCAAATTTGTTACAGTTTATACATTCGGTAATTTTAATGTCTTAAAAAAACAAAATAGATACTTTTCTTCAATTAATATATCATTTTATATTTAATTTAATAATATTTCACAAGAGGTTGTATGCTATAAACACAGACAAGTTAACATTCTGGCTGAGGAAGTCGTAAACTTACAAACCGTTTAGTCGCCAATTTTTTCAATAATTCATTTAGTTTTTCTCTTTATGGTCTACGGAAGCCAGAAATCATACCTAATTCATTGTCTGTGGTTTGAACAAGTTTTGTCTACACAATTAACGAAATCGTTTGCAGAATCTTGAAGCAACTCGAAAGGCAACTTTGTTCATTCAAACTCAATTTTGGGAGTGAATTCAGAATTTTTTCAGATGGATGTTTTCCCAGAATTCTATTTTTTTTCCCTATTTCTCTTATAAAAATGAACTATAAATAAAAAATGGAAAAGCAATTATACTCTTTTAATCATAAAATCTTAAAAAAGCACAACCAAATTAAATTTTACATTGTTTATATGTTCTTGCAATGCGTTTCCAGCTGCTTAGTTCTATCGATTATAATAAAGCTCTGGACATACTTTGTAAACTTGTTGAGGTCGGTATACTCGATTTGTTATTCTCTTCAATTCACTTCGCCACACCAACAGAGGAACATTGGAGATCCTATGGAATTTTTAACAGTCACAGTTCCTTTCAGAAACTATGGATCTCTGGTTGGGCGATATATAGAACCCACTATCTAGTCAAGAAAACGTGACCTTTTCCACCAGGCCACTGTGACCCTTTGATATTATTTTGAAGTTAGGTTATTATAGTATGTTTCTGGTTCTACACAATTATACCTCTATCAAGGACGCCAAATACTTCTGAAATTTGAATTGCAGTCAAGTAATGTGGTAATTACCTATTTAAACTTCTACACTTTATCAATGAAAAATATTATATTGATATTATTGAGCATAATACTTAAAACTTAACTGATAAATAATATTTTCATCTCATGCAACTATTCTAAGAGCATGTTTTGAAAAAAAAAGTATTTAATCTTTTCAAAATAAAAGATGTGTTGTAACATGGTTAACAAATGATTTACTTGTAGATTTCAAAGAGAAAACTCATTATTAAAGTTAGAAAATATGCAATTCGGGAAATAGAAATATAATTAAAAGTAACAGCAAATATTTGTTTTGATTTCAAATTACTTAATAAATAAATTAAGGGATAAAACATTTACAATAAGTTCAAAATTATGAATGGTATGTTAAATTTGCAAAACAATCTATTTCGAAACAATTGCAATAGCAATAACATTAAATCGTTTTTACTGATTCAAATTCAATCATAAGTTATTTTGTAATTCTGTAACAAATCTTTTGTTTTTCTTTTCCAATATCAACTTTTAAATGATTAGAACCAACGTGAAATGGCTTGTAGAATCTTGTTTATTGTGATAACGAAATGATTCATGTATATTCGAGTAAAATTTTCTCAACAGCTTTTGAATCGAAAGAGTCGATGTCACTTATTCGTTACCTAAAATAGACCGAAGCTATTCGGTCATGGTTAAACATCTAATATTAATGATTGGCCAGCTCGAATCCATTCGAAATCGCTTGAAAAACATGAGTATGACGTTCGCAAATCTATCAATATTTTATAGTAACATTCATCGGAAAAATTTCAAATCGAACGAGCTGAATCCAGATATTTATCACCCAAATAAAACATCACCTTTCTAAAGCCTTAATGGACTATAGTTAAACCCCCTGTGTATGTGCAAAATTGGTCAAATCACTATGAAAGAGGTCGTAAAACTATGGTTTTGGAATAAGTGGATCAATTGAAATTTTTGAATTAAAGTATTTAACCAACATTTTTGGATTTCAAATTAACAGAGACACTTCATTACTCGAAATAAATGCTGTGTTTCCAAAACCAATCGACCATGTTTAAGCAACTTACGTCAATTTACAAGTAGATCATGCATCTAAAATACGATTCTCATTTGATGAACTAAAGATAATTTTACAAACCAAGAAACAGGTTTTTGTTGGCGCTTGGATTACAGGTCCGTCGTTCGCAAAACTATAACTCTTGATATTAAAAGAAAGTGTAATACCAAATTCATTACTAAAAATGTTCTTTTAACCGACTCTTGTTACTTATGACACTTGGATAAGCCAAGCTCGCTGTGCCGTTGGCTATGCAAATTTAAGTCATTAGGGTGCTTCTTCTGTTTTAACCAGAGCACCAAAAAGGTGAAAACCTAACTCCTCCAACAGATGGCACCACCAGATGATCCACTTCTCAATTTGACATTGATACCAAGGAGGAAGAAACTTTCTCCAGACAATTACACCCGTGGTAACTGCTCAACGATCTATCACAGATCTAACGAGCCCGTGTATCTCATATACTAGGTGGGTCTTTGTCGACATTGGGAATAGAAGCCCACGCTTCCAGACTTAAGGCCGATGCCCTAACCACTATGCTACCATGGCTTGTACAGATATGCTGAGTGTTTGATGAATTGTAAAGACGATTCAAGAAGCTCAGAGTAATTTCAAGATAACAAGTAGTTGCATTAAGGAAACTAGTGAGCCTAACTCCCAGGAAAGAAAACGGGAATTGTAATTAATATATTTAAAATGAATTTAAAAATAACACTTTTATTACTATAAAATGCCATATAAAACAAAGTGAAAAGGCTAAATTGAATCACTTTAAAGAAAATTAAATTTATTGTTTAAATTTTTTTAGTTATTATCATTATATAATTAAAATATTTTAACATTAATTAATATGTTTATGTTCTTCATAAATTTTTAGTTATATACTGATCGGTGTTAGGATCAATTAAATGTACATATTAATTATAATGTTACTTTGATATAAAGAATGAATTTGAGTAACGGACTTTTTATAGATATTTTTTATATGCTAATATAATGTTTTATATGCTAAATATAATTTTTATTTGTATGCTGACTGATTGAAAGTTTAGAATTAAATGTAAAAACCATTTTTAAGTGTTCATAATTTTGATTGTAGTGAATTAAAAATAGCAACATTAATTTTGAACATAAAACTTTAAAAGAAATATTTTTTTTTGTATATTTTTCTAAAGAAACATTTCCTAAACAACTCTTTTTGTACATTATCATGAATCTTTATTCTAGCACACCCAAAATGTGATTTCCATTGTAGTTTTTAGAATTGGAAAACCACAAACTCGGAAATACCGCACAAGAAATTAGGAAGTCCGCTATGAAGACAATAATACTAACCGCTTTTTTTTCGTAATTGGAGATTAAAAATATCGGTTTTCCGTCATAAGGCTTAGTTAACGACGAGATTTCAATGATAGATTTTATTGCCAACTGTTAATCGGTGAATAGTTTAATGAAGAGAGAAGGCCGGCGACACCAATTAGAAGACATGTCGCCAACTTTCCATCCGGGATGGTTGGTGACAGTTGGGTGCTTTTAATAACGAAACCACTTTTTGTCTCATGGGGAAAAAGCAAGTGCAAATGTAACTCGTTGTGTTAAGCTTTTCCTGTGAGTAATGAATAATTATTGGGTCAGGGGACAAAATGAGTGGTAATCTGGTAACAGAATTTTTCGCAATATCCTTTTGAAGGACTGAACAACGATTAGCATCTTCAATAAATTGATTGGTGTGCTTGACCTTTAAAAAAAGTGTTATGCTCTAGTTCCAAAGCAAGAATGTTTATATATATATATATATATATATATATATATATATATGTAAAACTATTAAATATTGCTTATTAAATATTCCAATTGGAAAATAAATACTTAAGTAAATCACCGCTATCCTGTTTATCAGAGAGACAGAGCGGTGTATTTATCACTGATAAAGCGATTAAGGGTATTAATCCACAATATAAGGACATATGAGAACAATAAAAACTACGCATTACTTCAATCTTACAAGCAATTCCCTACTTCCTTCATATTTTAAAATAAAATTAGTTGGAATATTATTATTTGTGATGTGATCTATTAGGCGTTTTATTTAATTTTTAGTTGATTCGTGATTGTTACAGAAATTGTAAATGAGATTCAGTTCATTAAATATAACGTTTCTATATTTCTTTATAAATATATAATATAAATTTATATAACACAAAAATATATAAATATATATACACATAATGTGTGTGTATTTATTTTATTTTTACTACTTTTGTCATGTGTATCATCTATTTGTTTTCAATTTATATATTAATTATTAAGATATGTAGGATTTTAAGGTGTCACAGCACAATATTTTTTTGCCATTAACTTAAGAACTTGTCATCTTTGTCATTACCACCAGATAGAAGCTTATTGTTTTGATATTTGATTTAATTTGCACACATTTAATTGCTTTCATTTTGTATAGGTTTATAGTATATGTGTGTATGTGTACGTTTTAAATTTAAATAGTTGAATAAATTCTTAAATGTAATCAATTTAATGTTGGAATAAATTATTATTACATCATTCAACTGTTATTATGAAGTCAATTGCTTGTTTGAGAACTCAAACACCAGCAAATTTCTTACATGCCTTTTTTCTAATTTATCTTATATCATTCTATACGAGGCACATTCATTATAGAATGGCTTTCAACCGTTGTGAAGTCAATTTGAATAAAATGGATGAATAATGTGCACACTAATTACTTGAACAAAATATTTTTGTAAATCACCTGAACTTCACTGATTGCCACTAGACTGCAAATTATTACATTACTGTGGGAAATAGAAGACATTTTGAGTATCATATATATTACATGCCATTCATATCTATTCAAAAAAAGATTTCATCTCCTCGCATGCTGTATTTTCCCACTAAGGATGTTTACATTCAAGCATTCCTAGACTTTCATTCTAGCCTTATATTCTAGCATGCACAGGATGCACCTAGGCTCTGGTTAATCAGAACCTTAATCGGAAGTAACAGGCATGGATAATCGTAAGTAAAACACCAGAAATCAAATCAGGATTTACCTTTAATCGTAGTTTCTTGTAGAATTAGTCATTATGTGCAACAAATGACCGTAAAGACAAAGAAAAACTGAACTTAAATAAACCTTGATTTTTGAAAGAGAAAAAAATTCGTCTTGTATTGTTTTCCTAAAAAGCACCAGGAATTAATTCCAAAGAATGTGCATGTGAAAAGCGAATGTGCAACACTGATCTGTTGTTCTGATTGTTGATTCAACAAATATCGATAACGAACTTGGAATCTTCCATTCTTTAGCGATACCGAATTTCAAATACATATGTATGTGGTAACAGAAATATTGCAATTGCGAGTATTTTAAATCGTAAAAAGGTAAATCAATAGGGTATTACAAAGTAAATTGTTGTTATAGAAAATTCAGTAAAATTGTTGTTATAGAGCTATATGATGTAGACAATAGATCTAAATGAATAAACAAATTATTGGGTTATCACTTGACAAATTTCATAATATATATTCTAATATAAAATAAGATGCTAACAATTCAAAGGGAAACGATTAATACAATTTTATTTTGTGTTGATAAATAGAAAAATATACATTTTGTGTTGATAAATAGAAAAATATACATTTTGTGTTGATAAATAGAAAAATATACATTTTGTGTTGATAAATAGAAAAGTATACATTTTGTGTAAAATATAGCACTAGATTAAAACATAAAACTTTCATTTTTTCCCCAAGTTTTGCAATTTTTCCCATTGGGTATTTGTTATTTTACTTTTCAAAAGATTCCCTTAGATACGATAATTTATTTCTTTAGATTTATAACTAAATTAGTTTCTTTTCGTATAATATATCTTCCCCTAGTAATTTTTAAAAAAAACAGAATTTATTTAAAAATAAGTAGCCTTTAACAATGAGCTTTTATTTTTTATTCAAACAAACTATGTAACATGATACAACATAATTTAATGTGCAAATTAGAATAGATTGTATCACGTTACATAATAAATAATTAATGATAAATCATTAACTTCATTTAAATTAACTAAACATAATAGCAAAAATATACTGTAGAAATATGTTTAGTGTTACCAATAATAAATAAAATTTGCATTAAATTTTATTTTTGATGGTATATAACAGGTGATAAATGACAATTTTCAAAAGATTGACTAAATAATGACTAGAAATAAATAGAAAGATTAATGACTAAATACAAATAGAAATACATATAATTAAAAATATTTACATTTTCAACTTTCAGATTTTAATCAATACAAATTATAGTAATGAACAAATTTATGTGCAAAATTACTTTTAATTTCAGTTAACGTCTGTATATTTTTAAGGTATTTTTAAAAATTTAAAATAGTATAACATTTTTAATATACTTTAAAAATCCAATTATTATAATATAAATTAAAATGAGATGTGCAATACATGACTGTACTTGTACATTTTGTTAACAATGACAAACAAGGTGACTAGACAACACATTATATTACAAATGTTTGTAGATATAGGGCAGTATTTATCGAAGTTTGTACTGAGTATTCAGTAACAATTTCCTTATAACGAATTCCATTGTTCCTGCTGAAAAATTCATTATAACAGAAATTTCGTTCAAAAATTTAAAAAAATTTAATTATTGAAGACTTATTAAATCTATTTAATAATAAGTACTCAATACTTACTAATAATTATTTAATAAGTAAGTATTCAGTTATGATATTGGTATATTTTTAAAGTCTCCTTTTTATAACGAAATCCTCAATATTTCATACCAAATAAATAATTTGTAGCTAGCTTTTGATTAGTTGGAGGTTAATTTTTAATATTTTCCTTAATCCAGTCTAGATGAGATAGAACTCTGGTATAGATTCCTGGCAACAGGGGGCTTCCACAATAAACTCCTGCCGACACGAGTCCTATTACTGTCATTTGATTATCTTGCTGTAAGAATAAGGGGCCTCCTGAATCACCCTGAAAAAGAAACATAAATGTTCGATTTAAAAACTACACCACTTATTATTGCTAAATTTGGAAGAAAAATAAACATTCATGAAGATTAAATTTTGAAGAATCTGCTTATACTCCATATAATTTTTCAAACTACAATTAATAATTTCTTTCCATGGTAACAAAAGCAACAATTTTGATGGAATATTTAATTGCATATTGTATTTATTATTTTGTTTAATTATTTTAGGACCGTGGTAGCTAGTGCTTAGGTCACAGGCATTTCGTCCGGAAGGGGGAATTCGACTCCAAATGCAGCAAAAAGATTACCTAGTAGATGCGATATACATGCTCGTCTCATTAAATCTGTGAAATCAAAATTCCGTGGTCTGTCGTTTAGCAGCTACCATTAATGTAATGGTCAGGAGAAAATTCTGAGAAAATTGAGAATGTTGATCCTATGGTGGTGTCATCTATCAGAGAAGTTTAGAGCAAAGTCGTTTAACCAGAGCACTTTCGTGGTGCTCTTTTAAACGAAAGACGCTTGCCCTACTGACTTAAATTCATATAACTAACAGCATAACGAGCTTAGTTTGTCCATGTGTCATAAGTAACAACAACTTAATTATTTTATTTCTTAGAGTGCAACTTATATGCACAGCATAAATATTACAGTTTGTTAACTTTCAAAAAGAATTAAGATAAGTGAAGCTGTTTTTACCCCTTGAATCGATGAAAACTCTTGGACATTACCTGAAATGATCTTCTATTGGACAACATTGTCAGATTTTGAATTTTTATTAGTTTCTTGAAGAAAATTTGGACCCCTTATGTGAAAGACAGAAAGTGTGATTCGAAATAATAAAGCAATGCTTATATATATATATATATATATATATATATATATATAGTTGTAAAACAATGTTTGTTTTAATTTTTTTATCTGAGTAAGTCGCATGTTCAACAAGAAGTGTCTATAAGTGTGGAAGTTCATTTCTTGCACAAGAAACTTACCAAAACGCAAAAATTATTACGAATAAACTGACACTTGCTTATAATCAACATTTTTAATTAATTAGAAAGTTGACATTATATAAGTAATTTGCTGTATTTCAAAATATTTGAAAAAAAAGTTGCGTTTTTAATATTTTATTAGATTGTGAAGTAAAATTGCCACTATACAATTTTCAATTGCATCGCTTGAGGAGTTTGTGTTCAAATAACGGTTGTGATAACTTACCAACTTAATACTGGACCTTACCATCTTAATCCTTGTATCTTTAAGTATATTCGACTTAGGTACCCTGCGGATGAGAGAAATTTTGATGAACACGCTAATACACACACATATTGAAGGAGTCCATGATTCTTTATTTAGAGAAAGAAATAAGTTTAAATCTTAGCTTAAGTATTTCAGTTACTATATTTTTTGCATTTAAGTTAGGAAGTTAAAATTTATTACTTAGTATGTTAAGCTGTCTAATTTAAAGATTAGAATGATAAAATTAGAAATTCGTATGACATTGTAACGCTACATGACAGATTGGCCTATTCTTGTTAGTATTATTTAAAATTCCCAATGAAACATTCGAAAACTAATTTTAGACACTTTTGAGAAAATGATGAAACTTGATGGACATCTTTACATTTATACCGCTTTACATTTATTATGTAAATCAATCTAATATACCAATGCAGTAAAAAATATCAACCATGAGCATTTCATTCATTAATTTAGTGTATTTTGATATTAAATTATACTATTTTTGTTTCTTTTACATGAAAAAATATCACTTTTTTAATAGAAAAACAAAAATTATATAAATTTAGAGTAAGGCAGTGAAGTTCTGAAACGCAATACTTACTTGACAGGAATCTTTGCCACCTTCTCTGTAACCTGCACACATCTGGTTGTCTTCCAGCGGAAAACTGTGACCAGCTTCAAAGTACATTTGAAGACAAGCTCCATTGGAGAGAACTGGAACATTTACCTTCTGCAAAATGCTTTTTGTACGTTCCGAACCTATTTGACATCGAATGATGGTGTTTAAAAATGTTTTATATAAAAATTTAGTATTTTATTATCTAAAAAGAAATATAACAATGAAAACTAAGGCATCTTAATGAATACTCGTTGGGAATATATTTTAAAGTTTTATTTAAGTTAAAAATGAAATTTTAATTTCCCTATCTTTTGACAACATAAATTTTAGAAACTGGAATGTTTTGTCTTATAATTTCAATTACTTTTTTTTGATTATTGAAAACTACAGTTTGCATTTTTTTTTTTTTTTTTTTTTGCTTAGAAAACTTTTACACGTAAAAAGTTACTGCTTTTTTAAAAAAAGGTAAGTTTTAAAATTAAAATATTTTCCATATAATTGTGTAAAGTATATTTTGCAATTTCATAGCACATCTTTAAGCATTTTTCATCTCGTGTAATAATTGCACCATACTTAAGTCTGTAGTGTCTATCAAAAGCACGAGTTTTCTAATTTTCATATACTTAAAATAATAAGAATGTAAAGTATTCTACAATCTTAACTTAATATTTAAAGGAAAGATTAAAAAAAATCATATTTTTAAAAATTATTATAAACACAACTCAAGAATAAAATTGCAATATCATGTAGGATGTACAAGTATTGAGTAAAAAAATATCATATATATTGATATTAGGGATATTAATTTATGATTATAATATCAGCTCAAAAGAACAATCATAAGTTGTATAGAGATATTTGAAGGTCTACCTAGACACTAAAGTATATATCTTACATGTTTGCCAGATTTAAAAGTCTTTTTATTGAAGACACGAATATACACACGGAATCTTGCTCGATTCTTATTAACTATTCTTGATATTAGCATTTCGATGTTAAATGTACAAATTAATTAAAAAAATTCAAATGAAAATTTATAAATTAACAAATATAATTTCAAGTTATTTAGCTTTTTGATAATGAAAATGCTAAAACTTTTTTTCTTCCATATTGTTTTAATTTACTGAAGTGGAAATATTAAGCCCTATACAAAAGTTGAAAATACTCGAGAATAACGCACTTCAGCAGATTTTTGACTACAAGTAATAAGTCACATAGGGATTCCATAATTCATTTATGTGCAAAGCTAAATTATAATTTTATGGTAATAAATTAAAACGTAACGTTTAACGAACAATAACGATAAATTAAAAATGTTGAAGGACATTTCTTAATCGAACAAAATTGTTCAATGATTGAAAATTTGTTTTTCCTAAAAATTTTAATTCAAACGTTTGATTGCTTAGAATTGAGGATTAAAAAAAAAAAAAAAAAAAATTCGGAGTATAGAAAATATTTTAGGGGTTTGATTCAGAATATTTTTCAAGGTTTTCCTGATTTTGTAGATTTAAATGCTCAATATTCATCGATTAAAATCAAACTGGCGATGAAAGATTCTCATAACATTTTACTTGAATATGTTTACTTCATGACATTGACCTTTTTAATATTTGTTTTGTAATATATTGTTAGAAGTCGTTAAGTTATTGAGAAAGTACTAACCCGAAAAAGAAGTTTGCCCCCATCCGGCAACAGTGGCATTCTTTCCAATGAAATCCATCCCTGGATCTGGAAGGCAGATGGGCCACACGTTATCGCTAAAGATGGCAGCCTTGTTGAGTCGCAGTAAAGCTATGTCGTTACTCTGTCGGTAAGGGTCCTGGTACTGAGGGTGAGCGATGAGTTCTTCCACACCAATCTCTTGCCTGTCGTTAGCATTGGAGGCGAAATCGTGTTCACCCAAGCGAGCTTTCAACCTTGGCAGATACTTCTTTCTTCTGTATCTAATGAAAAAGATTAGAAGTGATTTGTATTATACTTTTTAGTTATCTAGCATTTTTACCATAATTAAGTTGAATATGAAGTGACATTTTTGGAT